>CM018047.1:17324053-17647898 GCA_008638375.1 Nyssa sinensis
TCAATTATTGCAACTTGATTTCCCTCTACATGGGCATCATTGAACGGAATCCATGGTTGGGTTAACTATGATTGATGGCCGAAATCCATGGAGGTGTGAAAGGTGAGAATAATCCAAATCCATGGTTGATGGCCGGAATTCATGGCGGTGGCGGTGTCCAGTGTGGGCAATTGTGGTGGCCGTCACTGGCGGTGAAGGGGCTAGGTTTGTTGGTGAGGCGTTGGGTGGTTGTCAAAATCAGCGGGCAGCAGGAAACGAAGACAGAGAAAGAACTAACGAGAGAGAGGGAGGAGAGAGAAAAAACCCTATTTTAATTTTTTTTAATTTTAGTAAGGTTAAAGTTGGTATTTATGAAAAAATTTGAGATGACATCATGATAATCCGTTTGGTCAACGAACAATTGACTAACGAAGGCGTGGTTTTAGTTGCTGACATCAAAGCAGAAGGAAGGTCAATGTAATTTCTCATACTACGGGGGTTCATGTGTAATATGAATAAACCTCAGGAGGAGGTCAGTGTAATTTACCCAAACAATAAATATCTATCATAAATTAATCTCCTAGTCAACTTATAAATTATAGAATGTCCTAAAGTGTAGTTGTAACATAGAATTTGTTTTGGATAAGTAATTGTAATGTAGTATTACTAAAGTGTTATTCCTTAAGGAAGTTAAAATATGAATGAATGGCGCGTTTATAAACACGTTTACCGTTGAACTTTTTTTTGTTGTCTTCAAGCTCTATTTTCTGAACTAAATGTAGCACTGGCAAGAAACTTTGTTGTAGCCCTTCTAATGGTCTGTGTGGAAATCTTTGTTCTGAGCAGCCATGTCTCTATAAGCTATTCATAATAGCTACAGGCTGCACATAGAAATTTGTTGTCCAATAAGAAATGCACTCCACACCATCAAGCCTTAGCTTGAATGGTATTACCTCAACCTCCCAAAGAGTAGATCGAGGGTTCAAGTCCGAAAAGGTTGGAGCATAATATGATTTCTGGCCCCAGATTTTTTTTTTTTTTATTGGTAGGCCCCAGATTTTTTTTTTTTTTATTGGTAGGCCCCAGATCATTTTAGGTCCTGTTTTAGTATTTTTGAATAGGTAGTGAATATTTTATTTTTTATATTTTAGAAAATACTATTCTGCCAATCAGTGAGATCAAAATTATCTATTTATGGTGATATTTCATCGTTATTACGTCTTGTGGTATATCCCATACATCATAACCTATGACATCTCCTTTTTGTTAGTTTTCAGTGTTCTATGGACTCACTTTAGTGAGTCTTAGATGCAATATCATTACCTCTTATAATTTGTTGGCTAATGTAATGCAGGCCGTTGCTCATGATTCAGAAGGGTCAATTGTGCGTGCAGTGGCAAATTCACTCATGGATATGGAGTGTATGAAGCCCGGTTCTTGTGAAGTTCTTATCAGCAGGTTGCTCCAGCGGCTGGAAAGGTTCACGAGTTCCTTTATATTCTCATGCTTTCCATGCTATTATATATTTGCTTTGAAAGATGGGTCTTTGTTTTGTATGGTATGTCACTCAAGTAGAAAAGAATCTATGCAGTTCAAAGGAATCTTCGTTGAAAGATCTGCAGGAGCTGGCAGATCGCATCTTCACAAAGGGCAAGACAGCTCCTGAACAAATGGAGAATACAAATGTGGAAGTCCAGAGCAGCAAAAAGCAACAGAGCAAGGAACATTCAAATGCTAATTTAAGCTCACTTGCAAGGTTCTTGCTCTCAAGGTTCGTTAAGTGATTGCTTTCATAAGCCAGATAATTTATATTGATGCATAAATAGGTAAAACTCTGGATCTGAGTACTCATTCCTCAAGCACCACCTTATTTGAAGACCCCATGGCTTGCAAATGGATGACCCAACAGTAAACGGCTCAACCTAAGATACATGTATTAAAGGAAAATTTCAAATGCGGAAATGATTTTGGAGTATTAAACTCTCTCTCTCTCTCTCTTCTCTCTCTCTCTCTCTCTCTCTCCTCTCTCTCTCTCTCTCTCTCTCTCTCTCTCCCACCCCCCCAGTGTGTGTTGTGTGTGAGTGCACACATGCACTTTCTCCTCAATCCTTGTGTAAATTGGAAAGATGCCAAAAAATGAAAAAAAAAAAAACATATTAATAGATTAAATTGTTAAATATCATCCAATTGTTACGTTTTTTTGGCATTGACAATTTTATAACGACATCTTTTGATAGATTTAGAAGCAGTATGGTATGTGCCTTTTGTTCTGCCCATCTTGAGGCTCAGGAAATTTCTTTGTGCATGACCTGTACTTTTGCGCTGCAGATGGCAAGGCCAAGTTTCACGAGATTTAAACCCGAATTAATTGGAGGATAGAGCATTGTTTGCATCTATGCTTACCAGTGTGTTCTTTTGATTAATTAATTTTGATTCAATGTAAATATCATTATAAAGAAAACCTGTATTTATTATTATTATTTTTTATATATTTCTTCCCAGTCCAAGAAAATTTATCATTCTTCTTTTCCTTTGTAGGTAGAAGCATTGATGTATAATTAGGTTGCCATTATCAGTGTCAATGTAATATTAATAACTAATTATAGCTATTGGTACTTATAATTGTTACAATTTCTGTGCAGTGTTTCCTGATTCTGACAACATTATGAGAAAGTGAAGTGATCTGTCAGCTTTCCTAATTTTTCTTGCCTCTATTTGTTTTTGGCTTCGTGTGGTTTTAGAGAAAGGAAAAACAAAAAAATTTTGATCCTCAATTTACTTAAACCCAATGCAAGAATACTCACCTTCAGTATATAATATATTCATCTTTGTTTTTTAAATCAATTCGAACTTCTGGTGAATTTATTTAGAATCAAATGTATTTTCAACTGAGTCATGTGTTTACCCATTTGTTTGTAGATTTGAAATTTAAAATTTCTAAGCTTCTCTCTCTCTCTCTCTCTCTCTCTCTCTCTCCAAGCTGGTTGTATGCAGGTTTAAAAATTAGAGTGACAGAGATATTAGGGCAGCAGCCTTACTCTTTATAGGTCACATTTGGACGGTGGGATAAGGGGGTTGGATATGATAAATGTTATTTTAGTTCTATTTTTGGTGTCTTTAATAAAAAATAGTTATATTCAAATCTTATATACGGTAGACATTCAAACACATAATTACAATAATGCATTTGGATTTTTTTATCCGGTTCACTTATAAACATTGAATTAGAATATTCAATATTTTATAAGATTTTATATTATATTTTAACTAATCTTTCACAAGATCATAGTTTATATGGTATTTGGATAAAAATGTAGAATTAGATAGGATAATCATTATCATTACTATAGATTATGTTTTACATTGTGGGATATAAATGATTTATAAGATATATTATTCAAGTTAAATAAAACACCAATTAAAGTGGAGCACAGAAGAATAAATTTCGAAAATGCAACCAGAAAAGGTTTTGACATGGTTGAAACCAGAGATCTTTTGGCAGTTGAGCTCTGGGATTTGACGCGTGTGGTAAGTTAATATTAAGTTTGCAAGGAAAAACTATTAGCTTCAACTTTTCATAAATATCATTCACTACTTTTACACCTAAAGCAAACAAAAATTTAAGCTGAAACTGACACTGATTCCACCTGTTGTGGCTTCAGTTTAGCTCCAATTAATCCTATGATAAAATTGCTGTAATTATCTGATAATCTAATTCATTTAGCTAAAAGAGTTATAGAATTCGGATAGCAGATTACAACTTTTTATGAGATTCATATAAATGAATCGGCTTCAAATAAAGATACAATCATCAATAACTCAATATATACGTATGATTAATAAAAAAAATGAGATGGAGCAAATGAAAAAGGAGAATCACTTTGGTGAGTAGCAGAAATAAAAATTACACCGACTTAATTAATCTGTATAATATACATGCGGTTATAGAATTACTGCAATGACTCGATAATTTAACTCATTTAACTAAAAGAATTATAAAATTCAAATTAGATTAGGAATTTTTTATGAGATTCATATAAATAAATCAGATTCAAATAAACATCAAATCTTCATTAACCCAATATATACCTATGATTAATAAAATTATGAGATGGAGCAAACAAAAAAAGAGGGCCACTTTGCTCCATCATGGAGGTGGAAACTCCCCAATTTAATTAGTCGCATGTATTATACAGATCAATCAGATCACAGAAATCTCACCTCTCCAATTGACATTAGTATGACATAAATAAAATAAAAAAAGAAAAAGAGAAAAGAGGCCAAGTCTTTTGCCTCTAAGAAAAAAAGAAATTTGTTTTCATAATTTTTGTTGAAGTATTTTTTGTCCTATGTTAGAACCAAAGACCATAGTGATGAGAGTTTATAAAAGACAGTTACACCACGTGAAATAATCCCACCAAATAACTTCTCCAATGGGTGTGCCCAATTTAAACGGCCGTTTGTCGCTTGCTTCATAAAATTGGCGCGCAACGTTCAGTTTATTTCAGTTAAAAACACAAAAACGAGCAAATGTCCCTCTGTTCCCTACGCAGGCATTTCTTCAAGCACCTTTCCTACACGTCTACCTTCTTCACCCATCGCATTCACCATATAAATTCAAATATATGTCTGCCCAGTCGCTTCTCACCTCCTTCTTCTGCAATCACTGAAGCGAGAGCGCAATGGAGGCACAGTTCAATCACAGCGATGTTTTCCACATCTTCTTCAGCGACTCCGACAACCTGTTCCTTCGCATCTCCTTACCTCTCTGTTCATATCCGCTGTCGGAAAGATGTTGCGGTAAGCTCCCCGAGCCCTTCATTGTTTAACCGAGCTGGATTTTTTATTTTGTTGTGGCAATGCTCGTTTCCATTCGTTACACACTAGTCTGCAAGAAAGCATTTTGTACCAAAAATTGAAAAATAATGTACAAAACTAAAGAGGAGGCCTCCTATATAAAACAGTTTTGCCAACAACAATACAGGAAATCCGGTCACAAGTACAAGAAGGGCTAACATCTTCCTGCATCAAAGTCCTCATACTCACACTGGTGCATCCAAAACTAGTCATCAGCCATTCTAGCTCAGTTCGTGATGCAACTCCGATATTCTCCATCAAAATTTTATCTTTAACAATGGAGGAAGAAGGATTTGTTAAGCAGACAAGTGTAAAAAATTTTTGGTCAAATTGTTATGAAAATGGAAGTTAAAAATTTGTTATCTTATTGTTGAGTGTGTTTGTGTGAAGATATGGCCTTAGGGTGATTGGCACAAAAAGAAGATTCCTGTAAAACCTAAACTTGAGCCTTCCCTGCTCATCAAAAAAACTTGAGCCTTCCCTGAATTGAAATTGTGGGAATTTGTGATTTCATGATTGGGTTTGAAACTTTAGTCATAGATTGGGCAGAATGGTGAAAAAAATGATATGTGTAGTGACCCCAAGCAGTTGGGGCTAGGGCTTGAGTTTGAGGAAGAATTTTATGAATTTCTTATTGGTGTTGTGTTTGGTTAGGATGTGCTATCGGAAGCTCTTTTATGTTTTGGTGCGAGTTCTACAAGTATGGACGAAGAAGACAGCTATGAGCCTGATGATGAGGTGGACTCTTTTCACATTCTTTACAATTGATTTTGGGCTTACATCCATGTCATTTATTTTTATTGTTTTTTTTTTTTGGGGGTTTTCCATCATTCATTTTATACACCCCTTTTTATATTTGGAGACGTTGAGAGATCAAGATACCAAAAATATGCTTAGTCTTTGGTTCCTGTTCGTTGTCCAGCTTTTGTGAGAATACAGTAGTTAGATAATAATGAGGAGCAACCTATGAATAGAATTCAGATATGTTTTTGCCTTGTTTTTTGTTTAAAGTGGTGAATAATGTTGTTTAATTATTTATCTATCTGATGGGTTATTGGTGTCAAATCATCAATTATAACCCTACATGCATGGTTACTCTATCCAGGACACATTCACACAATCTTCTCGCTAACCGAATAGTCGAACACAAAAAAAATACCAATCAATTTCAGATAAACATTTTCTTCCACCTTTCTTGTCACATATGCCCAAGCTGGTTAATCGTGCTTATCTGCGTGCTTAACAAATGTATGAATTTTCTGCAACAGGGTGACTTGCCATCTGTGATGCTGTCCAGTATTATCACTAGATTTCTCATAAAGACATACTTATGTACCAATTTAAGAAAACACCAAATTCACTCTACAATTAGGTTTCCTAATTTTAATAATGCAATAGTCAGGAGTTGTACAATGGCTTAAAAAGCATTGTGTAATTCAAATTCCAACACCAAGGAATTGCAAATGAGAGTACAACAATCCAAAAGGGTTGCTAACAAAGAAAAAAATCTTTATGGGCTTAGTAACTGAGAAAAGAAATGCTTAACAGGATTGAAACTATGTTGGATAAATCACTTAGTATCGGAGAAAAGTCACTCGCTACAATATCAGGAAAGAATGAGTTGAAAAAACAAGCAAGAATGCGAGAATAGAAACGTACAGAAATAGACATAGTAATTACACAAGAGGGAAGAAATCCACCAATTAAAAGATGAAAATACGAAGGGAATCCCAAAACCCTCTCACAAAAGCAATAGACAAACTCCCACTGCTCTCTCTGACATTTTTTTTCTGGAAAAGTACATTTTATCTGTCCCAAACCCTAAAAATGAATTTGGGCCACAACTGTGAAACTGTCAATTGAGTGACGCATGGCACCCTGCGAGGGGGTTTTCCCCGCCAAGTGCCAGCTGGCACTCTCAAAGTGCTGCTGGAGTATCGAACAAAGAAAAAATTGAAAATTGCTCCAACTTCCAAATGCCTGATGAGTGGGTTTCTGGACACTGAGTGCTGTCCAGTAGATGCCCACCCCCCTGGAAAAAAAAAAGACGCCCAGAAAATTTTCTCCAGGGGCAGGGCTCCTATCAATCCTACCCTCCGTTTTATGGCTCGAGGCTCACAAAAAATGCCAACAAGAACCGTAAGGATATTATTTTTGGGTTGGATGTGAGTCGGATTGGGAATACAACAAAACCCTCCTTCCACAAGTGTATGCATTTGTATAAATGATGGCTTAACTTTCATCAAGGCTTGCAACATATATATATATATATATATATATATGTAATGATCCATTAACTGGGGCCAAAACTATTGAGGCCCCTGAAGAAATTTCAAGAATGATGTATGTGTGATGGAAAGCAAAAAACAACATTAATCAACATCTGTCTTGTTAATCTGGGATGTTGGAGGGGCAGACTGGATACCGACCTAACCTCTCCTTTTTCTTTTTCTTTTGTAAATGGGGCTGCAATGATGAATATGAAATTTAGAAAAACACTACTATCAAGAACATAAACTCTTTTCTCCCAAAACCTCTACGAAAGAATATGTAGAGATAGTATGTCTCTACAATGCAAAAGTATAATAATTGCAAAAAAAAAAAAAAAAATTACATATCTGTTTATTCTATTCAAATGAAGCTCTTCTCCAACAAGAATCCTCCTATTCATTTCGTGCCAAATGCACCATATCAAATGCAAAGGTGTCACTTCCCACACCTTCTTAACTCGCCGCCTCCTATGACCCCATTTCCAACTTCTCAACATCTGTAACACTGTCGTAGGCATAACCTATTTCAGCCCAAAGGCCCCAAATAAAGAGAGTATAAGACTTCATAAGCCCCTCACCAGGCTGTCAACATGCTCTTCTAATTTTTATAAAGTCCCCTTATGCCGTTCTCAGATTTTTATCAAGCCTTGTTTTGATACCATGCGTATTTCATAAAGAAAAAAAATTACTTAGAAGTAAGAGATCAATGGAAGAAGAAATAGAAGAGTAATAGAGAGGAAGAAATAATGGAAAGAGATCAAACTCAGTGAGACTGCTGATTCTCATTGACAGTATGAGAACAAATTTGAAGTTACGATGGCACCCACCAATGCGGTCACTCATAAGGAACTTATGTTATGATACAGTTACTTACATTTCAGTTCAATTTCCAAATTTTCATGGGACTCAACAACATGACAACTTGTGGTTGTAACTGGTGAGAAGCTTGCAATAAAATAATTTCATGTTCATGTTGTGAATTGACTATGTTATTTCCTTAGCAAAGTAGATAATCTGAGGTAGGACAGTGTCATTATGCTGCTTAGTCTCACTAGTCTTTGATTAGTGGTATTAAAAACCAAAACCCCCGATATTATAAATAATTTAGAAGTGTTGCCATAAAATAACATGCAAAACGACATTCCTGCAGAGAGATGACAAAAGTTGTTTTGTATCAGATTCTTTGAGTCTTATGAAGCTTTGAATGAAGTGCATGCCTTATGATTTATACTTCCATAGTTGTGTTTCAAAAAATTGGTCATTGAATCATGTTGGTCTGATGGTCACGGTCCTCAAGAACCATTAACGGTTTAATGTTAACAGTTCATTAACTTTTAGAGAACTAATTGTTTTATACTTGTCAAAAAAAAAACTAGAGAACTAGTAGTTTTATCTCACCCCTCTACTGTCTAATCACTCTTTCAACAACAATAGTTTGAGATCTAAGTAGCATAGAAACTTGCTCAACTTTCTGTTTTTGATATCGAATATGCTCTCAGCGAGTCTTATTGTATTTTAAAGTTTTAACTGGCTAGTTTGTGATGACTTGCTTTCATTTGCTCTGTTGGTAGTTGGTACATGTACTGAATTCTGATGTGGTAACACTTTCTGGTATACTGATCAGTAAACACAAGTAAACGAAATCATTGTTTTAAATATTTGCTCAAAATTATTTTTTTATGCAGGTCTACATAACTTCCATATTTTCTGACTGTCAAGATGTGGATGAATGCATTTCACATGCTGCTGATTCCATAGGGTTGAAAGAGATGCCTACTTATGAAGTCATGATGGGTAACCAGTCTGATTGGATAAAGAAAACTCAGGTGAAATTGCTTCTCTTGTGGTTTATTCCTCTTACTATCTTTTCAAAAAAAAATGTGAAGTTCTATTTTCATTGATAGTGTCATTTCTTTATCTTCTGCTCTCTTTGTTTCAAACTTTATATTTAAGTGATGTACTGACGCTAAATAATTTTTCAACTGATTCCGGTATCATTCAAATTAATCCGTGGTTATTTATCTGTGGCTAATTTATGATTATGACAATATATACACCTCAGGGTTGCCTGTGGCAGAACTGATTCAAAGATATTTAAATATTTTATTCTTTTTTAATAGTTTATTGCACATGGAGGACCCTCTGTAATCTGTCCATCACTCTTTCAAATCGAAACTATTTCTTTGATAGGGAGAGGGAGAGGGAGAGGGAGGGGGGGGGGGGAGGGGAGACTAGGGAGAGAGTTTATGAAGAAGGATAAAAATAAAAGGAAAAAGGGAAATATAAAAAAAAATAAAAAGGGGAGAGGAGAAAAGAAAACCATCACCATATGGTACAAGAATAGAAAGGGGAAATGATGTTTAGAGTCTTAGGTCGGAAGATGCTGTCTCGCCTCACTTAAGCACATCTGTCAAATTTCCATGATTGATAATCCATCAAATCTCTTGCTTTAGCTTTCTTTAGACCTTAACGATATTTAAGTCCTTTTCCAATTCACCACCAAATTGAATCTATAGGGAGAGAAGAAAATCAGGAAAACCCTTAGAAAGTGATGATTGAAGCCCCAACAGTTACTTGCTAGATGCACAAACAAAATGTTTTAAAATGTGATGTAGAAAATTTGATTTTAAATTACATTAAAAGAGTTCTACCATGCATTGGAATTAAAGGAAAATGAAATTTCTTATGAAAGGCAGAGAGGTTGAAGCAATTTAAAGATAGTTGTTATTAAATATGCTGTAGGCCATACAATCTGGATGAATGCCAGAAGCCGCTCAGATTTAAAGATAACAATTAGTTGTTTTTCTTATCACTTTACTTGTTTGAGTCTATCTACTTTTGACATTTTGTGAAGCTCATTGGCACTGAGCATATCTGACACTGATGAACTGTCAGAGGAAATAAGAAAGGAAAAGAAACAGAAGTTGAAGAATAAGAAGAAAGTGATAGAATAGTTGAATCAATGTGCTTGACATACTGTGGATTAACTAAAAGATTAATAAAGTAAATTTTCTCTTTCATTGACTTTCTCTAAGTTGAATCAATGTGCTTGACATACTATGGAACTCAATTGTTTGAGGCCTATACAATCACCTTAATGTTTTGGGCCTATCTAATCACCTTGCTGTAAGATAATTTAATACTCCAAGCATTGCAAAACTCTTTCTCTCTCTCTCTTTCTCTGTATGTGTTTTAAACGACTTCCTGAAACTTAATTGGTTGGGATTATAGTCAAATTAACCTCATTGGATAACACAGGACCAGCCTAATGTTTATCTTCTGTGCATATCATATATCATTCTATTTGCTCTCATTGTCTGCTACAATGATGACAAGGTTGTCATTTGCCATGATTATTGAACAAGATCGAACTCCAGAATCTCCAGAGCCTTTGCTCGTTGTTCACTTAGATCAATGTTTCTACCCTGTAATTTATGTATGTCAATACATTATTTATAGTATCCTTCTGCTTTTTATAATGTTCAGATATACTTGTGATGACTAACAAATCTTTACCGAGGTGTTAATATTTCTTTTGCCACAATTGAACTAGAGTAGCATGAGTAGCTTCTGCTGAATCTGTACAAAGCAGGGGCTAGTGAATAACGATCAAATGTTCATTAAATTGAATTCAGCATAGGCAGTTTATCTTATTTGACGTGGTGAAAAACACGATTATATTTTGAATTACTGGAAACACCAATCAGGATGACTTTGTAAACCAGGCTACTAGCTAATGGAATTTTTGAAAGGATGAGTAGGGGGGGGAGGGGGAAGGAAGAGAAGCAGGAAAGTGAGGAGGATATCTCCCATTTGTTTGTTTTGGTGCTTATGGAGAGTGTGGAATCGTCGTTTTTATTTATTTATGGAGAGTTGATGTTGATACATAAATTTAAAGATGTATGTTTATAGCTTTTTAATTTTTTTGGATAATGTGAGATTATAGAGCATAGTGCTTTTCCTTGTATGCGGGTTCGCTCCCTCTACCAGTCTGTACTCTGTAGCTAAATAAAATCAATCTTACCAAAAAAAAAAAAAGGAATGGCAATAAAAAAGGCAATTACCCAATGTTGGTCCGACATATGCGAAGTTTTTGGAGGGGTAGACTGGAAACAAACTTAATTTTTACAATTATTTTTGCACAGAGTAGTTGCTTGCAAACTTGAATCTGTGTTCTCACGCTTGTCAGCCTGAATTTTAACCATTGCACCAAGTAATGACCCGTAAAAATCCATTACCCAATGTCAGTTCCACTTACGCAAGATACTGGGAGGGGTAAATTGGAAATAGACCTAACATTTGGCATTGTTTCTACACAAAGTGGCTGCTCTCAGACTCAAACCCACGTTCTTAAGCTTGACGGCCCGTACATTTTGTCATTGCACCAGGAAATACCCCTAATTAGTAATGGAAATGTTTTCTCATATTGTTCATCAAATATTTGGAAGGTCTGTCTAGCGTAGCTTCCAGTCTGTTACCTTTGTTTGTGCCTCAGTGTCCCTATTTACAGTCCTTACGCCTCTTTGACATGAGCAAAAAGTTTGCATTTCCGTAGAATGATAAATTGGTTACAGTTCAACTTGTCTAACAATTTCATCGATCTATTCATTTTATGATCACTATTTAGATAATTCAGTTTATTGTGGCCAACCAACTTAGTAGTTTTAGCTACACCAATCAACTCTTATTTTTTATCATATCTTCTCAATAATCTTGTTTTCCTTTTTTTTCTTTCACCATTGCAGGAATCATTTCATCCAGTGGAAGTTACTGAGGGACTTTGGATTGTGCCTGAGTGGAGAACTCCCCCAGTAAGATTATATCTGTGGTTTCCTTTCCAAAGGGTCATCGCAATCGGTGCTTATTGTAAAAGGGCAACTCTTCTTTTCGGTTTCCATAACTTATGTAGTAAACTCCTGGTTGCTTGCTACTTTAAATTTCTGCTTCGATACTCAGGACGTCATCTATATGTCTATATCATGCCAGCTCTTCTTTCTGCTGGAATCAGGCTTCCATATTATAAATACAAGAACTCTAGTTTTGGTAAAATGATTTTTTTTTTTATGTTTGATGTTGACATTTGAAAGAAATAAATTTTTGTTGATTGAAATCCTATAGGACCCTCAAGCAACAAATATAATTCTGAATCCTGGATTGGCATTTGGAACTGGGGAACACCCTACAACCAAGTTGTGTCTACTGCTGCTGCATGGCTTAATAAAAGGAGGAGAACTCTTCTTGGACTATGGCACAGGTTCTGGAATTCTTGCAATTGCGGCACTTAAGGTACTTAATTATTGATTTTGTAATTCACCTTTATTTTTAGGTAAATAAGAGCCTCATATATCAAAGTTGTCATTAATTAATCCAGCTGTAAGGGTTGGCTGCTTAGCCCTTAAAATTGAAATTTTCTTTTCTTTTTCTTTTCCTTTTCTTTGTACATTTCTCTTCTGTTGATCTTTATAAAAGGAGGGTTGCAGTGTTCCTTTAAAAATTGGGACGAACCCATTGTTTAATGGAGGAACCTAGTCATCACTGTTTTCTTCAAGAAAATTTTTCAATTGAAGATCTTGGATGTGTTAGTGATGAATGAAGAAATCCTGGAATTGACGGGAAACTGACAGATGGTGTTGATGAATTGGGTTGGTCTTTGGTCTTGGCGGTGGACGGGTGTGATGAAACTCCCTATAGATCTAGTCCAGGTGAGAGTGGGGCAAGTTAAATAGAGAGTTGAATCTAGAAGGTGAATGCCAGGGGTCCCCAAAGTTTGTGAATTACAGCCCCATGTGTTGATGCTGTTGGTGTAATAATCAGTAATGATGTCTTTTGTAGAAGTTCCTTTTGAGTTCATGTTATGTTTGGAACCTTGTGATGCATGTGATGCCAAACGTAATAGATAAGTCCTCAGCAAAAATCAGCACACAGAGATACTCATTTCTGCTGTCTGATTAATCATTTGATGCCTAAAATATCATTCAATCCTCCTCCAAAGATTAGTAAATCATGAGGTTTTGATTATAGATTCATAATGTTTCTGAGATGTTTGCAAATTTACTTACCAAAAATAAAAATAAAACAAAAACAGATGTTTGTGAATGAGCTTGTGGTGATTGTTCTGAAATGAAGTGTTCACTCAAAATTTCAAAGAAACTCAGACATTTGGGCTTTTTTAACTTGTTTTGGATTTTTCTGATCTGCATTCTGCATCTTTTGGGGTGTTATGAAAGAACTTAATGGAATATAGGACCTGTGAGCTTTCCACCATCGTGCAAAATAGCAAAATCAATTTACTACAGAGGAAGGATTCAAGGAAGAGGGACAAAAGAAAATAATGACCAGGAAATGCAAAAATGCCATGTCAATGTAATAGAAATTTGCTTTAAAAATAGTTAAGCAATAAGAGTGGGCTAAAAGAAAAGGCTTTCACTTCCTTAAACACGTGAGAAACATAAGCAGTGATTGAATTAAACACGTGAGTGAGAGACATAAGCAGTGATTCAAAGACGAAGCAATTTTGCTCCTGATGGTTTATCTGGTACTAGAATACCCTCTCCACTAAAGCATTTTACAGGTTGTGCAAGTCACTAGTACCAAACTACATGAGAGGTTGAAGTGCTTTGCTGTTTTTGGTTATTGACATCTGTGTGCTGATGCTAATTAATCCTCATTAATATATTCTCTTAAAATTACTAGAATGCCCTCTCTGCTAAAGCTTTCCATGTTTAATGCGGTGATGAATGTTTTTTTACTAGTTATGAATATATGTATGCTTTCATCAAGTTTATATAGCTTGATTTTACATGAATTTGGATTATGCACCGAGTTGATTAACTAAAATTTTAGAAACATGCATACTTTGTTCTTGTATGGATTGCTAACTTCTCCACTCAATATTCATCACTGTATCTTTCAGATACAGCTCCTCTCCAGTAATGAACCGCCAATTTTCCTCAATGGTGATTTGGATGCATGCCACATCATCTGTTATTCAATTATTTAATAGCAGATGAATGATGTGGCAGGGATCTGAGGCCTCACTGAGAAAAAAGTTAAGTGGAGAGGATTCTGATCTGTATCTTTCCTGGATAGTTTCAAAATCCTTATCAAAATACATCTTTTGCAGTGGCTTACTTTTCCACAATGTTTTCGTAAATAATTTCCATTGAAATATTTTTATGCCCACTTAAATTTGTCACTTGAACTACAAAATGCAGTTTGGGGCCGCTTTATCTGTTGGATTCGATGTAGATCCACAAGCAATTACGTCTGCATGTCAGAATGCTTCTTTAAACAACATAGGTCCAGAGCAAATGCAATTGCACCTTGTCCCTAGCAAGAGCATCCCTCCCTTTACGGATGAAATGAAATGTGTAGGTGTGGAAGGGAAAAATTCATATGGTGATGCTGGAGGCATCTCTGAGACAGAGAAGTACGATGTGGTCATTGCAAATATACTTTTGAATCCTCTACTTGATTTGGCAGAGCATATTGTTTCTTGCGCCAAGCCTGGAGCAGCAGTTGGTGTCTCTGGTATCATATCTGAACAGGTATTTTCATGGCAATGTTGATTGATTATCAATGACATAACTCTGCTTAATTTTTCATTTTGAGTCAAAAACCAGAATATGTTGGCATGTTACATGAAGATAACATTATTACTTACAAGATGTGTTTGGCATGCCAATTGTAGAAATCTTCTGAGCAGGCATCTTAAATAACGGGAAGATATGAAAGACATTTTTAGTTTGTGAAATTTTTGGGACATTTTCTTCAGTTATTTTATTGTTACATAAGATTTTTCTTTTCTTTTCTTGGGTTGGGAGGGGGTGAGCATAAGATAGTAGATATTTCAAATGAGTGAATTTTTCAACTTTGAACATGCTATACTACATTGACATTTTATTTCACCTCCGATGAGAAGCAAGTTGGAAAAATATGATATTCACTATGTATCCACATCCTTGCTTTCAATTTAAAGGCTGGACAAATCTGATGTCAAATAATTGCACCTGGCATATTTGCTTGAGTCCATGCAAAATTCCCTAGCTGGTATTATTGAAAATGACCAATTCTATGAGTAGTTTGGTTAGCAATCTTTGGTGGCTAAAACTTCGCCGCATTGTCTTCTCTGTAAAAGCACACTATACATCATCATAGAACTCGTGGCAGGACAGGGTATTCTACTTGCATTGCCGATATACATGCAACCCCATAAAGTCATAAAAGCATCCACCCTTGTGTGTCTGCTAACGAGTTTCCTTTGTCTGAATCTGATCTAATTGAACAAATAGTAGATTTTCAAGACCTGATCTAATTTTTCTCATGTCCTAATGCAGCTGCCACATATTATAGAACGTTATTCACCATTCTTGGAAGGCATTTCAGTGTCAAAGATCGATGATTGGGCTTGTGTAAGTGGCACTAAGAAGAGAAATATTACTGGTAGCTGAAGGTGATAAAGGTTTGTTGAAATGATATACAGACGTTGATTTCCTCAGTTGAGAACTTGGAAGCTACTGCTGTTATGCAGTGTTCGAAGTCAAGCTTTTGGTGTCCAGCAGATTTCATAGAGTTCTGAGTGGCTATTTGGCTGTATTCCAACCTCAAATGTAAACAGTTTCAAGAATTCGATGGTTTATCTGGCATGAAAATGTTCATTGGCTTTCTCTGGGTTAAACCATGGTGTCCTGTATATTTTAGCCTCTTGTTTATATATTTTTCTGCCCCGCATGAAAGTTTTAAGCAACATGGAAAGCTCTAGGATTTTTCAGGAAGAGCAAAGTAGCCTAGGAACTTTAGAATATACTTTTATTTATTCTTTTATTTTATTCTTTTTTGGTGTAATTTTGAAGCAGCAACTTAGGATTTTCTTTGGCGAATAACTAATTGATTTGCTTTCTTTCGGTTATAGATTATTCCAATGTATAAAATAAAATTTTCAATGACTTTGGACTAATGTGGTCCTCTTAAAGCTTCCTTTAAAGGAATACCTGAACACATTTTTGAAATTACCTGCAATGATGTACAGTTCATGCTTATTTTCTTCTGTTTTCTAAATTACCCAAAAAAAAAAAAAATGTGAAGAAAACTTTATACCTATTTGTTTTAAAAAGATTTGTTATTTTATGGTTTAAACATTCAAGCAGAGTGGATGTTCCAATGAATTTCAATTATCCAAAAAAAAATTCCAATGTGTTTCATTTCTTTTCCTAGGAAAAGAATTTTTTTCAAGATGTTTTTTATTTTTGGAAAAAGAAAAGGAAAACTGACACACAGCTTTCTGTGACGATTGATTTGTGAAACCAAAAAATAGGATTGGCTGATGTCAAACTTTGATAACAAGAAGCAACAATGGATTCAAGTGCCGGGTAGCATATAATGGTGTCAAAAGGGTTGGGAGTGTCCCCAGATATAAACAACCTTCATAGAACTTCTGGATGCTGATACAAGACACAAGCCCAGCAGTTTTGCCGCCACAAAACTACCACCGGGATATTCCAAGTTTAAAACAAAAGGGCGCATTCACTGTAATTGTTAATCAAATAAGAGAAAAACAAACAAACAAGTAGAGAGAAACAAAGAGGGATATTATTTCCAAGACGGTTATTTGTCTCTCCTGTGTATGATGATCATCTAACACCCCATTAACATAATTCCCTAAATTTCCCTACGTTAAGCCTTCTGGTGCAGTGAAAAGTGTCATTCACTGATCACTTCTCCATGTCTCCTGTCCTTCAGTTGTATCATCAGATGCATCTTTATTTTAATGTGGCAAGCAAAATAATCGTGGCCGCAGATATAAAACCTTCCAAAATGCATACTATTAACACCAGAGGCACGAATCAAATATCAGCGCCGGAGCTGCCTCCTGGCCAAGGCAGAGGGTTTCTTAGGGATGTAAACCTTGTAGCTCACCTGGTTACAAAAAATCAAACAAATGTGATCTCAAACCTTGAAAATTAATTACCAAAAAGAAAAAAAGAAAAAAAAAAAAAACAAAAAGAAAAAAACTTGCAAATTGTATACAAAGTATTAGATTCAACATTCATGGGCTTGGGGCTCTCGGACAATGATGTATAATCTGCATTCAATAAAATTTCTCACCTGTACCATTTCACCACCCCGCATCACAGACATTGTCTTCTGCTCAAACTGTGAGCCCTCCTTAGCTTCTTCTTGCTGTTCATTTGAGTTATGCTCTTCCAATCTCGGTTTAAGGCAAGAAGAATGCTCAGGAGCAGCAGCAGATCCACGGGTATTAGTAATTTCTATATCATGCTTATTACTAGTCTGGTCCACAGTTTCAGATGTTTCAGCTGCACTGTCATTTACACCAGTATTGGTCACCACCAACTTTGACTTGGGAGATGCCTGTGACATGGGCGATTGCTTCAGAATAGAGCAAGTGCCCAAAGATTCTTCCCTCAATGCTAATCTACCTGATTCAGAATTGTTAGTAACACTTAGTAAAGAAATGTCCTTTTCTTGGGGATTACCAGAGAGAGCCACCTGATCTGGTGGACAAACAACACTTAGTCCAGCAGTTCCAGATTCAGTTCCACAGTATTTTGGCTCTTGAATCTTCTGATCAATTCTTGTAGCACGAGAGGAATCTCTCATCATTATAAGCCTAGAATTCTGATCGATCGCTTGGGTTGCACCCAGCACTCTAGAGCCACCCTCCCTGGGTAACTTGTTTTGAACAAACTCGGCCTTTACAGTGGACTGCTTCACATTGCTGCCATTCATAATTTTCTGATCAGCAAGAATCTTTGCATTTGTTTGAAGCCCTCCTTGAAATTTCCTTAGATTTTCCAAAGCCTTTTGCCTCAAAATTGACTCCAAATCACCACCATCTGAACTAGCAGTGGTAGCAGAAACCTCAGTATTTTTTTCCTTAGAATTATTAACCCCAACAGCATCAGAGCAAGGATTACTTTGATCATCTTTGCCCATGTTCGAAACTGGAGATTCTTCACCCTTCACATTTTCAGAAGTAACATGCAAATGATGAGCTAAATCCCTCTTACCACCCCAATCATTACTATCATTGCTTCTGCAAGATGGGTAATCATCATGATCATATTCAATCTCTTCTTTGTGGCCATCTTTATCCCTTTCTCTTTCTTCCTCCTCTGGTTGTTTTGGAACAGTTACAACCGACCTCAAACGCCTCGAACTATTCTTACCTGTGAATTTTTGCTTGTTGCTGTAATTACTACTATCACTACACCTATGGCAAGAAGAACTCCGGGACCTAATTTTATTGTTTTTGGTTCCACTCCTACCCGTAGTTAAATCTCTCTTATCTCTATTGTTTTCTCTAGACCTGCCCCTAGGCCTCCCAAAGTCACTCTCTTCACCACTACCACTCCCACCTCGACAAGTTGAAAAGCTCCTCGAATCATTGCTTATAGAACTAATGCTAGCATCTCTCCTATGCTTCTTCTTTTTGGATTTCTTTCTCACCTCAGATTCAACTTTTCTTTTTAACCCCTTTCTCCTCTTTGCACGGCTCAAATCCCTACCGCTCTCACGGCTAGAAGAGCTTCTTTCAGCCCTTTTCCTACTACCCTTTACATCACTCCGCTTGCGAGAACGAGCTCTTCTATAATCATCCTCAGAACTAGAAGACGAAACTGATGTTGAACGTCTTGAATCATCATCAGAATAAGAAACAGAATGAGGACGACAGCGTAGCTTCTTGGATTTAGTTCTCCTACTTTTCTTCCTCCGGTGAGCCTAACCACAGACCAAAATAGGAGTTGAGATTGGAGTAAGGGAAACCAATATTCAGATTCATTCATTGCAAGAATTTAATGCCTCATTTGGTCATTGAGTAAATGAAGGAAAATATTAGGATCTAAATTTTTTTCATAATTTGGAGCACAAACCTAAAGCAACCCCCAAACTCCACTGAGCCAATGAAACTAAGTAATTATGGCTTGGTTGAGTTAAGCGTTTCCAAATTTTTCTTCTGTTTTATTTTCTTTTCCTAAGTTTTCACAGACTTGAGAAAGATGGTAACTCAACTTAATTGCCAGCAGTGACAGAAGAACAAGAAATCAAACCCTAAAACCAGCAGTCAGAGAAGAACAAGAAATCAAACCCTAAAACCAGGAAAAATATGGGGGAAACAAAACCCTAGAACGGATTAATAAATAAAAATTACATAAATATGCGCACATATATATGTAATTATCGAGAGAGAGACCTCAGAGGAAATCTTGGAGCTTTTCCTTTTAGAATATTTTCTTTTGGAGGAAGAACCACTGACTCCCATCGGGTGGGTTTCGATCTTCTTCTACCTGCAACAACAATCAAACCCAACCCAAACAAACAAACAAAAAAAGTCAAAAATGGTTCGAAGTTAACAGAAAAGAAGTTTTCAGAATCAAGGGAGAGAGTGCTCGATGGACATTGGTATCATAGACCTTGGGACTCCAGCCGGATCTTTTCAATATTGGAGATTCTGGTCTTTTCAATGTCGCTTTGTGCACAGAAATGGCAATGGATGGCTCACAAATTTGCTCAATTTTGCAGAAAAAAATTACTGATAATGTAATATGATGGTAAGAAGTTCCTTATCTTGAAAAAAATACTGATAATTTAATATGATTGGAAGAAGTTTTTTTATCTTGAATTCAGTCAATTCTGATATAACTTCTTCTTAATTGTTGTGAGAGATCTTTCAGATCATCTTTTTAGAATTGCTCAACATCATGGCATTTGATTTATAATAGAATCAAGATGCACATTTTGTCTCGATTGTTGACCTTTGTGACATCTGAGACTATTTTAAGAGAGAGTAAATTATTTTTTGCCCTCGTGACCTTTTATGATGTCTGAAATTATTATGGAAAAAAGTAATTCAAATATAATTTTATAAAAATTATTTTTAAAAATTTTGTAATTAAATTTTTAAAAATTATAAAAATATATTTAAATGTATAATTATAAAAATTAAAATTAATAACTTATCAAACATATATCGTGTTTTAAAATTAAAATTTTATTTTAAAAAATATAGAAAAAACAAAACTTATTTCTATTTTGTTCTTTCATTATTGACCTTGGGGTTTATATTCCCGTTAATAAATCTCTATTGTTACTTTAAAAAAGAAAAAAAAAAGTGCTGCTTTTGGTTTCTAAGAAAAATTCTGTTTTCCTAATAGCACTCCCATTTATTATCCCAAGATCCCAACTCTCTTCAATCAGCAAAAGTTCATTTTGCTTTTGTTGACTTTAATAGAGATGTATATATTTACGCATATATGTATAATGAATAAATGACGGGATTTTGGAGGTAACAAGCTTTGACCCGACCCTCCAAACGTACCCGTTGCCTGATTTTGAAAGAAAAATATAACTTTAGGAAGAATTCTGAAGAGAGAGGGAGAGGGAGAGAGAGCTTTGGAGAAAATTGTAAAAGTTATAATATTAAATAAATTTTTTAAAATTGTAGTAGTATGTTTCAAAAAGAAAAATAGTGAAAACTTCAATCTCACCTAACGTAGCTTTTTAGTGTTGTTTCGATTTTATATATATATATATATATCATCTCAAACACAACAATCCCAAAAAGAATATCCACACACACACACACACAAATTAGAAGTAATGCACCCGAGAAACAAAAACTTTTATGTGGGCAAAAAGGTCAACACAATCTGGTGGCCATCAATTTTCCATTTTTTTTAAATTGCTTTCAAATTACCATTTTCATTGTGAACCCAACAGATCAAATAACCACCAGAACATCAGGAAGATTTCATTTCTAGTAAAATACAGTAGATGTTTATGAAGGTTACTGCACAAGTGGTCATACAACAGAGCTTCTTCGGCAATTGCATGGTTTTACATCTACATAAGGACACATTTTCTCAATGTCAGAACATATATTACAATCTATTAATACATGTGAAGGAAAAAAAACTATGGATCTTCAGCATCACTCATACCAGGACGGGTGTTAATATAGAATTCTGAGTCGATTCCATCAATGATCCTCCCTCTGTTTTATAAACATGTGCAAGATATTCAACAGGGAAATAAAACTGGCAGTTGGGATGTTGAAGATAAAAGAGTCAATCTGAAATTATAAAAGTGGAGTATACCTTTCAAGAACAAACTTGCCTTCTTTGTACTTCTGGCTCGTCTCATGTGCAGCCTCCTGCACAGGAGAAAGGCAACATTTTAGCTGCTGAAGTTGATACAAAACTACCACCATATGAGCATGTGCATGTGTGTATATGAGAGAGAGAGAGTACATATTTCCAGCCAACCATTTGTCCGCAACAGCAGCAGAATATATCTGCTACGGTATGTACTCCAGAAATCATTATCCTCTCCTCTTGAGGTCCAACAGTGATATTCACCCTGAATCAGACTCTTACACAAAAATAAGTAAAATCACGTATTTATAGGTAAAGGAAATGCTTCTCCGACACATATTTCTCAGAAAAAGAATAACAGAAATTCCTGGTCAGCGTGTATGCCTTCTCCCAAAGACAAATTATCCACAACTAGTAATACCTTCCATTTAGTTCACAAATTTGGTGAGGGAAAATGCAAAGAAAGACATTTTTCCACATTTGGTGACCTTCGAAAATAGTGAGGAAAAACAAAATATGAAGGAAAGTAAGGACAAATTTTATAATTTTACTTGTCATTTCCATAGTTTTCAAAATCACAATCCGAATAATAGGATCGTATGATCCTAAGATCCAATATAGCTAAATCGATCCGGATCATTTAAAAATTGTACAAGTAGCAAGATCGTAGGATCGTAGTGGGCTAGTTCCACATGCTGACAAAAAAATCATCCAAGCTATCTAGTTATTTAATGATTAAATACTAAATTTTAACAAGTATTGCGACATTTAACTGGTTATTTAGACAATCTTTTTAGTTTTATCTATTTAAAATTTTAATGTGTTATTTTGAAATTATGAAAGTTACATTTTATAAACAAATACGAAAAGAAAATTATAAATACATACATTTCCATATGATGTCACAATATTTTACATTATTTATTTCAGGCTTATTTACTATTAATTTTTATCAATTCTTTACATTTACATATATATTTGGTCATTTTTAAAGATTTTTGTAGGATTTTACAATTCTCGATCCTATGAACACCCAAAACGATCCAACATAAAATCCCGATTTTAACTACTTTAGTCATTTCACATTTTCTTTTCTTAATTCCTAGATATTTTTGCAATTTTTAAAATTTTTAATTTTATTTAAGATGCATAAAACAGATGAGGAAAATTGTTTTTTCTTCCCTTTTTTCCTTTTCCCCTACTCAATTTGTGAACTAAACGGAACCTAAAAAAATGCCATTTATCTTTTTCTTAAATAGTTCATTAATCCCTAGAACTATAGTTTCTGAAGGTGAGGCAAATTATCCTTATTCACATGCTAGTAAATTGTCTTTCAATGAAAGATGCAAGAACTTTTGTTAACTTACGAGGTCATTAATGAGGTTCATTCACCTGCCCCTGCCATTCGTACTTTTCTAGTCAGTCCAGTGCAGATCGTGACAATAAAAGGACAGTTTCTGCTGTCAGTCAAACACTCAATGTTTTCACTAACATTCAAAAGGCCATGACAAATATCTTGAAGCATTTGCAAAACCCGCATATAGAAGTGATAAAATTTTGACAGTGTTAAAACATCTAAATTTTTAATCCAACACTGAGTTCAAAAAGATGGATCACAAGAAGTTTGAAAACAGGCAGGACAAGAAATCCTCCAGAAAATGAATACTAGAAAACAAAAAAACCGAAATCATACATTAAAATTGTGATAAATTTTCACCAGCAGCAGATCACAGAAGAGCACGAGTTTAAAAACAAACCGGTAACTTCCCACCCTATCTGATTTCACTTTTATGTATAACACAAAATATGATTAGCATTGCACCAAAGTTTCACAATCATTAGAAAAACTACACTGGAAGTTTGAAAATTTGTTTGTGTTCGCTTGTAGAGACATCAAAGTAAGGGTTTCAACTTTCGTGTGCAAAAATTTGAAGTCAACTGTAGTGGAGAGTCAGAGACAGGACTTTTAGTAAGTGGGATCAATTAACAACTAATCCAATATATCAAATTTTAATTCTATAAAATTTACTAAAAATAACTTTCTGCAATACATTTTTATAACATCCATTTTGTATAAAGTTAATGAATCATTTTAAATTTTTTTCACTCACTGTCTCAAGTTATCATGAAGAAACTTGTCCATAACTAATTCAAAACTAAATAACAAAATCAATTTTACACATTTATTTCTCAAAGACACTAAAAAACTGTATGTTCAAATTATGAATATAAAATTATTAACAACTTAATGGAATGTTATACTAACTTTTTGGAAACACAAACCTAAATTGAGAATTTCATTAAAGCAAAATTTCAACCAAGTATAAATTTCATAAAAAATTACAGGAACCTTTCCCGAGGTTTACATCACCTACCCTGTATAGTTGTTTAATGCTAGAAGTAATATGGTAAACAACACATTTGTTAAGGTTGTTGGCCCAACAACTTGTATCTATATAATAATAAACTATATATGTCCCCCCCCCCCCCCCCCCCCCAAAAAAAAAAAAAAAAATCATGCCTATGTTATACACATTATATATATATATATATATATTGAAAATTATAGAATAATAATATAATAATGAAGGGAAGGTCCGTCAACTTTACAATTTGTCTTCTAGTATTTTGCTTCTATTAATATATTAAATGTGGGCTACATTAACACAAAAAAAATTAATTTAAATTAATTAAATTACAGGGTATGTTACTCTTTAGTTGAATGTGGTTTGGCCCATTTACCCTACAATGCCAAATGCAACAAAATATGTGAAATGACTAAAATAATCTGACTTTTATTTGATGCCAACTTTGAATCACAAAATAAAAAATTACAATTAACCCCACGTGGTTAGGCCTGACAACACTTTACCCCATTGTAGTTGTATGCATCTAATCTACACGCAGTTTATTTGTATTATAAAAAAAAAAAAACTAACTGTACCACTTTAGTCGACTACATAAGAGTTAACAGACGACTTTAAAAACAGTGGAATTATGTGAAATAGGCCAAATCAAGAGAGGGAGGGGGGGGGTTAGAAGTAATTTATCCTAAAATACCCCCCCCCCCCCCCCCCCCAAAAAAAAAAAAAAAAAAAACAACCTACCCTTTTGAAAGTGAATGGCCAAAACCCCCTTCTTCACTATTAGGACCTACTTTCCAGCCTCAATAGCCTGTAATACTGTAATACTGTAATACTATTGATTAGGAACAACGTCTTCTTTGTATTTACTTTTGATGATACAAGTTAGAAACAAATGCAACCAACAGCCAATAATCCATAACAAGGTAACATTTTCTTTTATTATATAATCTATATTCCTTTTAACCTTGTATTGTATATTTGTTCTATAATACATGGTATCTGAAAATGATAAGATTTTTCAAAAATTAATGACACATTCATTTTGTCTTCTTTGACTTTTCACTTTCTTCATACAATACATTATGCGTTTTATAAATTTATAATTCTTATATCATATCTTACAACTCGAGATGTATCCTATATTCCTATGATAGATCTTATTGTGTGATACATAGTAAAGTTAGGGTTGTTGGACATCTTTAATTCTCTTTTTAACAAATTCTACTTGATCTCTCTACAAAGCTCTGGTTGGAATTTTGTTTGTTTTCACATGTTTCTACAAAAAAAAAAAGAAAAAATATATATATAAATTTGTATTGGAGGGAATGATGTTACATGGATCATAGTATTAATGATCCAAAAAATAAACATGGATCATGGTATCAAAGTTGATGGAGATGGAGATAAATAAAGATTACAACATAATTACTGTAGAAACACATAGTAGATGTCAAAAAAATGCATTTCTTATTTGATAAGTATCAATAAATGTATTTCTTTGTTTTTCTAAGCCAAGTCTTTCAATCATATTGTTAGTTATAAATTCTCCAATACTAATGAAATATTTATTTTTTATACATATGTCTATCTTTCAACCATTTCTAATTATGTAAAAAATCAAATCACACATTATTTTATCTTTACTCTTCATTTTTTCAATTATAATGGATATTTTAAAATGCACGTCAAGAAATAATTTTATTATTTCATTAGTTATATATTGCATAATGTTATATTTTTTCAAGATAGTTATGTATTATGAGTATACCCTCTTTATCTATTTTTAAGATGTTAAAGTATCTTACTACATATGATACAATACACATCATGAAAATAGGCAAATAATACCCGATATGAATCACGATTCGACAACTATGGGCGAGGCATTAAACCAAAATCTGAAAAACAGAATTGAAGATACGATTATTCATACATCGAGATGTTTTCTTTAAGTTTATGTTGTGTACTTCATGCGTCTAGACTGCAGCCCATCCAATTTAGCCTCCACAGTGAGTTTCTAATCATCAAGCTCAAGCCATAAAGACATGAAAATAAACACACACTTTGATGAACCTTAAACTATCGAGTATTTGGTGGCACATTTACAGCATGTTGGGATTTTGAAATTCAAAATCTGGAAAATTCATAGTTGTAACTTGACATCTTGAAGTAGATCAACAATAAAAAGAAGAGAAAAAAAAAACACAAGGTAAATAAACATATGAAGGGAGGATAAATCCATGAACAAGGAGAAAAAATCTTCAGCAATAAAAATGGTCTTTTGGAATTATAAAGAACTCACGCATTATTGAAGAGGTATGCTTTTCCCCTGCGGCAATGAAAAGCCTGGTCAAATTACAAGGCAACAATAAGATAAAAATTAAATCAAAATAGTTGAATTCTTCTTGTTTCTATACTAGAAAACTCAAGTTACTATATCAAAGTATCATTATTGTGTGTGTAAGAGAAAGAGAAAGAGAGAGAGAGAGAGAGAGAGAGAGAGAGAGAGAGAACGATTTGTAAGATAATAAATCATTCTAACATTACTTCAATCATCACATTGACACAACCTGAATATTGAACCCATTTGGTTACATTTTCAAAAGCTATTTTCTGTTTTCAACAACAGGAAAAATAAAGACACTGACATAAAGCGCATGTGGCAAGACATTTTTGAAAACTGTTTTTGTAAAAACATTACGAAAATGACCCCTTTTTAGGAAACTACTAAAAATAGTTTTGTGTTTCCAAGCATTCGAATTCGTTAAAAAATATAAATAACTTAACCAAATGGTACAATTCCGAACCCCAAATTTAATACATAATTTCCGGAAGCAATTGAAGCTCGTTTAAATATATTTTAAAAAATAAGGTATATGATTTGTATCTGATTCTATAGTATTATAAAAAGAAAATCGGGGTTGTTGGTTTGCCTATTTGTGCGTCTCAAAATTACAACATTCCCCCGTCTTATGACCAATACGAAAAAAAAAAAGTACATATTAGTAAATTTGAAGAATAAAACATGCCATGTTTCACCTTCCACCACCTTAGAATCATAAGCTCATATTTGCACAAGAAATCACATTTGAACAGAAGGTTCTACTCCAACATTATGGGTCACACCTTTCATGGTTCATAAATATCATTCCAAATCTGAGTCATACTACTACCTACTAGATTTGGCATATAAAAAATCAGCACTTTTCCAGAGACTTCAAAATTTAAATTACTAATTGATTTTGATTTCCTTTCAAAATAGAAAGCATCTTAATAAAATGCTGCAATAGTATCTTGAATGTATGAGGTGTTAATAATCATGACAGATGCTATGACTTGATTGGATAAGCTATGAGGACAGTAATTCGCAGCAATATATAGCCATTTTAGTGAGCATGAAAGCTGCGAACAGGAAGAGTAAGCAGGAGGTAGTGTTGCATACATTTTAACACAAAGCAATCAATAGCTACCAAGGGGAATCAATCGTGTAGCCATTATACTAAAAACAAAGTAGAAATTATCTTCCCTCTCTAGGCCAAAAGAGAAGGAACTGCACTCGTTGCGTTTGGGATTAAGAGCACCCAATTAAACATGTACTCTATATGTATAATTACATCTGACATACTGTGAGTGGATGTAGAGCTCAAACGAGTCATATCTCACAATTACAAGGTTGAACATTGTTATTGGACGCTGATTCATACTTAACCCGCGTCAATTAAAGCTATATGAACCAATTTTATTGTCAATACATTAAAATATCAAACACTCCACAAAATCCCCTTTTCATAGCATTTGCTTGCTATCACATTTTACTCCATAAAGAAGACATATTTGTATATAGGTCAGTGTGTATACACACACACACATACAGGAAGAAGAAGAGGGGTGAGAAATGAATAGATTACCCGCGAGACAAGATCGTCGGAGAGAGCCAAGTGGGTTATGCAGAACTTGCATCTATAAGCCCGACCCTCCAGATCCACCACGAATATCCTCCCCATCTCTATTTCCAGCAACTGATTGTTGCGCACCAAACCCTAATTAGTAAATCAATTCCCAGAAAATGTTCAGAGAGAAGAATTAGATAGCACTGCACAGACACCGCTCAAAGACGAATCCCAATGCCAGCTGTCACTTCTCTGATAACTTTCTGTCTAGTGAGACTAGCCGAGCTGTAACTGAGTTTAAGCATGGCTGTAACTTTTGACATGATGCTATAATTTCATTCAAACACCGATACGAAATTAACAAATTTAATTTTAATATAAATGAGTTTGAGTTATAAATGAATAGACACGTATAACACTATTAATGATATACCACTAAAAGAGCAAGACCAATCATCACTCGACACGTATGTCTATAGTCCAGCTCACGCTCGACTAACTCAGCTCACGCTCGGCCAGTGGCTAACGCTCGGCCATTCAAGACTAGGCTTAAAAGATCGGAAGTGACCGAGCACATGCCTCCAGAGCACATACATATCCAGATAAGGGTCACAGAGTTAATCACAGGACTCCAAACCAACACTCCAAAGCTCATCATCGCCTTAGCGGCTGCCAAGTAGGGAATAAGGAAACAGTCTTCAACAAGAAAACTGCTACACATGTTTATCTCTATCTATGGTGCAATGTCCAACCAGGAAACTACTATCTTCGAATAATCAAATCCCTACTTTCATGGCTCCAAATCCTAATCAACTTAGGAAAGCCACGGCCTATAAATTAAACCCTAAAGGTACGCTTTATTTTCATGCTCATTCTTTGGCTTTTAATACAGTCTTTTCAATTCAGTTTACTTACTTAAGCATCGGAGCGGCTACCACCGGAGCCAATCCGGTGGCCCTCTGATCTCTCTTTTGAGTGTTCTACAGGTCCCGGAGCCCTAGATTTCTTGCGAGCCGAAAAGTGCAGCTATCAGTTTGGCGCCGTCTGTGGGAAATGACTAATCTCTAAGTGCTCTATTCACAAACTTATTCTACTTCTCACCGGGGAAACATGGCCCCCAATCTCCTACCTAGGCAGAACGCTCAAAATCCACAAGGCTCTCAACGTCGGCCGCTTGTTCCACGAGCAAGAAGGCCGATGGTTGATCCCATGCGACAAGAGATTGAATCAATCAAATAACACAACGAACTAGTACAGGAACAGCTACTTGCAATATCCAAAACTCTGGCAATGCTTACGCAAAATCATGGGACAAGTCCTTCAAACCCGCCGGTCAATATTACTTGCAGGGAACACAACCCCCTACTATCACTGAGAATGAAGAGCCCCATGAGGAGGCTCCGAATAACCGGCCTGGGCACCCTCAGGGTGTTGCTCACGTCGGTAGAGATCCACAGCCATCAGCAGCCCTAGGCTGGGGAACACCAGCCTTCGTCCCTGACGTCTATTACCCAAACACTACTAGAGTCCCAACTCCAAGAGCTTCGGGAGCACATCCGGCACCACGGGAGCCTAAGCCCCAAGCAGCACCAATCCCACCAGCTAGGAACCCTTCCTCCGTCTGTGGGATATGCTTCAGCTCGACTACCCTGAAACTGAGGCTATAAGGCAAGGTTCACAAGAAGTTCGGCATAGAGACCCACGGAGGATTCGAAGAAATTGCAGAATCTATGGACCGAACAGTAGCTGTAAGAGGTGCCTAGAACCCTCCTAGAGCAGGATGAGTTGGCTAGGCTGCTCGGAAGACTTGCCACCCCATTCACTCCTGCCATCATCTCAGAAGAAAGACCGAGGAAGTTCATGGTGCCAAAATTCACCCTATATGATGGGACTGGAGATCCAGGAGATCATCTATCGTACTACCCGCATACTGATGGCCCTTCACGGGGCCTCTGACGTTTTTATGTGCAGAACTTTCATTACCAGCTTGAAAGGTACTGCTCTTAAAATGGTTCCACCACCTCCCATCGAATTCAATTACCAGTTTCTATAAGCTCGATAGGCAATTCCTAGGACAGGTTCATGACCAGCAGAAGGCTCAAAAAGGGACCAGAGTTCCTGTTAAATGTTAAGCAGGCTAAGGAAAAGTCCCTCAGAGCTTACATTGCACAGCTTTAATGCCGAACTCATGGAGATCACCGACTGCAGCGCAGGTTTTCTTGTCACTGCCTTAACTTCCGGTCTTGCTCACGGTGGCTTTAGAGATTCCTTAACAAAGAGCCCTCCTGCCGACATGGCGGCATTAATGAACCGGGCTAGGAAGTACATCAACTTAGAAGAAGCTAACCGCACGTCCCAAAAGGGCAAAGAGCAAAACTAGAGGGACAATCCAAAGAGGGAGGATCATAAGAAGGACGACCACAGAAGAGACCCTAG
The DNA here is from genome assembly GCA_008638375.1 of Nyssa sinensis. Lineage (NCBI taxonomy): Eukaryota > Viridiplantae > Streptophyta > Magnoliopsida > Cornales > Nyssaceae > Nyssa > Nyssa sinensis. Next base: position 17,353,966 of record CM018047.1, read on the forward strand.
CAAGAAAAGAGCCAGGAGTCCAGAAAAGAGAACAGCACCCAAGGCTGTTTACGATTCCGTACCAAGGGAGTTTACTAACTTTACCCTCTTTGAACACTACACTGAATCAAGTACTTCGGCAGATCCGAGATCGGAAAACCTAAGATGGCCAGAACTAATTAAGGAGATCCCAGCCTTCGGGACCCAGGTAAATACTGCAATTTTCACAAAGATTATGGGCATACAACTAACTCATGCAGGTCCCTTAGATATGAGGTTGAGCAGCTCATAAAGAAAGGACGTCTCCGGGAGTTCATTAAGCAGGACGGGAGGCAGAATCCCCACGAAGACAAGCCTCAACAGCAGACAGAGCAGAGGCCTGAGCAAAGACAGGAGCAGAGGGAAGTACGAAATGAGCCTCAAAGGCAGAACAACCATGTCATTTACGTCCTCCATGCAGACTCTCCTATTACAAGGAATGTCCAACAGAGCAAGAAAGAGGTATGCTCGGGATGCCAGGGCTGCCCTAGACGTATTGCAGATCACCAACGTTGAAAAAAGGTTCAAACCAGAACCGGAGATCCAGTTCACAGAACAGGATCTAGCAAGGGTGCACTACCCTCACAGTGATGCCCTCATCATCACTCTTCAAGATTGCCAACTTCGAAATCAGAAGAGTTCTGGTTGACACTGGCAGCTCTGTCAATATACTATTCTATAAGCCACTCAAACATATGAGGATGGACCACAACAGCATCAAGCCTACCACTGCCATAATGGCAGCGTTTGATGGTAATCTCAGTACCCCATTGGGAAGGATCGACCTGCCTACTACTATAGGGGAAGGTGAACGGGCAGAAAACTACCATCTCAGAATACATGGTGTTGAATATGAAATCTCCCTACAATGTCATAATTGGGATACCATGGCTGCACCAGATAGGGGCGGTTACCTTGACCCTCCATCAATGTTTGAAGTATATTCACAATCAGAATGTTTATTCTGTCAGAGGGTGCCAGCCAACTTCTCAAGAATGCCATGCCATTGCACTCAAGGAAAAGACTACCAAATAGCAATTACAGTACGCTCGGGACTGTGTAGATCCAATTCTCTCCCACACTCCCGAGGAGGAAGGTTGCCCTTCCTAGAATCGAAGAACCCCTAAGCCCAAGGAGACGGGACAGCAGGGCCAAACCCATTGGCGAGCCCATCAAAGTATTGGTCAGTTCAAAATCAGAGGGGCTGCTATTTGTACATTAGTCCAGACCTGACACATGCTGAGCAAGAGAAAATAATCAAGTTTCTGAAAGACAACCTCTCTATGTTTGCGTGGGAGACCAAAGACATGGAGGATATAGATCCAAACCTGATAACTCACAAACTGATGGTGGATCCAGACCACCCACCAGTGAGACAAAAAAGAAGGCCGCTAGCTCCCAAGCGGCATCAGATCATAAACGAGGAAGTCTAGAGGCTGCTTGAAGCCAAGATGATACGTGAAGTATTCTACCCAGAATGGCTGGCCAACACCGTCCTGGTCAAAAAGAAAAATGGCAAGTGGAGGGTCTGCGTTGATTATACAGACCTCAATAAGGCGTGCCCCAAAGACAGCTTTCCACTACCAAGGATAGACCAGCTGGTTGATGCCTACTGCAGGGCACGAACTTATGAGTTTTATGGATGCCTATTCTGGGTATAACCAAATCCAGATGTACCCTCCAGACTAGGAGAAGACAGCCTTCATAACCGAACGAGGTCTCTACTACTACAGAGTAATGCCATTCGGTTTAAAGAATGCTGGGGCCACATACTAGCGGTTGGTCAACAAGATGTTTAGCCCCACTGCTCGGCAATACCATGGAGGTATACATTGATGACATGCTGGTCAAAAGTCTGTAGAAAGGTAGTCACCTCCAGCACTTATCCCAAACCTTCGATATCCTAAGACAGCACAAGATGAAGCTCAATCCCTCAAAATGTACCTTCAGGGTGATGAAGGAAAAATTCTTGGGATACATTGTCTCTCAAAGGGGTATCGAAGCAAACCCCACTCAGATCCAAGCTCTGATTGGACTGAAGTCAACGAAAACCAGAAAAGACATTCAGGCGCTGAATGGCAGAATCGCGGCACTGAGCAGGTTTATCTCCAAGTCCACTGATCGCTGTCCTACCCTTCTTCAGAGCTTTAAAGGGGAACAAAGCTTTACAATGGACGAAAGAATGTGAGAAAGCTTTTCAAGAACTGAAGGAATATCTTGCCTCTTCAGAGCTCCTAGTCAAAACCAGTCCAAGGGGAAAAGCTACTTCTATACTTTGCAGTCTCTAAGAACACTATTAGCTCCGCATTAGTCAGATAGGACAGAGGAGTACAGAAGCCCATATTCTACGTCAGCAAGGCATTGCTCGACACCGAAAAGAGATACCCCGAGGTGGAAAAATCGGCCTTCGCCTTAGGTAATATCAGCTCGGAAACTCCGACCTTATTTCCAAGCCCATCCAATTGAAATCCCAACTGCCTATCCCCTAAGATCGATATTGAGGAAGCCTGAGGTCTCAAGAAGATTGGTGAAGTGGTCTGTGAAGTTAGGGGAATTTGACATATCATATGTGCCACGGAACTCTATCAAAGGACAGGCCTTGGCAGATTTCATTGCCGAGTTCACCCCGGCACTTCAAGACAAGGCACAGTTCATTGAAACTTCAGGGACCTGGCTGCCTCTATATTGATCGGACGTCAACCGATCAGGGCTCAGGAGTGGGCCTGGTATTATAGTCCCTTGACGGGCTCTCGTTAGAAAAAGCAATTAGCTTGGGATTCAGAGCTTCCAACAATGAAGCAGAATACGAAGCCCTAATCCTAGGCATGAAGTTGGCTCTGGAATGCGAAATTTAAAAACTTAAAGTCTTCTCAGATTCCCAACTAGGTGGTAAGCCAAGTTCCGGGAGAATTCTCCATTAAAGATGATAGGATGCTTCGGTATTCCGAACTAGTGAACTTCTTGAAGCACTCCTTCCAGACGTTCTCTATCCAGAAAATAGAAAGAAGCCAGAACTAGCAGAGCAGATGCTTTGGCAAACATGGCTGTCCCGCCTAAAGTTCAGAAGGGAACTCCGTAGTAAAAATTTCCTACCAGCCAAGACCCAATATAGAGGAAGCCCAAGTTGCCCAAATTTGCTGAACAACCCCAGAACTGGATGACCCCAATCCTCCAGTACCTAGAATCTGGGCTCCTCCCAGAAGACAAAAACAAAGCAAGGAGAATCCGAATCAGAGCGGACTCAGGTACCTGATCCTGAACAATAAGCTTATAGAAGGTCTTATTCTCAACCCCTGTTAAAATGCTTAGCTCTAGAAGAATCTCAATATGTCTTGGCTGAAATACACGAAGGTATTTGTAGGAACCATAATAGGGGCAGAACGATAGCTCACCGAGCTCTAATGCAGGGCTATTACTGGCCTAGCATGCTAAGGCAGGCTAAGGAGTACGTCCAGAAGTGCGACAAATGTCAAAGGTTTGCCCCATATCAACACCAGTCTCATCACGAGCTCATCCCAATTACGAGTCCTTGGTCCTTTGCTCAGTGGGGGATGGACATCGTGGGTCTATTACCCAAAGCCCCACCAAACAGGAAGTATTTCTTGGTAGCCATTGACTACTTCTCTAAATGGGCCGAAGCTGAACCTCTAACACATATCACAGAGAGGGAAGTTGAAAACTTCACCTGGAAGAACATTGTCTGCAGGTTCGGTATACCACGCGTGATCATCTCTAACAATGGGACTCAGTTCACTGGTAAAGTCTTCAAGAAATTTTGTGAAAATCTCAACATTAGACAACACTTGCCTCTCCAGGCCATCCACAAGCAAATGGGCAAGCGGAGGTCACCAACCGAACGATCCTTGATGGATTAAAGAAAAGGTTGGAGTAAGCCAAAGGAAAATGGGCGGAGGAACTCCCGAGGGTTCTTTGGGCCTACAGAACAACCAGAAGAACTCCCACCATTGAAACTCCCTTTTCACTGGCCTACGGTACAGAAGCAGTAATCCCGGTTGAGATCGGTATGCCAACTTTAAGGACTGAAGCCTTCGAACAAGAGTCCAATGATCAGCAGCTGACAGAAAATTTGGATTTGCTTGAAGAAAAAATTGATCAAGCCAGTATCAGGATGGAAGCCTATCAGCAGAGAAAAGGTCAACAACTCCAAGGTGCGGCTCAAGACGGTCAGCTTTCAAGTTGGAGACTTTGTCTTAAGAAGAGCTTTTCCAAACACCAAGGATCCCACTATAGGAAAATTGTCACCCAATTGGGAAGGCCCCTACAGAGTGACAAAGGTTGTTAGGCCTACCATCTACTGGCTAGAGGACATAGCTGGGAAACCTATTCCTAGACCTTGAAATGTAGAGCATTTACGGAAGTATTATCAATAAAGATTTTTCTTTCTTTTTAATACTTCCATAAAATGTTCATCTCTAATGCACAGGCCTTTAGTGCCTGGTCCGTCTTTAAATGCACAGGCCTTCAGAGCCTGGTCCATCTCTAATGCACAAGCTTTCAGAGCTTGGTCCATCTCTAATGCACAGGCCTTCAAAGCCTGATCCATTTCTAATGCACAGGCCTTCAGAGCCTGATCCATCTTTAAATGCACAGGCCTTTAGTACTTGGCCCATCTTCAAATACACAGGCCTTCAGAGCTTGGTCCATCTCTAATGCACAGGCCTTTAGTGCCTAGTCCATCTATAATGCACAGGCCTTCAGAGCCTGGACCATCTTTAAATGCACAGGCCTTTAGTACATGGTCCATCTTTAAATGCATAGGCCTTTAGTACCTGGTCCATCTTCAAATGCACAGGCCTTTAGTGCCTGGTCCATCTCTAATGCACAGGCCTTCAGAGCCTGGTCCATCCTTAATGCACAGGCCTTTAGAGCCTGGTCCATCTTCAATATACAAATTCAATGATCCTAGTGTATCCAAATACAGAAGTTCCGGACATCTTCAACTAGTGGCCAATTACTATTTACACAAGTTGCCTAGATCGGCAGATCCTCAGAGCTGATGCTTAGATTACTTGGCTTATGTACTAACAAGCGATGAATACTACAATACCGAGCAGGTTTAAAGTACTTTAGTTCAAGGCGCAAGTTTTATGTAAGTTTCTTTGATCTACTCTTAGAACATATAACAGAGTTATTAATCAGAAGTATTCGGAATGGTGTTTTAACTCCAAAAGAGCACATCCAAACACAAGGTACATCAGATTTGAGGAAAAGGAATTCAATTTTATTGATGATTCATAAAATTTACATCAATACAAGAAGACTGGAAATAAAACAAGTACGCAGAAGCTACAACAAATACATCACTACGTTTTGCAACATCATGGCTTTCTTCCTCGAATCTCTCTAGGTGCAGGGAAAAGGGGCCCAAGTTCCAAACCTCCATTACCGTCGTCACCGGCTTCCATTTAAAAGGAAGGAACCCTGAACCCCTAATCTGCATCAAGAAGTACCCAGGCCATTTCATCATTCACTGTCACTTATTTCAATACCAACGGATGATGAGGGCTCTGGGTCTCAAGAGACCTCTATTTTCCACCTTCGTTTCCCTCAAATTCGGTATGACACCCCAGCCGGCTTGAGCAAGGGTCTCTACCAAGACACAAAGGGAAAGAGGCATCCCACATTCGTCTTCATCACCAATGCTCCAGGCCTCGGTTGAATCAAGGAGGGTCCACCTCCAATCGGAGAAGTCTCGACCGGATGCTAAGATGGACAAGAAGACCTTCGCCTCTTCTAATCCTTCCTTGGAGACTGAATCAAAGGGAATGATAACTCTCGGCCATAGTTTAATCATTCCCAACTCGGACTGAAAATCGTCAATCATCTCCTGGGCAAACAGCAAGCTTCTAAAAGACATCCAAATTCTCTCCGACGGGGGAACAATTTGAAAGCAAAAAAGTAAAGAGATTGGGCGCAACCGTATGCCCCTCTCTCGTATATATAGACCCTTGAAGCCCAAAAGCCAACCATTCGGACCGTCGCAACGGTTAAAGGAGGGGTTGACCTCGAAAATCTAAAAGACAGCTGTATAAATGAATGACGCATTAAACCATCCTCCCGGAATACCAAAAGACAGGGTGTGGGATTTCCCTGAACGAACAGCCATAGTTCAATACTGAAGCTTCTAGGATGATGAAATAAGCAAAGTCTAATATACAGGCCTCCTATCCGATATACAGACCCCCCGGTCTTATCTATTCATCAACAGGCCACAAATATAACAAAAGACCAACAGCTTTGATGTATCCCAATCCTGGTCTTGGAGGCTCAGAAACATAAGTTTCAATCATCAGAATGATGGTCACGAGCTACCTAGTTATTTTTACAAGTCTTTGGTTCAGAACAATCTGCTTCGAAATTCTGCAAAGTTTGCTTCCACTCTATATAATACAAGATCAATATCGGATTCCTACTCATCTGATTATGTTTGCTTTCTTTTCTTATTATGATGAGACAGTCAGAATTAATCTTCAATCACTGTTCTATTACAAGTGCTGAAGCTCGGAAGGCAACTATTGAAGAGTTGATCTGACATGCAATCGGTTTAGAGAAACTATACTTACAACAAAATTCACAAAAAAGCAAGGACACAAGAAAGATCTAAAGAAAAGACAATTTTATTGATAAAACGCAACTTATTACATCAAAAGTTGGCTAAACAAAATGGGATAAGTTGATGAAGCCTTAAGCCTTATCGGAAGGGCCAGGGTCCTCTGCCGAAAGAAGGTCGGTAGCCACGGCCTCTTTACTCTGGCCAGCATCAGATGAAGCGGTTCCAGGAGCAACAATTGACGACACGTCAAAATTTGGAAACTTAGCAAGAAATCTAGATTGGAAGCTTTCAAAGCCGAACCGGATCAGTTCGTCACCCATCTTATCAACTTCCTCTCTCATTTTCGTCTTAGTCTCAGTCTTGGCATGATCAACTGCCTCCTGAAGCCTTTGATCGAAGGAGCTTCGAAGGTCAAGCAACTCCCTCTGAAGCCCTTCAACCTGTCGAGCATAAAGGTCCTTTTCAGGACTCCACAACGGCAAGGTTATTGCCAGCCTCCTTCAGATTCTCCTCGGCAGCATGAGCCTTGGACTGAGCCGTTCCAAGCTCTAGCCTCACTTCATCCAGCTCGGCCTTCAGCTTATCAACCTCCTCAAAGCTCAGAAGAGTCACCATCAGAGCAGCCAAACTATGCATACTCTGCACAACACAAAGCAAATAGGTTAGGCCGAATGCAGGAATAAAAAAAAAAAATACAAGAAGAGGCTACAGAAGTTACCTTCATTTGGAGATGCATCATCTTGTTCATCAGTTTCGCAGGGTTATCCCCTCTATACCGATAAGGGCCCTTAGACCAGATTTGGTCAAAGGACTTCTTGGCAATTTGAGAGTCCGGCTCATCAAACGATTCAGAGGGAGCAGCAGACGCCTTCCCCTTCCCAGCTCGTTTGCTCGGAATGAAAGGGGCAGGGGGAACTGTCGAGACCGGAACAGCAAGTTCGGTTTCCTTCTCAGCCTCGGACAGGAGGTGGCTCGGGAGAGCCAGAAATCAACCTCCTCCTTTTTACCTGAAGAGGAGGCTTGGGTTCAAGTTGGGAGGAAGCCTCCCCCGCCACTTGTGCCTCCGCCTCTGCCCACCTCGATGTCAGCCTTTTTCTGAGCTCATCAGTACGAGCGGCTATCAGATTCTCCGGAGTGACAATGACGGTGTGAGCTCGGCTGGAGGTCGAAAGAAGCTCGCAATACTGATTTTGGAGCTCGTCAGTAAACTCAGACCTCCTCCAAGCACTCCTGACTGCACATAAACAAGAAATAGCATTTCAGTTCATTAGCTCGGAAGGCATAACAAAGCTAAAATAACCTAAGGAAATAAGCCTCACCCTTATGACCCGTGATACGAAAGAACGTCGAGACATGATCTTGGAAGTCTTCACGCTCCCATCCTCCTCCAACAAAGAAGTATCACTTCTTCCATGTTTTATTAGAAGTGAGTACAGAGGACAAAGGTCGGAAACTCCTTCTCAAAAGACATGTAAAAAAGGCCCTTCTGCCTTCGTATACTTCAGATCCATATTATTATGGATCAGATCTACGGATACATCTACACTATTTTGGTGCCCTAACACTATAAACCCTAAAAGGTGCCGCCAACTATTGAGGTTAAAGTCGGCAGGACAGAGCTTAAACCAACAGAAAAACTGCCTAACCAAATCAGGCAATGGAAGCCTTAAACCCATTTCAAACCAGGCAAGATAAACACAGATCTCCCCTAGCTTTAACATTATGGAGGCGATCCATTGGGCCTGGTACCCTACAGGTAACATTTGGGGAAAAAATTATACTTCACCCTCCACTCGTCCAACAAGCTCTGGGTAACAGCACTTTTGCTCTCTTCTTTATGGGAAGACCTGTCAGAGGTTTCCACAGCCCTGTCTCGGGGCTTTACGAAGGCATCAACTATCCTAGTCTCAGGACTGTGGGGAGGCCCAACAAACCTCTCCTCAACATCTTCGGTGGTAAAACCACCCATATTCTCTACATGAGACGGCATAGCCGTCTCCAAGGGATTTCCTACCCCCTCACTAGCGTTAGAAGATTCAGAAAGAGTAGACATTACTCTCAAAATTAAAGAGGAAGAAGCAAAAGAAGAGGAATATCGGTCGAACCTGTTCTAGACTAGAGCCTCAGACAACCAGTATTCTTCAAGGTCCCACAAACCAACAATGGCGAAAAAAATCTTCTGGCACAGTGAAAATGACGGGGAAAAGGTCATTTCAAATCTCTCCCTTATTTATAAGTGCAGTATCAGAAGGGACCCACCAAGCCAAACCGCCATGACGGTTTGGTACAATGATGGCTTTGAAAAACCCAATGATCGGTTCAGTACAATGATGGCCTTGAAAAAATCCAATCTCCGGCTGCACAATAAATGACGCACCAACAGTCGCCTCGAAAAGCGAACAAACAGGACACATGACTCTCCGAAAAGGCGCAGCCCTAGTTACTCGTTAAACATCGAACTAGGACTGGGGGGGAGCAACTGATATACCACAAAAGAGCAAGACCAATCATCACTCGACACGTATGTCTATAGTCCAGCTCACACTCGGCTAACTCAGCTCACGCTCAGCCAGTGGCTAGCGCTCGGCCATTTAGGACAGGCTGAAAGATCGGAAGTGGCCGAGCACATGCCTCCAAAGCACATACATATCCAGATAAGGGTCACGGAGTTAATCACAGGACTCCAGACCAACACTCCAGAGCTCATCACCACCTTAGCAGCTGCCGAGCAGGGAATAAGGAAACGGTCTTTAACAAGGAAACTGCTACACATGTTTATCTCTATCTATGGTGCAATGTCCAACCAGGAAACTACTATCTCCGATGATCAAATCCCTACTTTCATGGCTCTAAATCCTAATCAACTTAGGAAAGCCACGACCTATAAATTAAACCCTAAAGGTACGCTTTATTTTTATGCTCATTCTTTGGCTTTCAATACAGTTTTTTCAATTCAGTTTACTTACTTAAGCATCGGAGCGACTACCGCCGGAGCAAATCCGGTGGCCCTCTGATCCCCCTTTTGAGTGTTCTACAAGTCGCGAAGCCCAGATTTCTTGCGAGCCGAAAAGTGCAGCATCAATTAATAAATATGTCGTATTTGAGTTTTAGTAGTGTTAATTTGCTTAACACAATTTAACATGTTTAATCATAAAAAAAATATCATGAGTTAAAGGTAATTCGTCTCATATTGAAAGTTTATCAAGATTTTGAGATTTTTTATTTGTAAAAGAGGTTTTTACTTTGATTTAGTACATGTTCAAAGTTTACTAAATATGAAAATTATCCATACATATTAAAAGATAGGCAAAATTTTTATTTAAAAAATAAAAAATTAAAATAAACGAGTTAAGTGTATCGATACGTGTAACCTGTTTAATAAATGGGTTGGGTTTGAATTTTGAAACTTGACACGATTAGTTAATAATGTCAGGTTAGGATTAATACATATTTTTAAATATATATATTTTGACATGACTCGAACACGACAGAATAATACAAATTGACACATCTAAATTTAAGGTGATGCCAAGCGGCCCAAGCCCACGTAAATTAGTTCAGCGTAAAACGACTTTTTTAGTTGAGCCTGGGATGGAGAAATTCGGGCCCAAGTTCGGTCTACCCAAAAAGATTTATGTGGAGTTTAAAATCTTACCCAACTTCTGCTCTTAATATTTGTTGATCCCATTTTGAAGCAAGTTAAGTTTTACCATTTACATTGGTCACTCGTTTGAAGAAGGAGGGCAAACTTGAAAGGAAAGGGAAAAGAAAAGAATTTTGTGTGTTTGTTTGAAAATTTGGAAAGCATCCCACTTCCCCATTTTGTGAGACAAAACATCTATTGTCATGGTGTACAGTATTTATAAACTATCCTTAATTCAACCTTTTATCAAAAGATAAATTTAATTTTACTAATGATAATGTTACTCTTAGACATGACAATTGTCTTGTCCCGTTCCATTCTTAATGGGACAAGTATGAAGTTTTTATAAATAGAATTGGGATGTGGTTTTAAAATTTCGTCGAGAGATTGTCACCCTGTCCCGACCTCATTCCGTTTATAAATTAATTTTTTTTTTATTTCTCCTATATACATTATATTTACTAATAAACCATAATATAAAAAATTAATTTTAATATTTTTTATATCACACTCTAATTATTATTTTTGGTAGGAGTATTGGTTATTTTGATAATAAAATTTTAATTTATCCAGTAATTTTTTTTTTAATCTTATTTAAAAAATATATATCAAAATTTCAGATAAATACAAAAACGAGATAAGATCGAAAAGTATAAACAAAATCAAAGTTAAAGAAAGAATACCCCGTCCCTTTACCATTCTCAGTTACTCACACTCTATAATATACACTTTCACCTCACAAAAATATAATTTTAAGCTATTAAAATAAATTTTTTTTTTTTTTTTTTTTTTGGAGCTCAAGTGTGCATTATGGAGTGAGAATAGGGCAACCTTTTACATAAACAACGACTTGTCTACAAAAACTAGGAATAAACATCCCATGAGAGTTATTTTCAACCAATGATTGTAAGCCCTCTTAATCAAAGCATCAACACGCCCATTAGTTTTCTCAAATAAAAAAATTCATCGTTTGAATAAAGTAAAATCCCATGAATTTTCTCAAATGAGTTTATCGCTCTTAAATATCAATAAGTAATCTCACATTATATTTATTATATTAAATTTATAATATTACATATTTTTAATTTTTATTCTAAATAATATAACATTAATGTGTCACTATAATATTATATTAATTATATAATTTAAAATATTATTAATAATAAAATGTCATATTAATACTATGTTATTTGATGTGAAAATTTAAGATATAAATTTAAAAGGTGTGGATAACTTATACCACCATTTTATCAAATAAAGGTAAAAAATAAAATAAAAGAAACAAAACCTAAAAATAAAAAATAAACCACGCGTCATTATGCTAGTATATCATGTCATTTGTGTTATTTTGTATTAAGAGTAATAGTAAATAGGAGGCATTTTTCTCGCGAAATTGCGCCAACAGCAGATTGGTTATTAAATAGGGTCGGTCACCCGACAAAGCAACAAACTATGGTTTTAAAGGCGAGTCAGGCGGCAGCCACCGAAAACCTAAAAATAATTGTCTACATACACACCTCCTTTTTGGCGGTTGCTTTTGATGATATCCGTTCAAGGAGCACCACGTGGCTCACAACAGCGCGTTTGGTACATCACCTGCGGGCCCCCACTATCCGTTTCCCACCTAACCATGCCAGACGCGCCGGCTAAACTGTTTGTCCTCTTCGAACATGTCATTACCCACCTGTCAATCCTCGGAGCTCCCTCCAATGGACCGTTCACGTGAAATGTGAGTCGTGGCTTTCTCTGATTCGTGCATGCTGATGCATGGAAGTCGCGTAAGAAACTACCCGGTAGGATTGAGAGAAGAGAGAGAGAAGTGAAAATCTTGTCTACAGATTCCAGACCATGGAGACCGGGCCCCACCAGAAACGGCCGCCGCGCCTACATTCACACGCGGTCCCCCTTTTATGTCCATACTCTTATTATTATAATGATAAGAATAAAAAAGAGAACAAGAGTGGGCCAGTGGGGGACTTAAGAGAGACTGAGTCTGAAAATCTGGAATCAAAATATTTATTTAAGTTGACCAGCTGTATTAATTCGATTTAATACGTAATATTTAAGATTAGATAATGACGTGTTCGAAAAAGACAGTGGGTATAATACACGACGATCAAATTCTGGAAAGGTCTATCATTCTTATACAAATAATTCTAATTTTAATTATTGTATATACATAAAATTTAAGGAATAAACTTTTAAGCTCGGCCACATTGCTCCCTTGGATTTGGGAGTATTATTCTCCCATAAATTTTTTTATTTGAATTCTTATTTATAATTTTCAAAAATTATTTTAAATATACCCCTATCAAAACAAAACAAAAAAAACTCAAGATTTTTTCCTCTCAAGGTTTAATGTTTTTCAAACTTTATCTTGTCTTAATTTTAATTTGATTTCTCATTGAGATTTTTATTAAATTTTCTAAAGTTTTTTTTATATATAATCTAAGATTTTTTTTAGTGTTTTTTTTTCTTTGACCAATAGTTTTGAAAAAGTTTTGTTTGGGTATAATTATATTTTCATTTCTTTCGTTTAATATTCTTATTTTTTAAAATTAAAAAATAAAATTTTTTAACAATTACATTTTCATGTTATTTTTTCCTAATGAATTCAGCATTTTTTTAAAATAAAAATTATATATTTAGTATTTTTCAAGGGGTTTGTTTTTGAAAGAATTCACAAATAATTTTAAAAAATGGCTTACCAAATATATTTTTTTGTCAGTGTTTTAAAATTATTTTTGGTAGTTTTTCAAAATAAATTTTTTTTTTTGTTGTTTTAACGAAGCTGTTTGGATTTGATTTCGTAATACTTTAGGACATAATTCTATCTCGAAAAAGACATCTTTACATTATAATAATATGGACTTATCCTACATTAGATGCTAATATACTTAACACTCTCACCATATATATATATATATATATATATATATGTATATGTATGTCATTACATTAGAATAATATAGACTTATCCTACATTAGATACTAATATACATACACTCTCACCATCTATATATATGTCATGAATCTTGCATTGTTTTAAGAAGTCAATAGATTGAATATCCCATACAGTAAGAAGTTCATTTTTCACTCTCACATAATTGGGTAAATTCATAACAATTTACCCTCCATAATTCATAAATACTGGTGTGATAAAAAAACTTGCTAAACAAAATCAATGGTTGTGATTGCTCCAACAATCCCAATAAGATCACAAAACAAAGATGAAGAAAAGCACCGAAGAAGTTCATGTGACAATTGCTCTAATGGTTAAGTCAATAAGAGACTTAAAAGAAAAAGATTTTTCAAGTCAAAATTAGGATTTCAGTACATACCCTAGCCTCTTTTTACAGGGGATTAGTTACAATTTTAAATAAAAATCCTGGTGGAGCATTGCTTTGTTGAATTGATAAATTTAAATACCAATTTTCATATTAAAGTTTACTTTTCATGATTTCGATTGGAAAAACACTTAGTGTGAAAGATCTAAAGTTAGTTAACATACAACATATCGCATTGAGAAATTATCGTGACAGGGCATTTGGAATGTTTCTAAGTACAACTGCTTTTAATAGGTTAGTAATCATTGAATGTAAGAGGACTGAAGTCTTACTCACGTCTGTAATAAGAATTACAAGAAACTTCATGATCGAGATGTCTTCTTATAGATCTGAGGAAAGAGTTTAGAATTTTTTTTCCTATTCGAAAATCGCACTTTTGGAGGGTAAGAACTTACAAATTGGCCATTAGTTGGATACTCAACTCTTTTCATGTTGGTTGCTTATTCATTAGTCACATGTCATAATCTTGATTGGTCCTATTACTTTTGGTCACATCAAATCCCATTAAGACGAGTCATAAATTAAATGAATCTTGGCCTTTGTTCTTGTTTTCATATAATTCACCAATCACCTCAATTCGAGCGTTTTTAGAAGAATAATAGTGTTATAAGTTGAAATTATATGACATAAAATATTTTAATAATTGAATGACATAAAAGCTAATAATAAAATAATTAAGATAAATAAAAATTTAATTCCTACATCATCTCATGATTAAAATACCTTCCTCTATAAGCTCAAATTTAAAATAATAATAGCCTGTTTAAAAATAAAATTTACCTGATTAATTGGTTCTAGCAAGATGCCAATGCAAATGTATTATTTGTAGCTATAATGCATTAAATGGACTAACTAGCAGCATAAACTACTTTGAATATATATAGTTGTTGTCTTTAATCGCTAGCAATGTGAGTGTCATTAAACCTTTGTTGTTACATAACCACTGTTGATTTATTTAAGCTGCCTTAAATGTTTTTTTTTTTTTTTTAAGTAACATTCTATTCTTTAATTGCTTCTTCTTTTTTTTTGTAAGGGTGTAACTTAGGAGGATCAATTCGAATCAAATTTAAGCATAGCTCAAAATTTTAGGATTTGGTTTTATTTTTTACACTTTAGATTAGACTTGGACAAAAAAATTGAAGCCCGATTTAAAATAGGATTGAGCTTGAGACTTTAAAAATCGGAGACCAACTCGAACTCAAATTCAATATTTTATATATTATATTTTTTTAATACTTTAGTTTTCACTATTAGATTAATAAAAATTTCTTCCAAGAATTATTGTTTATATTTTTAAGATTTCAAAAACGTGTTTACTTTTAATATTTTTTCAAAATCAAATTATATTAAAGTGATTATTGTAATGGGTTTTGTTTCCTTTTAGAAAGAGAGATTAAAAGAGATTATTAAAACGTTTAATATATAATCAAAATATGAAAAAGACAAAAGTTTATTTAATAAATTGTGAATAAAATTTGAAACTTAAAATTAAGAATTACATTCGAATCGGGTTCAGATTGAACCAATACTAATGAATAATAATTTGGATCGGATTGTTTTTATTTAAAGTCGGATTTGGACCGGAATCAAATTGATTATTTTAAAAATAGAGTTAAACTTAAATATAACTCAACTCGAGCCCGACTTTCTTGAGTTACATGCTTAGTTCTTTGACACACCCGACTCTAAAAAATTGCATATTAAATATTAAGCACAAAATAATGACCAATTATTTGAGTTCACATTTTCAACACTCAAAATAGCATCTAAGAAGGGCCTTAAATCCCAAATCACTATCATATTTGTCAAATATTTTCGAATGAGACTCATATTCATTAAATTTTTAAAAATTAAGATGCATTTAAATATTAATATATAAATTACACTTACCTTTTTTAAAATTTCTAAAATTACATTATTTTTTATTATTTTACAAAAATAATATACAGATACTTTCTTACTTTTAATTTTTTTTAAATGGCAAAACAACTCATTCTATTTATTTATTTTTATATTTTTTCAATTTTGACCGATTTATTCTAATATTTATTTAAAATTTTTATTTTTTATTTAAAAATAAATTTAAGATAAATAACTTATTTTTATTTTATATAAAAGTAACTTTAAGGTTTTTGTTAATATTTATTTAAAAAGTGAAAAAAGATTGGTCTAGATTAAAAAAAAATTAAAATCTTTTTTTATCATTTTAAAGAAAAAAATTGATTGAAATGAAATATCTGTATATTATTCTGTAAAATAAAAAAAATTAATATAATTTTTAAAAAAATTAATATAATTGTAATAAATTTTAAGAATATCAATATAATTTACACAATATTAAACTGGTTAAAATTAATAATTTTTAAAAAAATAATGAAGAGTCTTGTTTCCATGTTCCATATAAGGAGATAGGTATGGATGTCTACGCTAGCAACTGAAGTGAATTTTTGGAAACTTCAACGTAGATATAAAACATTTATTTATAGGTTTGTAGTTAGTGAAAGAGTGTGAATATGGAAATTAGTTGGGCAGCACTGAAGTTTTCGAAAATGGGACGGTGGAGGGACACGTGACGACATGAAGAATCCCGACATCAACCTCGTCAACACGGAATTACACCTCGGGCCCCACCCACCCAATGGGTCACTGACCTAAGCGGATTCGCCGACGTTGCCGCCTGCAATAAAATAATCAGACAAAATTATCATCTACGAGTTCTCACGGGCACCGCCTTTAATCTTTGTTCCCTATCAGCCGTAGGATCCAAAATGCCTTTCGAGATTCGTAAGCAACAGTACGACATCGCGCGAATCTCGAGGGCGTCCTCTCATCCGACATCGGCACAGAGATGGAGCCCATGCTTCTCATCATGAGGCCGCGTTTTTTTACACCGAAAAGATTAGTGCGGTGTCCGTACAGAAGTAGGCCCCTTTCCTCTAACGTACGCCTAGTCTTGCCATGCGCAGTGCGCACCTCGGAGGCCATTACAGCGACATACAAGCTCAACCGCCAGAATAACATTTGCCAGGCGACACTACCATTTCAATCTTTGCATATATAATTTAAAGAAACAATAAATTAGAAGACAACAAAAATAATTGATTGATCCTGTTTTATAGAATTGCTTTATCAAAACAGAAACAAAGATCTAACAGATCCGATTAACCAACATCTGAGAAATTATTCATTCCTCAGTTGCCAAAAAGAGAGGTTGGTTACCTATTTACACATATAATTATAGATCAGCACATCGATACATTGTCAGGCTGCGTTCTCTCTCTAGGTTTTTCTTCCTAATTTTTTTAATTCAATGATGAAACAAAAAGATCCATGAGAAAACAAAGGATCGTCGGCGGCGGTGATAGTGATTCCCGCGACATCAGGCGACTTCCGGCGGAGGAGCAAGGTTAAGATCGAGATTGAGAAGTTTTCGAGGTGGACTACGGTCAGAGTAATTGAAATCCTCGACGGAGGACGAATCGGAGTCGCTCTGGACCCCACCCGCCGTTGGGTGGTGGGCGTCTGTCACCGATCGGTTGATTCTGAACATGTTGAGATGGTTATTTATAATATCAGGTCGCGAAAACGCGTCGAAAATGAACAGCGGACGCGCAGTCGGGAAAACGCCAGGAAAATTAACAACACCGCTGCTGCCGATATGCCCCAGATTGAGGTCAAGAGATGGCGGAGGAACAGGAGCACCGGCCAGCGGTGCCGCAGAACTCGAAGACTCGATTGTGCTGCTCTGGCTAGGGCTCCGATTGTTATTGTTGGCGGCGGTGACCATTTTGGTGTTAGCGGTGGCGATCAGTTCGGAAGGGGTAGGGAAGTTGGTCTTGGCCTTGTTTCCCCGAAACTCACGGGCGGCGGCATCGTACGCACGCGCAGCCTCTTCGGCTGTGTCGAAGGTCCCTAACCAGACACGGCCCTTCTTGCCGGGATCTCTGATTTCGGCGGCGTATCGGCCCCAAGGCCTCTTCCTCACGCCTCTGTAACGCGTCTCCTTGGCGTTGGCATTGCCGTTACCTCCATTAACGGCGGTAGGTTTATCTGTTGGAGCCATATCTTTCTTTTTCTGTTTCGTTATCTGGTTTCGGTGGAGAGAGAGAATGGGTTATATGGAAAAAGGCAGCGGCATTGAGTGGGTTTTATAGAGGGGAGTTGTAGAGAGAAGTGACAGGCCACGCTCCATCAAGGAGCGTCCATAAATGGATCTAAATGAGGTATGGCTCCTCTCCCGTGTTGTTGGGCTAGCCACTCAACAAGCTTTACTGGCCATTCAAAACTCTCCGCGGCATCAGAAATTTCCAAAAATATATAATAAAAGAAAAAAAATCTATGATTTTGTCATTAACGCTTTAGTTATACATTATAATGACTAATTTAATTCATGATAATGATAATGTTACTGTAAATTAAAATTTACAT
Source organism: Nyssa sinensis (assembly GCA_008638375.1). Taxonomy (NCBI): domain Eukaryota; kingdom Viridiplantae; phylum Streptophyta; class Magnoliopsida; order Cornales; family Nyssaceae; genus Nyssa; species Nyssa sinensis. The sequence goes on from CM018047.1 coordinate 17,371,976, forward strand.
AAAATAATATATTTTATTTATTAAATGATAATAAAATTATAAACTAATTAATTTGTCCTTAAAACCATCTAACAATTAAAATATTATTTTTATATTATGAATTATTTAAAAATTCTTTAAATGGAATCAGGTTAGAATCATCCTTACTTGATTTTTAAGAAAATCAACTCTTCTTTACTCAAGCTTTCTCCAGGTTTTAAATATTTTTTAGGATTAAATATGAACTAATAAATTGTTAAAAGTTATTTACTAAATAACAAAAAATTTAAAATCAGTTCATCTATATTTTACAAAATTGATTCTAATCTTTTTCTAAACATACCCTTTAGTTTAACTTGCAATAATGTTCAGTGACGTTTTCTTCTGGGAGTAAAAAATTATTTAAGAAGTGTAAAAAATTCTTCCAAATCGATTAGTATTATTTTCATTAAATTATTTTATTCTTAAATAAAAAATTTATTATGGTACAAGTATTTTATATATACTCATCCAAATTAATTCTAATCTTTTCACAACAAGATTTAAATTCTTTTTTAAATAATAATTTTCATGTGTTTTTGGTTTTTGTTTATAATAATTTATATATTATATAAAATAAACTTGCTTTTTAAGCTTTGCTGTTTAACTAATTGGCCAGAATATAAAAGTTACTTTAATGACGTGGCTTTCTATTGGTCTTGAATCTCAGCCACTTGTGTCAAAATATTTCACGGGGGCCCAGTCCTAAAATAGAAAATAAGAAGGTGGGGGCCAATTAGGTGCGTGGTGTCACGCGTCACTAGAATATCGCGTGGGAGGTGGGAAATATTTGGCTCAGTCAACGAGGGAATTGACTGTACTAGGCCGCCGACCACCCGCGAACGTGGTGCGGCAATCACCCATAATTGTGAAGCGGGGTTCACGTGGCACGCGGTGGTATCAGAACACGCGGGCGACCGATGGACCCAGGCTGAGAGGTGGGTAACGGCGGTTACGACGGCTGATTGCTTGCGTTGCGTTGCGTGCGCCCTCTGTTCCCGAAACGGAAAATGTTGTCGGCATATTCTGCTTTCTCGCCGCGTGCGCCGGATCGGTGCGAACCCTTTGAACCGCTCGCTCATTGAATTCGATCTCTAAATCTAACGGGGGTATCTGATGTTAACCTCTTCTCATCTCGACACGTGGCATGTAAGATGTGAAAAGGAATAACACCGCGCAAAAAACAATGTAATTGTAAAAACCACGCTGAGTCGTAGATGGGAGCGGTTGTTTCTTGAATACGAGTATCGGACAGGACAGGTGGCAGTGTTTGCGGAGCGCGAATAGATTTATCACCACAACTTTCTTTTGGTAAGTTGCTTTGCAATTCAGACCAGGATATGTGTGGGGTCTACATCATCCCACTGGCCTGCTAAGGATAAACATATGCTGATGATATACCAAAAAGATACTTCCAGTTAGGACTTGACACGTGTCCAGCTTAAAATATATATACTTCCTTAAATAAATATAAAAAGGTTCTTGCATCCTGACATACTCAAACAAATAACCTAGGTTGTTTGTTAAGACTACCGAGGTCACTACCAAAGTATCTCGGGATACCGATGCCATGATAAGACAACTATTTATAAATATTATTATGACGTATGTCGTCATGATAATGTTGTGCCGCCTGACAAGCGGTGGGATCTATCTCTGACCAAAGACGAAATAAATCTTAGCCCTGCACCACTGTCAAATCAACAATGAACAGTGACATAAAAATATCATTAAGTCCACCGCTTAGCACAAAAGAACACAATCCACTCACCTATAAATACATTGGAAGAGGTATGTCTAAAGGATCTGAGTTTTTACTTAAGCAAGAAAAAGAAGATATTATTACTTCAAGTGATATTTCTCTTCATCATCTCATTTAACCATCGGAGCGGCTACCCATCGGAGCCCTCTCCGGTGGCTTTCTGATCTTATTTCTTTGCAGGTGCATTCGCAGAGACGGTCGTATCCTTGACGAGCCAAAAATAGTTGCATCAGCTTTGCGCCGTCTGTGGAAATGCACCTGCAAAGAAATAAGATCAGAAAGCACCTGAGAAGATACTATCAATAAAGATTTCCTATCTTTTAAATGATATATCTCATCAATACAAAATATCTATCGACTTTGTCTACATCAAGGCCCCTGCTAGCATAAGTGCTGTAGGTATGGCTCCAAGTAAAGATACTAGTCTACGGACCTGACTTCGAAGTCTCAAACCCTTTACCGACCTGGTCCATCTAGAATGACACCAGGTTAGATTTAAATACTAGTTATAAATGGAGACTTGTTTGTTATAATCTTGATTCATGATTTTTGAGTTATATCAAAATTACAAATCAAAACAGTCATGTTCTTCTTTACTTATTTAAACACATTACTTCGGTATGAACTACAAGGCACTCAAAACTTGCATAAAACCAAACAAATTTACTTAATCCCAACTTATGAAATACCGGACTAAAGAGCAAATTCTATATATAAATCAAAGATATACAAAAGAAATCATAAAATTACACAAAATATTGTCTACTTCGGCTTCGGAGGAATGGAGGAAATAGGAGGGACCACTTCAACAAAACCCTCCACGTCTAGAGGGTTGGGGGAGCTCGGTAACGACTCTACTTTGACATCATCCAGGCGGGAAATATCCAAATTTGGATACAACTTCTGGATTCTCTTCCTCCAAAGCATGCATCCAGAGTCCACTAGCTCTCTCCCCATTGAGTTCACCAAATCCATCATCCCTGTTTTTGTCTCTTCCTTGGTGATTTCTTTGACCTCCTCAAGCTTTTTAGCCATTGCCACCTCGGCGTCATGGAATTTCTTCTTTTGCTCGTCCATCCTCCGGTGGAATAAATCTCGTTAATCGATCATCATTCCTAGCTTCTGGCTTAAACTTATATTTTTCGCCTGGAACGCCTCACATTTGGTCTCCAGAGATGAGACGCTAGCTTGAGCCACTCCAAGTTCAGCATCGGATACCTTCAGCTTGGCTTCAACATGCTTTAGGTCCTATTGAGCAACCAGCAACTCGGATTGATTCTTTCTGCTTTCGGCCTGAGCTGCCTTTAGATCGGCGTGCGCCTTTTCGATTTCAGACTGAGCTGCCTTCAGATCAACTTGCGCCTTTTTTAATTCATCTTGAAGGGACGACGCCTTCTCAGCCTCGGCAAACCGGTCCATCAGCAAACCAGTTGCCCCGATGCCCTACACGCAACATCGAAACTTAAAAAAAAAAAAAAAAAAAAGAGAGAAGAGGGTATCAAGAAGTATTACCTTTACAATAGCCTGACATCAATTCTCCTAGAATTTGCCTCGCTCCTTTTTTATTAAAACCAGGGGGCAGCCCCATCTTCAAAGCCACCTTTACGGCCTCTGAACCCGTAGCAGTTTCGGCAGGATTCAGAACCACTGAGCTTGATCCCCCTTGAGCTCCAGTCGGGCCTACAGACGTTGCCCTTGGGGCGGCTGAGGCCGCTTCAGTGGGTTGCCTTTGAGCCTCGGTAGGAGGTGGAACTTGAGCCTCGGTAGGCTGGGATGGTTTCGGTTGAGTCCTTTTGTCAGCCTCTTGCGCTGCAGCTTCGGTAGCCTCCCGAGCAGCCCTTGAAATTATCCTCCTCTTCTTCTAGGCTGGCTGAGGTACTTCTGATGACATCGGTGGCTGAGGCCCTTCTGATGACGTCGGTACCTCAGTTTGTTCAGGTATGGCGGAAGAAGAGCCCCCAGCTTTAGTTTTGCTGGATGGGACATATCCGGCCAAGATGGCCTTCTTTACTTTGGCCCCATCTGCCTTCGTCAAACCTGCTGCCATTAAATTTTTCGGTGATAAAATCTGAAGATGATGACGGAAAGCAGGCTGGAGAAGTTGTTCGTATCTCTTCTCAACCTCGGGGGTAAAAGCCGACCTTTTCCACTTCGCTTTATCTGTAACAAACTCAAAAGCACACACCTATCACATGTACCTCAAAGAGGCACAGATACATCAAAATATGAGTATATACAAACGAAAATCTGACAAAACTCACCAATGGGGCCGGTCTGCCGAGGAAAAAGACTCAGGTCGCCTTCATAGTCTTCTCGCTCCCAACCCCCCCTGACGAAAAAATACCATTTCTTCCATGTTTTATTGGAAGATGGTACCACAGTTAGAGGTCGGTACCTCTGATCAAAACAGATATAGTAAAGCCCCTCAGTAGAAAGGAATTTCATATCCATTTTACTGCGAATAAGGTCCAGATCTACTTGGACCTTATTCAGATGACCTAAAATTAAAAAACCTAAAAGCTGCCTCCAACTATTAACATTTAAATCGGCAGGACAAATATTAAAAAAAGTAAAAAACTTCCCTAAACAGAGGATGAAGTGGGAGGCGTACGCCTAACTCGAACCATTCTAAATAAACACAGATCTCCCCCCGTTTGATGTCGGTAGGACGATCTGAAGGCTTAGGGACTCTACAGGATACATTCCTTGGAAACTGGTATTGTTTCCTAAGGGTCGATAACATCCCCTTCGTCACATGACTCTCACCATATTCCTTATGAGACTTACTAGCCTCCCTATCACTCGATTCTAGGGCAGACTCAGAGGACGAAAACGAAGAGGTAGAGGATGAAGATGGTGGATCGTCTTCACCCCTAATTTCTGGCTCAACCCTAACTTCTCCCATGGTTGACCCAGACATGATGAACACTCAAGGAACTTTTGAAAAACCAGGGAGACAGATAACAAAGATACAACCAAAACAGAGCTTGAGAACGAAGAACAAAGCGACAGAAAAAAAAAAACTAGAAATAAGGAAGTTACCGGTCACACGTTTCAACTGTCGGATCCCCGTCGCCAGAAATCGTCCTGACTTCACCAGAAGTTACGCCCGAAGAAAATGTTGAGACTGTTTGCAGAGGGGCAAATATTTCTCGTACGAAAGAAGATGTTGAGACTGTCTGCAGAGGGGCAAATAGTTCTCAAACGAAAGATAATCAGGATCTATAAAAAACGTGCCCTTTTTGTGATTTTACGAAACCGGGAATCCAAAACATTTCAAAAACCAATCTCGAGAACAACAACATAAACGGTTGGCATAATGAATAGTTTCAATTCTCGAAACGACGATCGGCGCATTAACAGCGCTTGTAACAGGCTCATGCCTCCTCGAAATACCAAAAAGGCCGCTTATTACTGCGCGTGCACGCGCCTTTTTCAAACAACAATAAAAACCCTAACCTCAGTCCTGTACGCGCGATTCAGGACTCAGGCTTGGGGGGGGGGAGTAGCTAATACACCAAAAAGATACTCCCAGTTAGGACCTGACACGTGTCCAGCTTGAAATATATATACTTCCCCAAATAAATATAAAAAGGTTCTTGCATCCCGATATACTCAAACAAATAGCCTAGGTTGTTTGTTAAGACCACCGAGGTCACTAACAAAGTATCTCGGGATACCAATGTCATGATAAGACAACCATTTATAAATATTATTATGACGTATGCCGTCATGATGAATGCTGTGCCGCCTGACAAGCGATGGGATCTATCTCTGACCAAAGACGAAATAAATCTTAGCCCTGCACCACTATCAAATCAACAATGAACAGTGACATAAAAATATCATTAAGTCCACCGCTTAGCACAAAAGAACACAATCCACTCACCTATAAATACATTGGAAGAGGTATGTTTAAAGGATCTGAGTTTTTACTTAAGCAAGAAAAAGAAGATATTATTACTTCAAGTGATATTTCTCTTCATCATCTCATTTAACCATCGGAGCGGCTACCCATTGGAGCCCTCCCCGGTGGCTTTCTGATCTTATTTCTTTGCAGGTGCATTCGCAGAGACAGTCGTATCCTTGACGAGCCAAAAATAGTTGCATCAGCTGATATAACAGTGTTATATTAGTTTATATTTTATTATAATGTGATTTAAATTTATGTAATATTATTATATTAATATGTAAAATATTTTTAGTAAAATTTTAAAATAAACATAATATTCCTCGCTTCTTAAAATGAATTCAGTAACTAGGTGGTCGAATCTTGATCGAACGATCAAATATCTTATTTGTACCCTTATTTCTAACCTTTCTATACTCATTATTCTAAAAAAAAGTCATTGCCATTAAAATTTAACATTTCTATTAAATTTAAGTGTGTTTTAAACATACGACTTGGTTTTTTATTTTTTTTAATATAAAAATATATAAAAAAAATTTATTTTAAGTGTATATATGTGATATAAAACTCGAACTCACTCGAACACTATTTTAATATATATATATATATATATATATATATATAAAAGAATTTTGACCGACGCATACCAAGGTACTATCTTAATTGTGTATGTTCCTAATTTTAATACCATGTTTTTATTAGGGTGTACATATTGTAAATAATGATTAGTTAGTTAGTTAGCTTTCTGTTATAACTAATTCATTGTAATAGTGGCTATATATACAGCTGGCTTCTGTATTGTTACAGATGGGAAATAAAGATCATTTTCTTTTCCTCTCTCATCCTTTTAGCTCTTCTTCTTCTCGAGCTTAATATGGTATCAGAGCCAGGCCAGAGCTTTAACTTTGGGCTAGACGCACGGGGCGCGCTCACCCTCACCTGGCGGGCAATGTGGTCCAGGGGGCGTGTTGGATTGTCCCACATCGCCCGTCTCTAGCTCCTCTGGTCTATATATAAGGGCCCTCTCTACCTCTCCTTAACACCTGGGTTTTAAGGATGAGCTAATTGGGAGTTGGGCCTCCAAATTTTTAAGCAGCTCACTGGTGAGAATTACACCAACTGGAGTCACGCGATGTTAATTGCACTATTTGTGAAGAACAAATTGGGATTTGTCGATGGTTCTATTCCTGAGCCTCAAGGTACTGACACTGATTTGTTCAACTCCTGGATTCGCAATAATAATATTGTTATATCTTGGATCTTAAATTCGGTTTCAAAGGAAATTTCTGCCAGTATTATTTTTGCTGCTTCTGCCCGAGAGATTTGGCTAGATCTTAGGGATCGTTTTCAACAGAGGAACGGACCTAGAATTTTTCAGCTTAAACGTGAATTGATGAATTTGCGTCAAGAACAGAGTTCTGTTAGCATTTACTTCACAAAGCTAAAAACTATATGGGAAGAACTGAGTAATTCCCGACCTAATTGTTCTTGTGGAAAATGCTCTTGTGGTGGAGTTAAAAATCTTAACGATCATCATCAAATGGAGTACATAATGTCCTTCTTAATGGGACTTGATGATTCTTTTTCTCAAGTTCGTGGTCAGTTGCTTCTCATGGATCCGATGCCTCCTATCAATCGTGTTTTCTCTCTGATTGTTCAAGAGGAACAACAAAGGAAGACTAATCCTTCCTCTGATTCGAGCAATTCTACTGGCACAATGGCTTTTGCTGTTAAAATAGATGTTACTAAGTCTGATGGATCTGGTCCTCAAAATTCTCAGAATTCCAATTCTAGTGCTTCCAAGAATCAAAAAAGAGACAAGCCTTATTGCACGCATTGCAAGATTCGTGGACATACAGTGGATCGTTGCTACAAGATCCATGGATATCCTCCTGGATATAAATTCAGATCCAACAACAATTTTAATGCTGCTGCTCATCAAGTTTCTACTTCTGATGATAGACTAGATCAGTCTAATTCTTTTGGAGGTTTTGTTCAGAATCTGAACTCCAATCAATATCAGCAGCTAATGTCCATGCTTTCTACACATTTGAGTAGCTCAACAAAGGTCACCAATGCTCTTGATCCTTCTCAAACCAACTGCCTCGCAGGTATTTGCTTCTCTGTGTCTTTGAGTCCTCTATTTTCATCCAATCAGTTCTGGATTGTAGACTCAGGAGCTACTCGACATATTTGTTCACAAGCCAGTGCCTTTGTTTCCTTGCATTCTATTCATCACACAATAGTTACTTTGCCAAATCATTCTCAGATTTTGGTCCATTTTGCTGGTGATGTTAAACTGCATTCTGACCTTGTGCTTAAGGATGTATTGTTTGTTCCTCAATTCAAATTCAACTTGATCTCAGTCAGTGCTTTAGTAACTGGATCTGGTCTTACAGTAAGTTTCCTTCCTGACTGCTTTGTTATCCAGGATCTATCAACCAAGAGGATGATTGACAGGGGTGACAAAGTCCAAGATCTCTATGTTCTTAATGTTCAGTGTTTGACTTCTATTTCCAATGCCTTTGTCAATAATGTTTTCGCTCGTATTTGGCATAATAGACTAGGACATATTTCTTTTAAGAGACTTGATTCTTTGAAAGATCAGTTGAAATGTGATGTAACTAGATTGCATAAGTCGAATCCTTGTTATATTTGTCTTCTTGCTAAGCAAAGAAGGCTGCCTTTTGAATCCAATAATCATTTGTCCAAATTTCCTTTTGATCTTGTGCACTGTGATATTTGGGGGCCATATCAAACTGTTTCTTATTCTGGTCATCGATTTTTCTTGACTCTTGTTGATGATTGCACTCGTTTTACTTGGGTCCATTTGTTGAGGAATAAATCTAATGTTGTCTCTATGATACCGAAGTTTTTTAACATGGTTTTAACTCAGTTTAATGCCAAAATCAAGGTATTTCGATCTGATAATGCACCTGAGTTATCTTTTGTTGACTTTTTCCAAGATAAGAGAGTTTTGCATCAGTTTTTGTGTGTTGACAGGCCTCAGCAAAACTCGGTTGTGGAGCGAAAACATCAACACCTCTTGAATGTGGCTCAGTCATTATTTTTTCAATCCAGGATTCCAGTTTCTTTCTGGACGGATTGTGTTCTTACTGCGGCCTTCTTAATTAACAGAACTCCTTCTCCACTATTGAGGCACAACACACCTTTCCATTTGCTATACAAAACAGCTCCTGATTACACTCTTTTTCGAGTTTTTGGCTGTTTAGCATTTGTTTCTACCTTAGCTGCTCATCGAACCAAGTTCCAACCTCGTGCTCGAGTTTGTGTTTTACTTGGTTATCCGCCTGGTGTGAAAGGTTATAAGTTCTATGATGTGGAGACCAAACAAGTTTTTATTTCACGAGATGCAGTGTTTCATGAGGAAGTGTTTCCTTTTCATGCTATTACTAGTTTAGATCAAATTACTGATCCGTTTCCAGATTTGGTCTACCACATTTTCCTTACAAGCTAATTTTATTTCCGATCTTACTTCTTCACATGTTCATGATCCACCTGTTACTTCTGGTGTTCTAGCTGACCTTCCCATTGATCGTCCTGATTCTAATTCTCCAATTGTTTCTTCATCGGGTCCATCTCCCTCTAGTGTTGCTTCTACTTCAGCAACTCTTATTCCAGTAAATGATATTCCAGCACTTGCTCCTTATACATCTGGTGGTATTGTTCTTTGAAAATCTACCAGAGTGATTCATCCACCTAATTACTTGAAGGATTATCACTGCAATTTACTTGCTGGCTCTTCTACTTATGCTTCCACCTATGCATCTTATCCAATCTCTAACTACATCTCTTATCATGGCCTTTCTGATTCACACAAGCAGTTTGTGCTCAATGTATCCTCTCAGGTTGAGCCTCAATACTATCACCAAGCAGTGAAGTTTCCTGAATGGAGATTGGCTATGCATGAAGAGTTGAAAGCTATGGAAGCAAATAACACTTGGACCGTCACTCCTCTTCCTCATGCCAAGCATACCATTGGATGCAAATGGATTTACAAGATCAAGCTGAAATCGGATGGATCTATTGAGCGACATAAGGCTCGTTTGGTAGCTAAAGGCTATAAACAACAAGAATGTTTGGACTTTGTTGAAACCTTCTCTCTAGTGGCAAAATTAGTGACTGTGAAGGTTCTTCTTGCCCTTGCTGCCTCACATAATTGGCATCTAGCTCAACTCGATGTCAACAACGCCTTTTTACATGGCGATCTTTTTGAGGAAGTCTATATGGATCTCCCTCTCGGCTATCTTAGCTAAGGGGCGTCCTCTCCATCTCAAAGCAAACTAGTCTGCAAGCTTCACAAGTCAATTTATGGTCTCAAGCAAGCTTCGAGACAATGGTATTCAAAATTTTCTCAAGCTTTGCTCAAGTTTGGCTTTCTTCAGTCAAAATCTGATTACTCTCTCTTCACAAAAGGTCATGGATCCTCTTTTGTTGCTATTCTAGTTTATGTGGATGACATCATCCTTACTAGTCCTTCATCTCAAGCTATTGATGAGCTCAAACAGTTTCTGCATACACAGTTTAAGCTCAAGGATCTTGGTTGTCTCAAGTATTTTCTTGGTCTTGAGATTGCTAAGTCCAAGCAAGGTCTTGTGCTTTCTCAACGCCATTACACCTTACAATTGCTTGAGGACACAGGTTACTTGGCTTGTAAGCCAACTGCTGTTCCAATGGATCCAAAACTTCGTTTAACTGCCACTGAAGGTGAACTACTTCCTGATATAACACACTATCGACGGCTTGTTGGGAAACTTCTTTATCTCACTTTGTCTCGCCCAGATATTACCTTTGCAGTTCACAAGCTCACTCAATTCTTGGCTCAACCTCGACTTCCTCATCTCAAGGCAGTGCATCACCTGTTTCGTTATCTCAAGAAAAGTCCTGGTCAAGGGTTGTTGTTTTCTTCTAATTCTTCCTTGCAGCTAAGAGCTTACTCGACTGATTGTGCTCCAGTTCGTTTGAAAGCATTCTCTGATCCTGATTGGGGATCATGTCCTGATTCTCGACGCTACCATTACAGGTTTTTGCATCTTTATTGGAGACTCTTTAGTCTCTTGGAAGGCCAAAAAGCAGACCATCGTCTCTCGATCCTCAACTGAAGTTGAGTATAGAGCCCTTTCCTCTACTGCCAGTGAGCTTATCTGGTTGCAACAGCTTCTTAAAGATTTACAAGTCAAGGTTGCTTCTCCTGCTTTGCTATATTGTGACAATCAAGCTGCGATGCATATTGCCTCTAATCCCACCTTTCATGAACGAACTAAGCATATCGAGATAGATTGCCATTTTGTTCGTGAACGAGTTGCTTCGGGAGTTCTCAAATTGCTGCCCATTAGATCTCAATATCAATTGGCTGACATGTTTACTAAACCCCTCCCATCTACTCAACTTTTTTCTTTGTTGTCCAAGATGGTTGTAAAGGACATTTACAAGCCACCTTGAGGGGGAGTATTAGGGTGTACATATTGTAAATAATGATTAGTTAGTTAGTTAGCTTTCTGTTATAACTAATTCATTGTAATAGTGGCTATATATACAGTCGGCTTCTGTATTGTTACAGATGAAAAATAAAGATCATTTTCTTTTCCTCTCTCATCCTTTTAGCTCTTCTTCTTCTCGAGCTTAATAGTTTTTCTAATTTTAACAGTATGAAGATGAGTAATTAACACATACAAATAATAATTAATGAGAAAAACTCAAATGATAATAATTTGAAGTCAGCATGATGCATGAACCAGAGACATAAGGACCCACCATCAATTAGGATTCAGGAGAAGATGAAAAATCTACATCAGCCAACGTCAATGATTCCGTTAGTTTGCGTATATAACGGAAATTGACGATTAGTGTCGGTTGGAAAGTTGGAACGATGGCCTGAACACTTTTTCGCGGAAGAAAGATTTCTTTTCTCTCGCTACAACAGGCCCAACTCAAAAAGAGAGAGAGGTTTAAACATGCATTTCAGAATCCAAACGTTGAAAAAAATTTCCCAGCGAACCCAAGGAAAATTTAAATTTCATTTCTTGATCCAACCCATATATAATTTTCCTCAGCATCCAATTTCTCAGAAAGTCCTTTCTTTTCTAGTACCCATTCGGGATTATCAGAGCGAAAGGAACTCGAATGAATACTCCACCATGGACAATGAGGCCCTCAACGTTCAGAATCTCCTCAAGGTTCAAGGGAACCAATCAATAGATGAGATTGACCTAGCTCTTAATCAATGCGGGGTATCACTAACTGAGGATTTAGTCCTTAATGTGCTTCGCCGACATAGGTCAGATTGGAAATCCGCTTATATATTCTTCAATTGGGTTTGTAGAAGAAGAAATGGAAGTGGATATATTCCTGGGACTGGTGCTTACAATGAAGTTCTTGACATTCTAGGTCGAATGAAGCGGTTCGAAGAATTGACCCAAGTGCTCGACGAAATGTCGAAGAGAAAGGGTGTGATCAATGAGAGGACATACGGGATAGTGCTGAATAGATATGCAGCGGCTCATAAAGTGGAAGAAGCAACTCAACTTTTCTATAGGAGGAAAGAGTTTGATCTTGAGCTTGATTTGATTGCTTTTCAGACGCTTTTGATGTCGCTGTGCCGGTACAAACATGTGGAAGCTGCTGAATTTTTGTTCCACTCTAAACAGAATGAGTCTCGACATGATATCAAGACAAGGAATATTATTCTTAATGGATGGTGTGTTTTGGGTAGCTTACGGGAGGCAAAGCGATTTTGGAATGATATAATTGCGTCAAAATGCAAGCCAGATCAATTCACATATGGGATTTTCATAAATTCACTGACAAAGGCTGGGAAATTGAGCACTGCGGTGAAGTTATTTCGAGCCATGTGGGAGAAGGGTTGCAACCCAGATGTAGCTATTTGCAACTGCATCATTGATGGCCTGTGTTTCAAGAAGAGGATTCCAGAAGCACTAGAAATATTTAGGGAAATGAATGAGCGAGATTGCTGCCCAGATGTTGCCACTTACAATTCGCTTATCAAGCACCTATGCAATATCAGGCGAATGGAAAAAGTTAATGAGCTTTTAGATGAAATGGAACAGAAAAAGGGGAGCTGTTTGCCTAATGCTAGAACTTATGGTTACTTGTTGAAATGCACAAGGAAACCAGAGGAAGTTCCCGAGATATTGGAGAGGATGGAGAGAAATGGATGTAAGATGACGGGTGACGCCTACAATTTGATCCTGAGGTTGTTTATGGATTGGGATTATCACGAGAGAGTAAGGTCTACTTGGGTTGAAATGGAAAGAGAAGGCTTGGGACCTGATCAGCGATCTTACACGATTATGATTCATGGGCTCTATGACAAAGGAAGGATAGAGGATGCATTGTGCTATTACAATGAGATGACATCAAAGGGAATGGTGCCAGAGCCAAGGACCAAGTTATTGGTGAATGCCATGAACATAAAGTTGAAGGAGAGAAAAAGTGAACCTGGGGAAATGGGAGCAGTTAACAGTGAAAATCCGTTAAAGCTTTCACATAACAGGGGAAAGAAGCATAAGCAAGCTGGATAATGCTTCTTTCAGTTTTAACTTAGACTGCATTCTGGAACTGTTCAGCACTTGATGAGAAATGAAGAGAATGCTTGAGAATCCTGGTTTTAACTTCTTTAACATCCATCTCTGGTGAGCTTTCTTTACCTGGGCAGAAAGAGAAGTGTTATATTTGGGGACCCATGCGAATTTTAAAGCATCATCGGCATTTGATTAAGAATTCCTAAATTCAATTATGAATACTTGAAGTTGGGATTGGGATCGCGAGAATGCATTTCAAAGTTGGAAGTTATTGGGAGAAGGTTTTGTTCAAGGAGAGGACATTACTCCACACCACAGTTTTATGGGATTCTATCTTAGATAATATTGCCTTTAGAGCTTTAAAGGAAATTGCTTGATGCGAACTGTCAAAATAATGTGTTTTCCTTCTCTTTATCCCGCTGTCTTTCTTCATTTTATTTTCTTCAATGTTTCCTCATATAAACAGCAACCATCTGTTTCCATCCTCTTTATTTTAGGAATTGCAGCAGTTAGAGTTGAGATCTTAAATGTCAAGGTGGAGAGTGTTCTGGTAATTAAACTTTTAGCCTATGTTTGGTACGTAGGAATTCATTCCATGTAGTAATGAAATAAAAAAATAGAATGCAAATGACATGAAATAGGAATTAATTATCTAGGTCAAAGGAATATTTGGAATGATTTTTAATGGAATGTCCATTCTATGGAATAGATATTTACAATCATATTAAAGAAGAATAAAGAATGAAAAAAATTAGAATTAACATTCTCAGAATACTTATTCCAATGTACCAAATATGATGTTAGTGTTATGTTGCTCTGCTAATCTTTGAGGGTGTGTCACTTGCCAGGTGCCGGTTGAGAAATAGATTTACATGGATTGGGAGGATGAATGGGGAGATTCACTGGGTTAGGTTTCGAGTAAACTAACTTTGAAAAGTACAAGCGCCTTTGGCTGAGTCTTTCTATTATGCCCTCTTAGAGCATACCCCTCTGAGAAATCATCCATTCATTAACAACACAATCTTATGGGGTGTGTGCAGGATTAGAACTGGTAATGAATTCAGTTAGAAGGATGGCCATTTTGCATTCTCAAACAAAGATATAAAACCATCAAATAAATTATTAAATGAGTTTCTTCTCTCGAAATCTGTCCACTTTTGAACGGATTTAAAAAATGAGTTTGAAAGTTCAATCTCCCCCTTCTAATTATCTCAAATCTCTTCATGTCTTTTCTCTGTTAAAAACATTAAAATGGGAAATCACTCCATCTAAACGAAAGAAAACACATCAATTGTATCCAAAACAACAAAAGTTATTCTGTTTGGACATGATTCTTCAGTTCTACAGTGTCCAAACTCCTACCTAGGTCCAAAACTGACAATCAATGTCCCCAATACCCAAATATTGTGTGTTCCCTTCTCTTCGGGTCTTTCGAGTGCTAAATAAAATGTGAAAATGCATCTGAAAATGACCAGAAACACTTCCAATTAGTGATTTGGATCTCTTTTAGGATTACATGACAAGAAGCTTCAATTTTTGCCACCACATTTATCACAATGGATGCATTTTTCTGGAAATGAATAACATATAGAAACACAACAAAAACAAACCAATTTCCAGATGACACTCTCGGATGGATTATTTTCATTCTCTTAAAGAGATCATAATCTACTACTCATTGTCATTCACTGTACATTCATGGATGTGTATCTCTTAGATAAGTATACGGCCACCTAAAATTACTTCTCTCAAAGGTCAGTTAAACAGAAGGTAACTAAAAGAAGTCTATTTTTGATATATAAATAATTCTCATAATAGATGTAAACAATTGGTTTTGAGTATGAAACCTCATGCTAAAATTGAACTTCCTTTCAGCAGGGCTATTCCAGAATTGATTTTACAAAGACCCTCCATGGCTCCACATCATGTGGTTCATATTCTAAGTAATGAGGCTACTGAGTATTGTTTCAAGTGCTGTGTTTTTGGAAGATATTGAGAGCCTATTTTATGCCAAAGTAAACATTCACCAATTTTGTTTTTCAGGTAAATCTGCAAGGTCTTACAGTTTTTAAGTCAAGCCAGAGTGAAAAGAGTAACATTGATAACAGTAATTTCTATGTGACAAACAGCAAAGGTTTCCAAAGGAAGCCTTGTCATTCATCCGATTTGTTCAGACCCCAACAGAAATTAAAATCTGTCGGCTGTGATTACTACAGGTTGAGCTTCAGCATGCTTTCTTGCTAGGTAAGGACCCCTTCTAACAGCTTCATGCAACTGCAAAAAAACAAAACAAAAAAAAATTAGAAAATTCACATCATAAGCTATTTCTATATTAATCAACATATTCTCTCTCCCCTAAATTTTTGTTTAGTGATAGACAGCATGGACACACACACACAAAATAACACAAGGCAGAGTTGAGTAGGCATTGCAAATTTTCATGCATTCTAGCATTCTTGTGAACCGGCTGACATGCAAAGTTAGGGAAGAGTAGCATGGACATATTTTCATGAATTGTCCCATGATTTGGCCTTCTATATCAGTCAACATACTCTTTTTCCTCTTTAAGTTATTGTTAGTGGATTGGCAGCAATATTTAGATATGGAGAGAGATCCAGATCGAGATCTATATCTTTCTATCAATAGATACAACTATTAAGATCTTTTATATATTTTTCCAGTAGTAATTCTAGGTACTATATCATGTAATGTAGGCTTAGCGGTTCTAGAAAAATCAATGATTGGTGAACCAGTAAATCAAGGAAGCAGCGGGGATTCGACTTCCCCTGGGGGTAGGGTACTACGAAAGGTAGAAAGGAAAAGGAATACTTTTTAAGTATGACCAGATCCCAATATGTACAGAGACACAGACGCAATAATACAATGCAGAGTCGAATTTGCATGCATATGAACCAGCCAACATGTTAACTTCGGACAGAGTAGCATGGACGTATTTTCATGAATTGTCGCATGATTTGGAGCCCTCCAAATCATAATTCATAAATCCAGTAGATTTGAGTCAAGGAACACTGGCTGAATTATTTAACACAAATCACCTGTTATTCCTTCCAACTGATAAAAAAGAGTCATATGACTCATATGTATGTGTTTTAATTCACAAGGATCATACCTTTTCAGCAATTCCAGCAAGAGCAGGATCACTGATTAGTTTGCTTGATGATATGAAGGCCTTGTGGATTGCCAGGCAACAATTATGTCTAGCTTCCATACCTGAAAAGTAATCACACAATTGATTTAGACAAAATACGAAGAAACATAGTAAGCAAGTAAAATATAATGAAAAGGAAAAATAGTGACAATCTCCTCACTCATTATTACAACTTCATAAGTTCTTTTTAAAAAAAAAGCAAGAAAAAAAAAACAGAAATCAAAGAACATCAAATAAACGGAACAAAAATAATCAGAAAACACTGCTAAACTTCAATTGATGAAAGAAGAAATAAAACATCAACGCAAGCAAAATTCATGGCCTGCATCAGTGGAAGCAAATTAACTACTTTTATCACTTCTTCAAGATTTTTCCCTTCAAATGAACTAGTTTATTAAATTATTGGCTGGTTACCTTTCCTTTTTTTTACAAGTAATTTCACTATAGGTGCCAAAACAGGGGCACAACCCAATAAATGCAAGGAATACTGTGTGGATACAAACATGTTTATCATCCAGAAGCTTTCTTAGCTTGCCTTTACACCAATATCTGATGGTTTACCTAGTGCAAAAGATTCCGTGTACAAAAGCTTCACTTGAACATTGTGTGTGTTTTTCTTTATCTCTTTTAATCTTTCAAATCAACATATATGCCAGTGCATAGTCATAGAACACTTGTTTAACTGTGGAATAGCATTTTTTTACTAAAAAAAAAAATTAATGTTCCAAGAAATAAAAGGAAAATATTTGAGATGGTGGCTGATATAAACACCTGTTTGTCATGAAGAGTTAGTTTAGTCTATTAAAGAGAGCAGCAAGAAGTCAAATTTATCAAATATTGGATAATATAATTTATTTTTTTTTTGGATAGGTAAACTCACACACACATCACTTTGATACCAACCAAGCTAGAGCTTACTGATAAATTATTATCTCAGTGAAGGGTACTCACTAATTCCTTATATCTAAAAAGATCTCTCTCTCTCTCTCTCTCTCTCTCTCTTTTGGGTGGGGTGGGGGGAGGACAAGCAAGATCAGCAGTCATCTGAAATGTCATTACCAGTTCTCTTTTTTTTCACATGTTTTGCTAGCTGTTAAGAAATGCAAACAGCAGTATATCATAATATCAACATGGCAGAATATGACAACATGCAAACAAAAGATGATGATTGGGATGGTAACGAGAAAATGGTAATAAGAAAACAGACCTGTCTTAGTGGTTTCAATATACGTGTCAGTCACAATACTTATTATCTCTTGTCTTGAGCAAATCTCCATCAAACACCATGGCCGTGCCACCAACCCCGTTATCAATCTATAACCCTGTGATATTTGCACAGAAATACCACATCAGATCTCTACAGCAGAGGGCAACTACTTAAACAACAAAGAAAGAATAGGCCTATGTTGAATGAACTTGTGGAGGAACAATAACTTTGGCCAGTAGGTTAAACTGTCAAACATCTCTTCACATTCACTTATCTGGTAACCCTCCAGGGTTACCTTAGCTGATAACGCCTCGAGGATAAAGGACTATAACCCCAGGAGGTCTTTGGCGTGCCTCATTTTACCTGATATACCCGTGGTTGGCAGGTCTTCATCTCAAAAAAGCCCTACATGGTGAATATAGAACTGTTTATCTCGTTGTTTTCTGTTATCATCTGTTAAGGTTTTTCTCTGGGACCTTCAGCATTTTAATCCTTTCTTTTTTTTTGCCTAAAACAATGCGAAAGCAACATGTTTCTCCACAAACAAAAAAATCAGATGACGCTACAAGAGAGAGAGGAGGGGGGGAAATCATGGTGCACATGCATTGATTTACGCTGGACCACACAAAAAGGATAAATGATTTTTGTTTATTTCATGTATGGGGTCATTGCTTCATGCAATGGTAAAAGCTCAGGTTGCAAGTGTGAGAATGCAGATTTGAATATGAGAGCAGCCACTATGCAAATTATACCAAATAATACATATAAATTTATTTTTTTACTGGCTTGACTCTTAGAAGAGGAATTTCTACCATGATGACTCCCTTCAGTTCTCGTGAACATGGATGACAAGAACATAATAAAATTGGAAGCTTTAGAAAATATGTGGTACAAATGGCTGTTAAAAAAAAGTCCAATTTGGTTTTATTCTTTGTTCTCCTAGCAAAAACTGGCATATTCTTGAAAATATATGGATTTAATGTTGAATTGCAATTCATCTAGTTCAGCTAGCATTCTGTTCTACAAAATGGAGCTTTTATTCAGAACGAAAAACATGAAAAGACTAATCAAAAAGAGAGCGAAGAAAAAGGAAAATATAAGAAGAAATTTCCAAGGAGATAAACTAATTAACTAAATGCAAAAAACTCCATGATTTCTACACAATAAAGAAATAACAGTGGAAGGATTAACTAGCAATCACTCCCATAATAGGCAGACTGGAAATGGAGAGGCATAAAATATGACAGGAAATCCATAGAATAGTGCTCCATAAAGAGTTGATCCGTAGTTATGAAACATGGATTAAGGTGACTTGAATGGGATCACTTCAACTGATTATTAGACAAGGAATACATTGATAATTACACTGATAACAAGGACAAAAGAAGTCCTTCAGAAAGAAATAATTACAAAATAAACAGAAAAATAAGCTTTCTAAAATTTCATATATATGGCATGAAGATGAATGCAACTTTGTACAGTGTGCAAATAAATTCTTACCGCCAGACGAAATTCTGAATCTTGTTCAAGAACTGATAGAAAGAGGCCCTGCCAAATGCAGCAATAGCATGTTTAATTTTTGAATAATTTCAAAGGTGCAGGCAAGTGAAGAATGACAAGGAGCCCAAATGAACATTTATATTCATATAAAATTAGAGAATTAGCCGACAAAATTTCGTAGAAACTGGTTGCATACCGGATACAGGTACACCAACAAAATTCAAAAGTTTGTTGTCCAATGCTTTTATCCAAGGATCAAAATATCGTTTCGATGTATAGTTTCGGTCTGTCTGGAAACGGAAATGTTTCGGAAACGTTTCGGAAACATAATGGAAATGGAGAAAAAATTGGAAACATAACTTAAAATTTATTTATTTATACAAATAAGCCTATTTATTGAATATTTGTGCATGTTTAAGGCATATACATCATATTCATGATAAATTATACTAATTCATGATAAATGACATAATAGATATATACTATGTAATATCCACGAATTAGATAATTTGACACAAGTTACATATAAAATAAAAAGTAAAACAAATAGCGATTTAAACCTATTATAATTAGTAACTTAGTATTAAAATAGTTGTTTCTCTACATTTTATTTCCCCTACTACTTTTTTATTATTTTAAGAAAAATAATAAAAATATATCTTCTTGTAATTTTGAGTCTTAATCTTTGAAAAATAAATGAATATTATATTTTACCAACTTCTAGAATTATTGTTGATATAAAAGAAATGTTTCCTCTGATTCGGTATGTTTCCACTAGTTTCGGTATATTTCCACGGAAACAATTTTGTTTTCATAGAAACATGTGAATTTCGATACTCTACTAGTGTTTCGTTTCGGTTCCCTGAGAAACGGAAACGTTTCGGCCGTTTCGATGGAAAAGAAACGAAACTTTGATCCTTGCTTTTATCTTTGTTCATTTTTTTACTGACTGGACAAATAAAATCAATCTAAACTACTCCAATTAAAAAAAGATAAAGAATAAGAATGGAAACCAAAGTTTCCAAAGTGCTGCAACAAGGCAAGAACGAAAATAAAAAGATAAATAAAGCCCTGCCAAATGCAGCAATAGCATGTTTAATTTTTGAATAATTTCAAAGGTGCAGGCAAGTGAAGAATGACAAGGAGCCCAAATGAACATTTATATTCATATAAAATTAGAGAATTAGCCGACAAAATTTCGTAGAAACTGGTTGCATACTGGATACAGGTACACCAACAAAATTCAAAAGTTTGTTGTCCAATGCTTTTATCTTTGTTCATTTTTTTACTGACTGGACAAATAAAATCAATCTAAACTACTCCAATTAAAAAAAGAAAAAGAATAAGAATGGAAACCAAAGTTTCCGAAGTGCTGCAACAAGGCAAGAACGAAACTAAAAAGATAAATAAATCAACTAACTGATGGTGTCAGCTTCGAAGTTTTGGATGCTGTTTCATAAATCAAGCATCTTAGGCTTTCTTCTGCAGCACTATTTAGCAGTATGTTGTTTTCTGATCGAGTTTCTCCTGAGATATTTCCAAGAGCATGCAAAGCAGCCTGTGTTCCATTGAACAACCATATCAGATCAAAACAAGAGTCTATAAGATACAGAATTTACTAGTATCACCGAGTATTCTTAATATCAAAAAACTTCATAACATAATTGCATAACGGGAGAGGGGGGGGAGAGAGGGAGCACATTAACCACAAAGCTTGAAGGGTGGGTTTACATAGACTACAGGGTTATTGTGTTAGAGGAATCCTTAGAATTTGGCATTTTCTACTTTTCTAATGCAGTCTCTGAAGCTTCTCATAACGCTCAGTTTTTCTCGACTACCTGGCTTTCTGTTAGTATTTAGCTAGCTATCTTATGAAAGCT
Source organism: Nyssa sinensis (assembly GCA_008638375.1). Taxonomy (NCBI): domain Eukaryota; kingdom Viridiplantae; phylum Streptophyta; class Magnoliopsida; order Cornales; family Nyssaceae; genus Nyssa; species Nyssa sinensis. The sequence goes on from CM018047.1 coordinate 17,392,984, forward strand.
TTCTTATGCCCAAGTTACAGAAGATCTTAAAACTAATTTCAAAATACATCCTCTTTAGTTGATGCCATAGAAGTTCTCCATGCTCCTTGGAGTAACACAACAAAAATATTAAGCAGCATAAACAGAAAACTAACAGAGAATATAAATTCAAACAAATATTAAGTGAAGGGATGTGATATGTGCAAGAATCCCTCCACAGTTTTAACTTACCTTCTGAGTTTAAGCATATTAAGCAACATGGAAAAAAAAAAAAAAAGGAAAAGAAAGAACACACAAACGAATGCAATAAGAACCAAAGCCAGCTTAGTGCAGTGTTGAAGGGGTCTCGAGTTCAATTCCTATAGTTGACTGAAAAATAAAGAAAGAATACAATTATAAAATGAATAAATCAGAAATTCTCACCAGCTGTTTACCACGCCCTTGACGATCAAAGGCAGCATCAACAACATGTCTAGCAGCAGGAGGTGAACTTGAGAGTACCAATTCTGCTCCTTGGATTGCTATAAGCATCATAGTAAAGGAGAATAAGATGTAAAATAATAAAAAAATAACAATTTATAGGTTTTGGGAAACAAGCAAGAAAATTGTTGCCAAAGAGAACTTTAAAATGTTAAATGCCTGGATATATATATGTGTGTGTGTGTGTGTGTGTGTGTGTGTGGAAGAAGTGTGAAAGGATAAAATAAGATGGTAACTGATCCACAAATTTTTCGAAAACTCTTAGTAATCCAACATATTACTCAAAAGAGAGACTGATGTTTTGTATTAAGAAAAGAAGTATAGTCAGGAGGACAAGATGTCCTTCAAGAATGGATGCCCATGTAATTATGCACTTGGAATGATTACTCGTCCTGAATATTTTTTTTTTTTGATAAGTAAATTTGTATATATATATATGTGCCCAAGAAGGGCATCAAGGGCAAGAACCCCAACAGATTACATCTGATTTAGAGAATCCAAAAAGACTACAAAAGAAGAGACATTTACAGGTAAAGCCTCTTTGGCCCAAAAAAATAAAGTACACAAAAAAACATCTTTAAGAATAGGAGTAGCAAGCTCCAAATCTTCAAAAACACGTTTGTTCCTTTCTGTCCAGATGCTCCATATGAGGCATATTGGAGCTATTCTCCAAACTTGCTTAATCTCCTTTGGGAGGTTGAAGCCTTCCCAAGCCAACAAAAGATTTTTAACTGTGCCTGGCATTACCCATGAGAAACCAAAAAGAGAAAAGATGAGTAAAATTTCTAAAAGAGACTATTAAAGTCCCCTCACCTTGGAGAACTTTTTATCAAGCTTCAGGCCTTAATACTATCAAATCAAATTCTCATGATAGTTCCAACTTATGTGTTATTATTTGACCTATCTATATCTATATCTATACTATATAAAAAAGGACGATTTGTTTTTGTTTTACACTTTTTTGAGTTGACAAAAATACCCTCTAATACCCTTTAAGGTCAAGTCTTGATAAAGAAAAAACATTAGCGTAAATAAATAAATAAATAACCGCATTTGTCCTTCACAAATTGATTTTCGATAGTCTAACCATGATTTCCCTTGTCCAATCAACCTCTCGAATGTTCAATACCATCACGATCCTGATCCATGACTTTGAAACCAATGATTGATGTCTCAGTGTCATTCCAACCGCTCTATTTGAATCAGTGTGCTTGATTGTACAAAATTGGTAAAGTTGAAATTTTTGTTTTCCAATTAGGATATCTTGTTTTTCATGTATTTGAATCAATGTGGGGTATTTTTTTATTCGTCTCCAATTTTGATAAAAAAAAATATGTCAAAAAGTGTTTTATTGGGGTCTGTTTGCTCACGTTTGAGGATTCAAGTGAGTTAGACAAGGTAGGAAGGCATTTGCAAATATTATATTAGGATAGGTTCTATGCTATTCTTTTTTTTTTTTTCTGTTCTGTTTGGTAAAGTTCTGCTATTCAAATTATGTGCTCTGTGCTCTAGTAAACAAAAAGGCATACATAATAAAATTTTAAGAGATAAGATCTTTCACAAAAACTTGGCATTTTCCATGCATATCTCGCTAATCCAAAAAAAAAAGTAAAAACTTCCATGCATATCTCAGTTTTCCAGCTAATAAATCCACATCACAGAACACTTGAGAAAGTTCTATTCTCTTAATAATGTTAACCTACAAAATTACTTAGTACAATAGACTGCACATGAATAATTTTCCAATTAAAAATTTGTACTTGGAACATTACAGCTAATTAACCAACATTTCTCTAAAATAAGAAGAGGGCTAGACATGATACTTTTAGAACTATGGGAGGACCTCAACGACCTATCTGAGAAATCTTAATTGCAAATACTCTGGCCATGGCCCATGCACGCCTAACATCATTACTCTAATATCAACACCAATTTGTCTGCAGTAGATAATTTTAACTTTGGAGGGTACCAATCAACAGTTGCATTATTTGGTGTGAAAGGTTAAAAAAAGGTCATTATAGATAAAGAATGGAGAATAAAACAAGAGGGCAATTAGCCAAATTCCCTCTCCTATTGAGACAGATTCATGTTTGTATATAATGAAAACCAAATAGCATTTTCAATCTAAACTGAGCCCATTGTATAGCTTGGCAAAGAAAACAATGGTTATAATTTTGGTAGAACTGGAGACATTGGGATTGAGGCCAAAACATGTCAAATCGGAATTTTGAATAGATTTTTGCAATTTCAAGAAAGGAAGGCTTAACATGCATGAGCTATGAGGCTCAAAATTAAGCTCTAAGAAGAATAAAGGAAGAGGACTCGAAACTAAATCTGAACTTTTGTTCTCCAAAATTTTCTGTCAATTATGTGTTTCAATTCTCTGTTACAACATATATACATATATACATATATACATACACATATCAACACGAACTTTTCTAGTAAACTTGGTCCCAGCAAGCTATGTGGTCCCGAAGTTAATTTCTTTGTTTAAGTCGATCTTGGTTTTGCTTAATCTTAATATATTAAGGGTATTTGGGAAATTATTAATTAAATCTAGATTGGGTTGGGTACGTGGGTTTTAGTGTAGCGGATTTTATTTGGATCCAAGTGTTTAAAGTTTATAGTTATTGGGGAGCCAATTAAGTTTGTCTATATGCAATGAAAACCAATAACGGTACTAATAAGAAAGAATGGTTCACATTAAAGGTATTGCTAGGGAAGGGGAAGACCAAAATTAACATGGGTTGAAAAAGTAAGAAATATGACAGTAGTGTAGTTTGACTGAAGAGATGATTCTAAATAGCAAAATGGCAAATTGGATTCAAGTCATTGATCCTAAATAATTGGGATAAGACTTAGTTGAGTTTAACATATTATATATATATATATATATATATAAGCTTTTTCAATGTTATAAAACTACAAGCAAATAGTCCATTAAGGTCAATATATTACTTCTAGGTAAAAGTTTCCTAATCACTCTTAAATGCACACCTCATACACATATGACATACATTTTACATTGGGTTTACTTTTTTTTTTTTTGATAATCCAAGTATCCCCCACCCTCTTGGTTTACATTGGGTTTACTTAATTGGGTAACCCATCCCACCCTGTGACCCGTTCCCCTTTTGATATGGAGATGGATTATATAAATTAGTCTGACGATGGAAAGAATGGATACATTTCTCAAAACTTGATAATTCTATATTGAAATTCAATCAAGAGCCTATTATACTATTATATAAACTTATCATTATGTGAATGAGGTTTAAAGATATTATGAACAAGGAAAGCTGTTTCACCTTATGCCATGAATTCATTAGCATACAGCATGTAGTAGCATACTTACATGACCCTATTTGACCCAATGCTTCAAGTGCACATTCACACTCATCTGCATCTTGACTTTCCAACAATTGGAGCCTCCCATCAATGGCTGAAATAACAGTTTTAACACCTGAAACCAGAAGCAAGATCGGCACGGTCACAAACTACCTCTTGACCTTTAAGAAAATAGGAACATATAGCTCAAAAATAATAAAATTCACCATTGAAGCTTTTAGTAGATGAAACGCTGTATATCTCATTAAAAACATTTCTCTTTCTTCAGTCTATATAATGAAATCCACAATGTTGCGAGAAAGAAGAACACCTCTAAAAAAGAGGACATGAAGCTGATCCAAAATTGGAAAATCTAATGATCCTCCAACTTTTGATATTGGGCATCATGTTGACAATCCTAACACAAACCAGATAATCACAGAGGATCATTTCCAATTCAACAGACAGCAATGAATCTAGCAGGGTCCAATGAATCTAGCAGGGTCCGGGTCATAATTTTGGGAAACAAAGCTATAATAGTTTACAGGCCATTGAAAGTCTAATAGCTAAACTTGCCGTTTGAAGCATACAATGGTTTATGGTCTTTAAGAACTTCTAAATGTTGACAGTGGTGGGTGTGGAACTGTCACTTTTTTGGGGGGTAGAGTTGCCCGACCAATAACTTGAAGGTTGAAGCATTTCATGCTGAATTTTTTTTTTTTTTCGGTTACCATGGAAAGATGTTCTATCTTCAAATTCTTTTGCAGATTTCCTTGAAATATGTGAACGAGGTAGGATGGTAACACCTGATCCTTCCCTTTTCCTATTGCCCCTCCCCTTGTATATTTCAGGTGTGCATAAGTTGTGCCTCTTTTGGCATGCTCTGCTGGATACTTATAGAAGAAAAGGGGAGAGCGGGGGGGGGGGGGGGGGGGATTGATGACATAGTCATGGAACAGCGTTGACCCATTACAGCAGGTGCATTGGGAGCATCTTTAGTCTGTCTTGGCAACCATCAAGCAAACTAAGCCACAAAGGTTTAGGCTGAGTGTGAAAGCATCAGAGAAAGGTATGTATACACCTCAGAAAGGCTAGTCAATAAGGTTCATGTTTGTCCCGAAAAAGCCAAATGGTTTATTGTCCTGAAGGAGGAATAGATGGTTAGTTTGGAACACCTGGTTCCTGGTGCTGCACCAAGTGAACCCTTAGGGCTCACCTGGTCCAGTTGTAGCACTAAATGAGCTTGTGGTAACCAAAGGCCGGACCCTGAGCACTTAGAGAAGCATGCATAGGTCTCTAAGTGAGGTAGGAGTCCAAATGGACAGTGATGCATCACCCTGGTGTTGCACAAATAATGGATATAAACAGCAGTTATTAAGCACCAGGCTAGAGTATTCTTCTTATTCAGCCAAAAATAAATGAATAAAAATAGAAGAAAAAGTATATTAATTACTACCACACCACCACACATCCTTAGGAAACCATGAATATAGGTAAATATAAGCCAAATTGCATTTTTCAAAATAAAATAAATCTCAACAGCATCGAGAATGTTGGAAATTTAAGCACAAGTCTTACTAGATTCATCAATGAACATATAAGTATTCTCCTTGGACAGAAGCCTTCCACTTATCATCATTGCTCTTGATCTTAAAATTGATCCAACTGACTGCATTGCTAACAAAGATGTGCAAGCAAAACAACTTCTTTTAAGGAATGAATTTGAAGGTGTAAAGATGACAAAATGCAGAGGAATAATTCTTCATATGAGTACCTGATTATAGAACAAAGTAGTTGAACAAGGGTAGTTCTTGACAAGAACTCTGTACTGTGCTGAATTTCTGCCAACTTATGCATCGAACACATATAACAGGAACAAAGTGAGACTTATAATTTTAGGAAATTAAAAAATCAAAACAAACCAGAGTGAAAAATGATAAAACTGTATATAATAATAAATTAAAAAAAAAAAAAAACAGAAAACAAAAACATAGAGTTTATAGTTCCAGCTTGAGTTGGGTGGAGAACTCACATTAAACTTTTGGCTTGTTTAGTAGGTTAAAGCACGTGAATTTAAATTGAATGGGGAACATTAAATATGGTTAAGAAAATGTTACCATCTTAATGATCTAAATATGACTTTCAGTAAAAATATAACATATTACCCCAAACTTAATTAAATTAAGACCCCGGACTTCTTAAAATTATTCCTTTCACCAATTATCATGCTTAGTGAAGGATTGTGACCCCAGATATTATGGTTATCCAACCCATGGACTTTGGACTTTTGATCCATGCATTTGAACATACCCAGGTGCTTTCCTCCAAATACTGGCTATGCCTCTCAAAGATGTGTATAGAGTGTTACTCCAGAGTGTAATGCTGAGTAATAGACCAGTGTCCATATTTTCCACAGCTGCTACAGCCTGCAATGCCTGATGCTTATAATACTAGGCAAACAACTGCAAGTACATGGGCATGCAAGGCATCACATTATAGGGTATCACCACTAACATTCAAGTACCCAGAGTATTCGACTACACAAGTAAAGAAAATGAACCAAGCCAGACTGCGCCGTTGCCACTACTTATTTAACACTATGACCTTGCTTAAGGCAACAAGGTCCATCATGCTGTGGCCTAAGGAAGAGAAGATGACACTTTAGCCACAATGTTTTTGATAAGTACGAGTATAGTAAAACGGTGCCCAAGGGGGGCAAAGGGATGAAAATGCACGAGCAGCCCATATTGTTTGCCAATTGTGATGCACGACTCTGCATCACGTAGGTCTCGTGGCCCTTGCCATTTGTAAAACCATTATCTCAACTCCAGTTCCCATCACAGGAAGTGGTAATGATAGTAGTAACAAAAACAAAAATACCAAATAATTCCAGTGTCAGTGTCTTGAGTTTTCTGCCAGCAAAAATATATTTGATTACTAGCCCTTTGTTTTGCACTCTCTTAATTAGCAGCATTAGCATAAATGAGGACAGTTGCATGCTTTTTGTCTCATCTTAATATTATGTGGATGGTTTACATGTTTTTTGTGGTAGTGTATCAAAACAAATAGATCACGATACTACCAAATGTAGAGACATCATAATCATAATAGAAATTAAAATGGAGCATACGAAGTCCCAACATTGTCTAGAAGAAAGAGAAATTACTTTGTTAATTGATAACATCATACAATAGTCGGTGCAAATAAAAAATTACAATTATTAGTTGCATGCCTGCACAAGCAAGAGACAGAGAGTGTGGAATTCATGAAATGTAAATAATCAATGTCGTACCTCATACAAGAGCTCCAAAACACTCAAAGTTGTGAGTGTATCGTTTACATTGCTAACTTCTGCCTCTAATAGATTCAGAAGGTTTGAGTTGTAAACTACCGATGCCACAGAGCTGGAAATAGAGAATAGCTTTACTATCAAAGCTAAAACCCGGACTCGTCCCTGAAACATTTTCAAAGGGTAAGGAAGAGACGGTAGTGCAGGCAATTGACAAATAATCACAAATCATAGAGTGGGCATGATCATAACAACATAGCTTGCTGAGATTCAGGTAAAAGCTATGGTAGCAGCACTTGGTAGCTATAGACTCTTAAGAAGCCTTCAGACAGTGTAATTCGGCAAAGAAAGCTTTAACTTAAGCAATCTCAAGTACATAGACAAAAGGTTCACTAACAGAAACCAGAAGCACTAGTTAAATAAAGCCATTGACATGTCTGGAATCTCATATGTGTTGAGATATATAAAATTTCCAAGATAACCATATTGTTTGTTACGCATCAAATTCAATAGAGCTGTCAATAAGATACAGGCCCAGGAATAAAGAAGCACAATTTCACAAAAATGGCTCATTGATATGAACACTACATGCTGCCTAAATTTAATAAACATAATTGATCGACTATAAATATCAACTACCATACCAGTGATGAACATCGTCCCACTAAATTTCTAAGGTGTGTAGCTTCATTGATATTAGCTGGAAAGATGATGCCCTACAAAAAATTTCCACAGCAAACTGAAAGTTGTAATGTCAGTAGAAAACTATCATGTTGCTTACTGCAACATAAAAGGTTTGACATCACCAGAACAGATTAGTAGATAAGTACTCTTACCATACCATCTGGAGAGCCAGCCAAATTCTTAATTGCATCCATTGATGCGGTGGCAACTTGTTCATCGCTAGAGAAAACAAAGAAATGCATTTCATATGACTTATGGTAAGACACAGCATAAAGAAAGCAAAACTAAAAGATGCCATAAAGATGATTTCAAATGCAGGGATAGTTCAAAGCATTTATAAATTAAAATACAGAAACACTGGATAAGTTTTTCAGGAGGAAACAGCCGGCGCAATGTTTTCCGCAGAGTAGCAACAAATGGAGCAAAAGCCTGTATGGTAGCTAGATCATAAATCTAGATGGTCGGATGGTGTTTTACGGACATGTTCTGGTGCCAGATTATCTTCTCACAATAGGTATCCTATAGGCTTCCTTATTGCCAATTTGGGTCAATCGTGTGTGGGGAAAATTTTGAGGAAGCACACTTACTTTAATTATTCTAAGCCCATTGGACTTTGGAGTCAATGTTGCTATTATAGCTTAAGTAAACAACCTCGTTGATCTTATGGAGGCAAGAAAGTGAAATTGCTTTAATATTTTGGAGCAAGCTGATAGCCAAAAAAGTTATTAAACGGATTATAGATGACAAAGGGAAACCTTGGAGTTGTTAAGTAAAATCAATCAGTCCTCCAAAATCTTTGAGAACTTGCTTGATTGCATTCCTAGATCAGCCAACATCATCTTTTGAAGATTTTGAAAACTTCATTCAAGTTCCTCTGCATGTTCAAGGCCATTAAATTTTGCTTTTATTGAGATACAGAGTGAAAGAGAGATAAGCTAAACATTATGGAAATGAGGATATTCTGAGTCAATGAATCATGAAGCATCTGCAGCAAGTTGAAGATAACTTTGCAAAAAAAAGTGTGCACCTTACCCTTCTCCTATACTGTTTACCCATATATAAATTCTTTTGAATTTTAGCAAAGCCCAATTCAGAATTTCAAATTTAGTTTTGGATGCAAGATGGTAGGATTATTAACAGTAAATATTTAGGGCCTGTTTGGGAAAGATCAAAACCGCTTCAATATAGTAAAAATGAAACATTTTAATTTTTGGTATGTTCCTTTGGAGGTTAATAATTGTTCATACAATATGCCTTAAAACATGTTCAAAGTCAAACCAAAGGAGAACGTGGGATCCGGTTGTGGATAGGTTTCAAAGGAGACTAGCCGGCTGGAAGGGTCAATTGTTGTCTAAGGGTGGAAGGCTTACCCTTGTGAAGAGCACTTTGGGTAATCTTCCAATGCACTTCTTTTCTTTGCTTTCTATTCCTATGATGGTGAGCAAGCGATTGGAAAAATTCCAGAGGGACTTTTTGTGGGGTCATGATGGGGAAGTGAGGAAGATGCATTTGGTCAGCTGGGATATGGTGAGAAAACCTGGGGGAACATAGTTGTAGTCTAGAAGTATTATTGTCTAATCTACTGTATTAATATAAGTATTATTATCAAACATTAGCACAAAATTGGCTTAATAACATTTAAATTACTTGAGATGATGTCAAAAATTCAAAGTTTTGGGGAGAGTAACACTTTTAATACTGTAAAAAAATTTAAGCAGGGCATTGACATTTTATCTTTTATAACTAACAAACTATTATCATTTTTCACAAAATCTAAGCCGGTCCACGATAAAATATCATCCCTTCCATCAATCAAATTGTTGATCACCTATATGAAAATTGGGCCTAATTTTTGAGAATTAGTTTAGATGGCTACGAGATTGGTCGTATCATGTCTTCCATATTATTAGGACTAGCAAGTTCACAAAAATTTCTTCTATATAAGACTTAGATAAATAACAAAATTTTGAATATTAATTAATAAAAAAAAGTACTAAAGCTTAAAATGTTTTTATCATTTAAATACGTCATATGTAACCTTTAGATTAAACTTTTTAGTGTTACATGATAATTATTATAATGATAAAATATTATTTAAATAAAATATTATTTAACTTAGAATGAATTAATTTTTTATATGTAATATATTTTTTTGATTATTTTTATTAGTTAGCGCCTTGCTTCACTCAGGCGGCTTTTTTGTCGCTTCGCCTTTCAGGCAATGTGAGACCATGGCACCTTAAGGGTGTCTTTCGCCTTTAACTACACTGAAAATCGGTCATGCATAAGACATAGCAAGTAAATCTCCATCTCAAAAAGGGTGTCTCAAGACTAAAATATGTACTCTGATCCCTAGTAATGTAGTTGGATTATACTTCATCATTCATTATTTCCCTCAAAATCAACTTATCCATTTAGGAGACTCCGTGTCACATTTCGCATACTCTGGTCCCCTAGTAATGTACCCAGATTATACTTCATCATTCATTATTTCCCTCAAAATCAACTCATTCCATTTAGCAGACTCCGCAGTCACATTTCACATTTCCTCATTTTTTTAGGTCAAATTATTTAAGTAATCAAAGAAGTAATCACAACAACAAAACATATCACCACTGAGCACATAATCCAAGGTTTTAACAAAAAAGCTAAATGCAAACTGTAATGGATATTTGGTGGCTTACCCATTAACGAGGCAATTAAGCAAAAGTGGGTACACATCATACTCAAGAACTAGCCGTGCAGCAGTGACAGTAGTTTCATCAACATTCTCAAGAAGGCAAGAAATCTGCACACAGTTCTTATTATTAGAGTTATACAGGGAGGAAGATTTTAGGGAAGGCTTGTGCAGGGTGGAAATGTCAGTATTTATTTAAGGGAGGAAGATTGACACATATTAAAAGTACATTGGCATGTCTGCCAACGTACTTTATGTCCTTATTTCGTCTTCCAGTTTCTATGGAGAAAAAAGCTCGAGAAGCTTCAATGTGATTTTTTGTGGGGTAAAATTGGGGATGAGAATAGAATGCATTTAGTTAGATGGGATAGGGTTTGCACACCTTTATGTGCAGACGGGCACTCTTGGGATTTAAAAAAAAATTGAGGGTGTTTAATCAGCCTCTATTAGGAAAGCGGTGACAGTAAATTTTCTACAGAGAGGGATTTGTTGTGGAAGAAGGTTGTGGTTAGTACGAGTGTGAGAGGGGTGGGTGGGTTTTGAGGGAGGTGGGTAGTTCTTAGGTTAGTGTTTGGAAGGATATAAGGAATGAGTGGGATGCGTTTGCTTGTGGTGGGGCTAATATTCAGTTTTGGCATCATTCTTGGTGCAGTGCAGAGGTTCTTCAATTTTGATTTCCAGATCTTTTTTATAGCAACAAATCCATATGCTTTAGTTGATGATTATTTTTCTATTTCTGGGGCCGACATCATTTGGCATCCTTCTTTTTTAAGGAATTTCCATGATCGGGAGTTGGCAATGGTGGTAGATTTTCAGAATCTCTTAGCTGGATGTACCTGTAATGTTTGTTTGGATGAGGAGGATTCACTTTGCTGGAGACATTCTGCTACTGGTTTGTTTTCTATTCGTTCCTTTTATGAGGTTCTTTCTACAAGAGAAGGATACTTTTTCCTTTATAGGATGGTTTGGAAGACGAGGGCCCTTTAAAGGTTGATTTCTTTGTGTGACCTGTGGTTTTAGGAGCTATTTCGACTATTGATAATTTGAGGAGGGGATTTAATATGGCTAATGAGTGTTGTATGTGTTATTCTCATGAGGAGATAATTAGTCATTTCTTGTTGCAATGCCTAGTGGTTAGTGAGTTGTGAAATTTGCTTTTTATACTTTTGGAGTTCAATGGGTTATGGAATTGTTGATGCATTGGCATAGTCGAAGGATGTTTAGTAGTAGTTATCAGGTTTGGTTTACAGCTCCTTTATGCCTCATGTGGTGCACATGGAACAAGCGGAATTGAAGAATATTTTAAGGAATTGTACGGCCTCTAGGTGCCATTAAGAGTTGTTTTTTTTAACACTTTATTTTTTGGATTTTGTGCAGTCCCACTATTTCGGTAGATTCTTTAATTGATTTTTTGAGTAACATGAGGATTATGTAATGAGTTGAGTGGTGTGTTTTTTTCTTTTTCTTTTTCTTTTATTTAATGCGCATTGTTAATGTAGATGGGTGCAGCCCCCTATCGCTTTTTGAATAAAATAAAATATTACTTATCAGAAGAAAAAAAATAATCAGAGTTATACAATAAATTTTATCTGGTGCATCAATAAATTGAAAAGAAAAAAAATGTTAGTTTGTTAGTGTTTAATTAGCAATCATGTGAGTTCCAAAAGAATTGCAAAACAATGACAAGCAGGCAGTTACAAGATTAGTTTCAAAAATTCATTTTCTGGTGAATATCCACACAACAGCAGTACCATTGGAACTGAAAACAGCAATCAGAATTAGTTTCAAACTAGATATGGTGCTTTTCAATTATAGAGGAGTTGATACTTGGTGGAGGGATGGTGTACAATAAATTGGATCATGTCCTTTAAATTACATTAGGTATTCTCTTTTGCTAGTATAACAAACAGTCTCATGATTATGTTTATTTGTAACATGGGGACTCCTTGAACACCCCTTCAAAGGACCAACATCTTTATTCTTAAAAATATTCATCATTTACATTTTTTTATCAGTAAAGAAAATATTCATCATTTACATAGAAAAGGATTGCGATAAAAATTATGTTTAAATCCTGAACAAGTTTCTAGAAAAGCATTTGCATGAAAGACTGTGGCCCAGATGGTATGATTAGATTCTACCAAACCAAAATCTTTGCCTTTTGAAATAAACATCAAGGATAGTTAAGTAGTTAACAGTCCATTTCTACCACAATAAACAAAGCTAATGGTGCATATGTAGCCTTTATTTTCCTTAGGCAACAACTATTCAACTTATTGTGCAAAAGTGACAACTATTTCTACATCTGCTGACCTTGGCATTGGGCGATACGGATACCCATGTTATGCTGAGCATGGGATGATGGGACAGTAAGTATCAAGTTCATTAGCTATTTTGCTTCAGCCAAGCACCTTTGAGCAACAGCAGATGTGGATTGTGATAGCATTGCATGTAGGATTGATCAAGGGTATGGTAGGGTTATGAATATCTGCATCTACACACCTACACATACACATGCATGTATGCATACAAAGTGCTGATGCTATAAGGAGACACGATAAAAATAATAAACAAAATCACTCCTTAAGATCATTGAGACCCTAGCAGCAAATTGAGGCAGGCATGTGCGAAATAGTCTCTAATTTAAAGAATTAACAAAGAGTGTCTCTGAAATTAACTTGTAACTTCAACAGAGATTATGACCAGAGTGCAAGTGTCAATAATGTCAACAACTTCATAAGACTCGGTAAAAGGTAAGCTTTAAAGGTTGTAACGAACATACTGTTTTACAAGCTAAACATCTGACTCTTTGAGAATCTGCCCCCAGACCAACTACTACAAAAGGCTGAAAAAACAGCAAATGTATCTCATAAGTATAAGAGCAATCATAATTTTTAATAAATTAAATTCAAAAGAAAACTTGATACATGCAAGCAGACACACAGCTTCACTTTTTGAAGAATAAATCATCTTCTTATTATGTATGTATTGATGTGTAAAGGATTGAAGGAATGTGTACATATATATATATATATATATATATATAGTTGTATAAAATGGTAACCATCCAAAACTAGCTCCTTCATAGTTGATATGTGACGTCCTTCAATCATGAACAAACAAACTCATCATCAACCAAGAAACGAGACAGTGGCTATTCCAGAAGTCAGGCCAAATCAAGGAGCACCTTTCAATTACAATTCTAGAGTTGTGGCTTAAATTCATAAGTTAGACAGTTGTATAACACCCCATCACCCGACCTTTACCTGAGGATTTTGCATAAAGCAGATCACTGCAACTTCAGGTGCTAATTCCACATCACCATAATGCTCTTACACTTGAATGAGAGAGAAATCTAGAGTTTCCCTCAACAAAGATGTATAAATAGCAATACTCAACTCAACAAAGCCCTATCCTGATTATTTGAAATCGGCTACATGAATCCTATCTCGCCATTCTTCTCTATTTAAGGTCATTCTTTCTAATGTATAAATAGCAATAAGATAACAATAATACATAAAGTGGCCATCAAACCAATCAGGATTCAGATTAAAGAAATGCAAATGCTGGAGATCCGGATCAAGTAAAAGATTATGTTCAAAACTATAACTACACCCATCAGAATGCAAAGTAAATTATATATTGTAAAATCACGACACAACCACAAAACATTGTGTAGATCAATTGCAGGGGAAAAAAAGGTAGGAAACGTTACCATCAGTTCTGAGACAGTCACTTTTACCTATGGCAACTAGTTTGATTGAAGGTTTGAAACCCAAAGAACAGTAACTGAACTCCATATCAGATAGAGGATGCCCATAATTAAACATACGTAGGGGAAAGACAAGAAAGCGAAAGTGGGTGTGGGTCTCATGAGTTTTCAAAATAAATGTGTGCCTGCATGTGGATAAACGTATACATTTTACAGCCGGATGTAAACAGAAAGTATGGTTATCTAGAAAAAGAATTGGGAAACATTTGCTATGAGACATAACCCAAAAAAAAAAAAGGCATGTGTTGAAAATTTGTAGTTCATGGCTTGCCATCAACTGGATACCCTCATTTCCATGGCAGAATTAAATTTGATTGAGATTATGTACCAATCTCGTCTCGTCCAGTAAAAATATAATAGCATTCTCATGTTCAACTGAAACATGAGAAAGGAAAAAAATGAATCGTAAAAAATAGACTCGCAACTTTGGGTTACCACCTGAAGAACATTGCATTGCCACCGAAAGAAATGAAATCAATTTATGCATGAAACTACACTTACCATATACAGTGGGATGAGAGAGGCCCCATATTTTGTTCTAAATATCCTTTCTAAACAAGCAACCAAAGCATTTTCCAGACCAGGCACATCTGCTTTGGTTTGTAAAGCACTGCAAGCAAAAATAGCAAATGAAGTTTGAAAATGAAAAGTAAAAACTACAGTCATTTGAAACAATTATTGGTAAATTAATCAAACTTTATATAAAGTCAATAGAGGGTCATAAAATTTCAAAAAAGAAAGAAGAATAAACCCTAATGCAAGAAGCCAATAATCAGGTTGTTTTCAAAGTAAAAATGGCCTAAATCATACATATAGAGAGAGAAGGCAGAGATGGTTACTTGATGATGACAGGAAGAGGGAAACGATCAAGAAAGTCCTTCACTGAAGCGTCGGACTGAAAACCTGAAATTAGAAGAATGCAGGGAAAAAAATCATAAAAAATTACGTATAATATAAAATGGGTTAATTTGAAGTTAAAAAGATTGAATGAAAGAAAGCTCAGGAGAATGGAATACCGGGATGATTTGTGAACTCTAAAGCTGCCTCTAGCAACTGAGTGGGATCGCTAGCTGAGTATTCCTCCTCCATGGCTTACCAGCGAAGTTGAGAGAGACCTACTAAAACACCCAATATTTGATTTTTGCAGAATATTTTAAAACCCTCAACCACAAAAAAATAAGTGTCGGTCTAGAGGGGGCGGTGGGGGTTAATCCATCCTTCCACTTGCTTCTCCTTCACTCTTTTCTTTAGAATAAAAGGTGTACCATCTCAAATTAGTTTTTTCTTTTTTTAAATAAAAAATTTTATTTGGTGACTCAAATATTTACTAAAAAAATTTAAAAGAAATTTCATTTGAATTTAATGTACTCTAACACTCACTTTTTTTTATCTTAATATTTTAAAAAAAATCCTAAATTATTTCCCCAAAAAAATTAAGTAAAAATAAATTTGATATGTTTTCTCAGTGTGAACAGAATTTTTGAGATTTGAAATTAAATTTAAATTCAATTTACTACTCAAGATTTTTTATTTTTTTGATAAGTAAATTAAACATACTGCATGTCATTTGAAAGGAATTTGGACTCTCAGTCTTTCATATATGAAGAAAAATGAGATACCAGCCAAGTTAGTTCACGCTCGTTAGCTTTATTTTATGGTAACTTAGTCAGCAAAAAATGTGATTTTAGAATCAAAACTTTAAAACTAATGTGTGTGTGTGTGTGTGTATATATATATATATATATATATATATCAAAACACTTGACAAGAACCTTTCTGTGATCAAAATAAAGTTAACCAAATGAAATGGGTAAATTGGAGTATCGAATTAGGCAATATGGGCTGGGCCCGGAAGCCTTTTTAATTGGAGCAATCCCGGTTTGGGATAAGCAGGCTGAAGAGGAAGGCCACGCGGTTGCCACCACCGGACACGCCTTCTCTAATGGCTACATGTCCCCGTTTAGGCTCTCATTATTATCCCAAGTGAAACAAAACTGGGTCAGCACAGTCCAGTACTAACAAACAGCCATAGAAACACGTAACAGCCTATGCTTCACCCCACATAATTACTTACCACCCATGTAACTTTCAAAATGCTGCTTTTGGTGTTGGATTTTTGTCTATACCTTATTACTACAAAAAAAAAACCTCCCTCTCTCTCTCTCCCTCCCTCCCTCTCTCTCTCTCTCTCTATATATGTGTGTGTGTGTACACACAAGACTAGATTGGGACCACTTCAATACAATGCAACTCCAAAACGTGCACAAATAGGGTAGGGGAAGTGCGAAGGCCATCAGCATGCAAGTGTTCGGACGCACTGGTCCAAGTCCCAGCCCTAATTACGTGCAATATTAAATGTGTTTCCAAGGTGAAAACGAATAATTTTTTTTTACTCTAAATTCAATATAAGAACCTATTCTTATTTATGCACATGTCTTAATTATAATCTGTCAAATATTTAATACACACATATATTTTTTAATTTTATTTTTTAGTTAAAACTAAATAATCATATCATATAAATGTAATTACATGCGTAATATATTAAACCTAATTTGTATCCAGGTAATATTTTTTTTATTTTTAAAATCCAACTGCCCAACTAACCGAAATATTTCGACACGGGTAAAAATAAAAAAGCAAATCAAAACATTTTTCGATTTTTGTTTCCTACACTTTCCTTCCATAATTGACTATAAAGTTAATTTTATTTAACAAGTAGGGTGGTACAATAAAATAACAATGCGTTAATTTTTTAATTTTTAATCAAGTATAATATAATTTATTTATTTTAATGAGATATAATATATATGTAGCAAACGTAATCTATCATACTCGCTCAAAAATACCTCTAAAAAGAAAAGCATTACCCTTAGTAGAAAGTTGATAAGTTATGCATGCATGCATGCATAAAACTCAAGATTGTTAACAAGAAGAAAATGTTGGAGTAGATTAATGAAAATGAAAAGTCCCAACACCGTCCTTACCATGCATCTAAATTCTAAAGTCAAGGATGCAGAGATTGGTGCTGCCCATGCCTACATCGTACTGTGTTATGCATACCAACAAAGACCTACGTATAATGTTGCAGAGCAATGTGTTAAATTTGTCCCTACCATAACTAGACTCAGCCTCACCTTCAAATTTCAAACTTTAGGCCCTCAGAAGTCAGAGCCCATGTGAAGGGCACCGTGGAACAGTCAATATATGCACCATCTCGATATTTATGAGCCACCAAGTTCAAGTATTTAATTAGGTTGAAGTTTGAATCCTCACACTTAAATCCTCGGCGTATATTGTGAAATCGGTGTGCGTGATCTGGGATCTACTATCAGAGCTCCAACCAACCAGACTGCCCCATCTCACACAGCCCTACAAGAAATGTTTGCGTGAACAAGGAGTTAAATACTTAAGTAGGGTAAAAAAAAAAATTATTTTCTAATTTAAAATTGTTTCAAACATATTTACTAAAATGGGATAATTTTTAAAAGCGTTTTCAAAAAAAAGGCTTTCAAAAGTATCTTTCTAAAAGACGTTTTTAAAATCGTAATTTTTTTTTTAAGTTCTTGTTGAAAGCGTTTTTTCAAGCTGTCGATACAAAATCTTTCATTGCTAAAACTAGCATTAGTTCAGATCAGATCACAAGTTTAACATGCAAGACTGAGCAAGTCTAGCAGGAAGCACAGACTACACAGAAATTCATTCCACTAGAGAGTCGAAACAGGTTGCCATTGGAGGAGCTGTTTCAGGCCAGGAGGTAAGTGATTTCAAAGCAATGGCAGCTGATGCATCAGTTTTTACATTTGGAGATGAAGAGGATTATGAAAGTGACTGAAGCAAGATCTAGAAGTTACATTGATAGATTTGATATAGGAAGATCTGTACAGAAATGGCTTGTAATATATTTTTTTCCTGTTCATTGACAGCCAAACAAGCTGAAGATCTACACAAGTTCATCCACAGCCAACCAAAGCAGAAGTTAAGGCCGTTCCCCAAAACGGTAGAAAGATCTAAGCTAGCCTCAAAACTCGGCCGGAGTCATCAGCAATTCCCTCTTAAAAGCATGACAAAGGTTCAGAAGGAGAAACTATTCTCAATGCAGCAAGCAACGCAGAATCAGAGGAACGGGAATTTAAATTGCAAGCTGAGTTGGCTGAATGTAAGAGAAACCCTAAAGTTTTGGACCTTGAGGTTTGCAAGAATCCAAGAAAACGACCCTTCACCAACAGAACAACCTTTACCCCAATGGTTTGTTTATCTTTACTTATCGGACTGTTTTGGTTTAAAATAATGAACTGAAAACATTTTTTATAAAAACGTTTTCTAAATCCATCCTAAATAACTTCAAAACACTCCTATTCTGATAAAAAAGTTTAAAACTAACCCTAAAAAGGTAAAAAATTCAGCGAACAAGCATTGTCAAGCAGTTACACAAGTTCGATTACAGTACCGGAAATATTTTAAAATTCCTATACTACACTACCACCCTAATCATAATAGTCTTTAGTACATAATCGTCATTAGAAGAAGTTTTTAAGGCTAGAAATTAGAACATTAATTAATCTCAATAGCTCCACATGCAATCAAGCTCGGAGGGTCCCACAGCCATCCTACCACCGTCCACTTTCAGATTCTCAGGCGCGGGCCAATTCCCCAGGGAGATGCAACCAACCATATCACCAGTGGCCTGCATCGGAGGTGGCGGAACCGGCGAGAAGAACGACGACTGCTGATTCTCATGCACCTGCAGTGACCGGAAGCCAGGGAAAGATAAATCTCCCAAGTTCCTGGCTAAACGAACCGTATATGGGTCTGACACCGAGTTGAGAGCAAAAGGTGTCGGAGCCGGGGGGATCTCAAAAGGAGCGTGGGGGTTGAAGTTGGCAGCTATGGTGGAGAAACAGGGCACGTGCTCCATTGTGGTGTTGCTATCGTAGGAGCAGCTATCGTGGTCAGTGACAGACACAGAGGTAGCGGTGGCGTACGGAGACGAGTCGAGCAGTGGTGGGAGAGAAGCTGAAGATGAAGAGCTAATTTCAGGATAGAGGTTAATGCCGGTGTTAAGCCGGGTTCTCTTGCCACTGCTGCCAGGGCCGCCACCGCAGCCACTCTTCTGAAACACCCGGGATATGACCCACTCGTCCTACAAAAATGAAAAAAATTGGGAAATCTTCAACAATATGAAAAATCTAACCTCCCAATGCTCCCATGCATGTGAAAGCGGAAAAAAAAAAAAGACAACTATAATAGCCAAGCCTTCATATAAACACTAAGCAGACGCACATTCATACTCTTGAAACCACTTTGATACAAATGACATTATAAGTCTCTTTTATACGAATCATATGATCTAATTAGATTTGATAAATTGGAAGCAACCTTAAAACACAAGACTAGGTTTCTTTTTTATCAATATAACCATTACATCTCCAATGATTACTCAAAAACCTCTACTCAAATCTCAAACTCATGACGCCAAATTGAGATTACTCATAACTTGTAACCAAACCCAAGAAATGCTGTTTATGATCAAGATTTGAAATTTTTAGGGACAAGATAGAATCATTTTGCTATTCAAATTTGAGTAATCATTGGAGGCGGCCAATATAGCATCAATATGTATGTTGACAAGACAAAAAATTCAACATCGATCTTGGGGCATTGTTGTTTCATTTTAAACCCAGATAGAGTGCAAAAATTATTTTTGTTTGAAGTTAGGGTTTTGGCATAACAGATTGCCTACTATGTAGCATAGGCACCAGAGAGGATATACAAATCAGGTGACTTGAACAAGCACAAACATTTATCAACTAAAATGTAGAGGTTTGAGCACAGGTAGTGACTTTAATAGGGTATCAATGAGTAACCAACAGTACTCTCTAACATTGTTAGCAGCACCCAAGCCTCATCTTCAACAAAAATCAACTGAGAAAACTATCCCTCTCCAACATCATATAGAAACCCTAATTAGAAAAAGTTACAATGTAGTCCCTAGTCCTACTGAACATTTTAGTTTCACCATTATTACTTGTATATTGTGTACGTATAGAAAGAGATTTCAAACCTTAGAGCATCTGGAGAGGTACTGGTAGGCAAATTTGCCTTCAAGACGATACTCATGCATGACCCAGTTGCTCTTCTCACCCTTTGGAGCTCTCCCTTTGTAGAAGACTAGGGTTTTCTTCATACCCACAAGAGAGCAAGTCTTCGAACTGTAAATCTCTCTGTCCTTCCCAGTCGCCTTCCAGTAGCCAGCTTCTGTCGCTCTGTTAGTTCGAAGCCCGGTTGGGTACTTTCGATCACGCAAGCTGAAGAAGTACCATTCTTTCTCTCCCATCTTTGCTTTCTCTGCCAAGAAAATTAGAGACAAAAGTTCACAACCTTGTCAAGTTATATAGTTATCAAGCTAATGAAATGGGCTGTGAAGAAAAAAATTAAGGTACCAGGAAGCTCCCAAGGCTCGCATTTGTTGAGGTCAACTTCGGCGATAGCTCTAGCAGTAAAGCTGCTGTCGAGAACTTTCTTGAGGAGATAGCATGTGATCAGTTCTTCATCAGTTGGGTGAAACCTGAAGCCAGGAGGCAAATGTGCTTCACTGTGGTCGAAACGGTGGAAAAATTCCATTGAAATTTGAAAGAGCGTAGCAAAAACAATTACAAGAAGCTTAAATGCAAGAGAAAACAACACCCAGATGAGAATCACGGCAGGAAAAGCTCAAATTTGCTAGTTTCTCTTGAATTCATCAAAACCCAGATGTCAACCATTCAAAAAGACTAGCATTGCACAACAGAAGTGTTGCTACAGAGACTAGATTTGTCCCATGAAGTTGATTTTGATGGAGAGAAGAGTGGAGTGTTATATGGGGTTTGTTCAACAGGGATTTGATGAATCGAGTGGCAGGAGAGGAAGGTGAAATAATAAGGTATGATATGGCTGGAAAAATCTGCGTCTCTGGCCTGTCCTCTTCTGTTCTCTGATCTCTCTGGACTCTGCTGCAGCCCGTATCATATCCATATGGCTAGAGAGAGAAAGAGAGGGTCGAGGGAGAAATAGGGGAAGAAAGGATTCTGATCAGATGAGTATTACAAAATAAAAATCATTTATTTCGGAAAAGACGTCAAGTTTAGTGATGTGTCGACAGATTGATTTATTAGTTGAATAATTTACGTGCCATCATGCATCTTTTGTCTTAAAAAAAAATATCTTAATATTATGATTAATTTGGGAATTGTTGATTGAGTAGATGCAATTTTTAAAAATAATTTATGTGGTAATAATTAATTTTTATTTGAATAAGTACGTGAACCAACATGTATTGGTTATAAAATATCACTCTTTGTTTTTGTTATTTTTTTTTCGTTAAATTTATATTAGTCTTTTTATATTCTTTCTCTAAGTTCACCCAACACAATATTTTTTAAAATAGTAAAAAATTATCAAATTAAATAATATTTTATATTTTTATATGAACTTTATTTATTAAGCAATTAATAGTACGATTTGTCTCATTATACACATGTTAATCTAAATATTTTTTTTGTTAATAATATTTACACAATTTATCAAAATATTATAGAGTTTTTGAAATTATTTTTCCTTTTTTAATAAGCAATCAATAATAGTTTTGAAGTATCTTTTAATCACAAATTTTTTACTGTAATGTACATCAATTTGTATACAAACTTTTTAAAGAACTAGAGCTTCTAACTGAAGAAACCGAATAATTATCATTATACCAATTAGATAATGTCCAATAGATTTCAGTTGTCTCGTTTCGAAGAATAGTACCAATTCCTCCGGATAAATTAATTATTTTTCTAGATCCATCAAATTTTAACTTTTTGATTCTTATTGGTGAAATCCATCTAACAAATCTCACATGTTTACTTCTCATCGTATCATACAAATCAGAACTTGTCGACTCCCTAATCATAAAATAATCCTTAAACGTATTGGTTGTGTTTTCGATAATTTAAAAATGATTAAATTTATTTTTTTCTAAAAATTCTATTATTCATTTAGCACCAAATTTTCCATAAAATATTAACCACTTTTTCTCTATCTCTCCCATATTTACGCTTAAGATCAATTATTTTTTTAACCACTCAATAATATTATCATCTGCCATAGTCAGATTCTCACATGCCTCCCAATTAAATTTCAAACATATCTAGCACATTGACATTAAAAGAATAAATGGTCTTGAGTCTCTATCTTATTTCGACATAGACCACAATAAATATTTACATTGGTACCTCTTTTGTGAAGTAATTATTTCGTAGGCAACTTATTTATAAAAGCTAGCCATAAAAAAAATTAGATTTTAGGTGCACATCGTAATTTTCATATTCAAACGAAATAAGATTTATTTTGTTGTAAATTTTGAATTTTATCTCAACATTTTAAATCTCTAACGAGTCTCATAGCCGATTTTTGGGAGAACAACACACTGGGCTCTAATCCCCACCACAAAATATTCTTGACATCTGAAACAGAAATAAGAATTTATCTAATAATATTAGCTAGAGTATATTCCACCAGTTGTTCTAATTTTTTTAAATTCCACAACTTGTTCTCCAAAATACAATCAAAAACTTTCAAGTCTCAGTCAATTACATCTCCCTTATAATTTTGCACGTAGCGAGCTCAGTAACCCATTTATCAACCTAAAATAGAATATTTCTTCCACTACCAAGTGACCATCTAATTCTTTCATTAAGAATATTTATAGCCATTTTTTCATACCCATAAATCATTAGCTAAATAAATTAATTTTGTTAATTTTTAAAAAAATTAGGAATGGATCCCTAAATATTATTGAATTTTTTTAAAAATAATTTTTTAAATTTTTATGTACACTGTTACAACCATAATTACAATATTTGAATTTGTTATTATTTCGTGAAGTCACATCTAGAATATGTATATAAATATATATATATATACACATACATACATACTGACATGTACTTGTAATCTTAATATAAATTCTTTACAAAAGTTATTTTGATGAATGTATTTACAAAAAAAAAAAATTAGAAATTTTTTAAATTATTTTTATATTTAAAATATAATCATAATACGACCCGTCCAAAGTGAATATTTGTAAAGCTTTTCAAAATGTATATTTTATTTGTTTGATAAAAAAAACAAAATTTGACGCATTACATCATAATAGTACATCAATTACATTATTTGATTGTAAATCTAAAATCAAAATTCGTAAAGTATAAAATTAATTATTGCAGTTTTTTTCAGCTAATTTTTTTTTGTTGTGATGTTGTTGGATCTAAAATCCCTTGGGAGTGGGGTCGATGTATGCGTCCGAGGAGTGGGCTCTGGCTCTGGCTCTGGCTCTGTTTTGAGTATGCGTGCGTGCGTAAGGAAGTGCGCAGGGTATTCCTCTTTCAGTGAAGAAAATGAGAGAGGGAGGGAACAGAAAGTTGTTTTATGAGAGATTGATCAGAATATATATATATATACATACACAGAGAGAGACAGAGAGAGAGACAGAGAGAGGATGGAGGGGGGATTTCACCAAGGATCGATAAAGTTGATTCATATCTCATCTGTCAGCACACAGATTAAATAATCTCATCGACAGAGACAAGGTAAATCCATCCCATCTTCTTCTTTTTTCTCCCCCCCCCCCCCCCTCTCTCTCTCTATATATATATATATATATCATTTTGATTCAGTATTCATCACTTTTTACTTGTCTTTAGTACATTTGTTCTGATTTAGGTGTCTTGAAGCGTACTAGTCCAGGAAAAGCAAAAATGCAAAGTGAAAGATTTTCATATTTTGCCCACATTGTAGTACTAATTCTTATAAATAACAAATTTTGAAAATAATTTTATGATTATTTTTAATTTAAAATTAAAGTATTTTTTAAATATGAATTTTGTTGAGTTTTAATGAAATGTGTTTTTTTCGTAAAGAAATTAAGATTATGTATTGAAATGTTTAACATTATCAAAGAGTGAATGAAAAATTAATTTTAAACATAAAAAATTATAACAAAAGCTTGAAAGAAGGTTTGGGCCTTAAGAACACCCAAGTTTTGTGAAATTGAGAAGATTTAACACATGTTTGGTTCAGCGCACACGCACCCCGCCGCCCTCTTGGTTCACCACACACACGTGGCACTGCCCTCTTACGCCGAATTGGGTTGGGTCAGGTTTGAGTCTTGTGACTTGTTGTGTATATATATATATATATATATATATATATTTTTTTTTGAAAAAAGTTCATTTAAATAATTTTTCAAAATGCTACCGTTTATGTTACTGTTATAAACAGTCGAAATGTTGTTATTTAGTTACCAGGTTAATTAAATCTAACGCTGTCGTTATACGATTGCTTTTGGTTTTAGTTTAAATCTAAAACGACGCCGTTTTTGCGATTATCTTTGGTTTGAATTTTAATTAAATAAATGTCATTTTCATTGGGTGCAACTGTATCTGTTTATCATGAGCACACACAACTGAAGCTTCAGGCGTGAAAGAGCCTATATAAATACCACCACACTTAGCATTCAATCATCAATTTTTTCATACATTTTATGCGTTAATAATTCATAAAGTTTGAGAGAGTTCAAGTCAATGTTTTGGTTCGTTAGGCATGCAATTGAAGTGTTTAATATCTGTGTGTATTCGATCATTATATCTTGAGAAACGTAAGACCAAGAGTTTGTCAACACCACTACAAAAGTCGTAATTCGTCTCAAGGACATTGTGTAAAATACACACCTTAATCATTGTTTCAGTTTCTGTAATTTTGTAAATATTATTGTTAATGTTTTTATTACTGTATTCTTATACAATAAAATAATTTTCTATTTTTTCAGTTTCAGTTTCTGGTTTGAAAAAAAAATTATAATGTTTTGATTTAAAAAAACATTTTTGTAATTTTCTTATTTTTTTCAAAGAATATATTTTTATTTCATAAAATAATTTATATTTTATTATCAAAAGTGATTTATAATATTCTGATTAACACTAATTTAACATCATTTCTTAACAAATCACATTTTCATTTTAAGCATATATATAAAACTCCTCAATACCGAGATTTTCTAACATTTTGTTCCACTGTGATTATATATATGTGTATATATATATATATATATATATATCCTTAGCAAGTTGTAAAACTGGTACCATACCCTCCATACTCGAAATATATATAAAAGAAAACAAAATATATACTCCAATACAATCAAAATTACAATTTGGAAAAAGTAAATGATTGAAGATCTGATAGCATGCTTTTGTTACAGCCAATACAAATTGTCCATTTGTTTGAAACAATGTAATAAAAATGGTAAATTATCATGTTGCCAACCAGGAAAAACAGAAGCTTTTCATTATCAGCATTCCCATTTTAACAAATCTTGACATCAATTATGAATATAATTTCATAAAGTAGGCAACTATCAGTTGCTTTTACTATTTACACAGAACTTGATCTCTGCAACCAAGAAATTTTGCACTGGGAATCGGCAGTTTACAGTAAAGGAAGAGAGGGGGAATAAAATAGGAAAAAAAGCTGTTGGGTAGTTGTTAAAGTTACCTTTTTTTACTGATTATGCTGCCAAAAGTGCAAATCAAAAGTGTTTTGAAATATATGTTTTTGTTTTGTGAAATTATTTAATTAAATAGTAGCTGTATGGAATGGAGTGCAGTTGGTGTTTTTTTTCAACGGAGGAAATCATTTCAATCTCATGCATGTATCCATTCAGCAATCCCATCCATCCACCCGTCCCTCTCCATCGATCACCGTCAAAAAAGTAGATTGACCCGCTATGATTTTGACGCGTCATGCTCGAATTTTGAGATACAAAACCCCCCGGACTTTATTTCAGATCGTTTCATTAATCTCCATGCGCTTGAGCTCGCGCTCTCTCTCTCATAATTATTTATTTATTTTATTAAAAAATGTTAAGCCATCAACTTAAGCTAAACAGTATTTAATGAGTTATGTCGAATAAATACGATTTAAAATTATATTATTTTTTAAAAAAATTAGATATTAATGAGGTTAAGATTTAATTAATTTTTTATATGATTAACATATTTTTTTTATATTACATTAACTTTTCCTTGTCATTTATGAGATCATAAAAAAATTATTATAATTATTAAATATCACAAAAATAGTAATATAACTATTAAGTAAAATAATAAATTCTTTATTTTTGTTAACCTATATATATATATTTTGGCAATTCTGAAAAAGATGATAATTATAATATTAAAAATTATTAAAAAAATTCTTAAATTGTAAAATATGACGTAAAAAGTCAATATAATTTTTACTTTTTAATTTGACGTAAAAACTGAAATTTACCTGAGCCGTCCGTCTCTGTGGGCCATGGGCAGTGTCATTTTTGGATTTTCCACTTATGAGTTTACGTTCTGTAACCAGGAGGGTAGTTGACTTCGAAGGCAAAAGATTTTTGTATTTTTTAAAAATTATTTGTTTCGTCTTTTTGAGATAAAAGAAAAACAAAAAAAATGAACAAAGGCTCGATAATCGAGAGATCGCAATGAAATGAGATCGCACATGACGACAATATTAAGTCAGCCGCCGCCCCTCCTCCCACGGCGCTCTGTAATGACCCGACTCTCGTTTTAGTCCCCTGGCCAACATCACGCACGGCGGCCCCTCCCCAACTTGTGTATTTCGTAGTCGCTACATTTTATAATGAAAAAATAAAATAAAATAATGTTTGTATATTTGTATATATACAGTAGATATATATACTTACACGGATAAGAGATTTATCATCGTGATTTTTACACGAATTTTACACTCACATGAATATCTATCTATTTATATATATATATATAAATACATGTGTTATTAAATATTATTAAAAAAATATATTTCTTAATTTCTATTAAACAAAAATAAAAATACATATAACTATTATTAATATGTTATTCAGAATAACAAAATTACACCAATTGTATGAGTAATATAAAATGCTTTCTAGATTTTACTAGGAATTACAAAATGCTCTTTGGAGAGAGAGACAGAGAAAAAAAGGTGAGAAGGGAACATGAAAAAAAAAAGGATAAATTACACGAATATTTTTTGTGTTTTATTATATTGTTACTTAATCATTTTATACTTTAAAATTAAACAAACACGCCATTGTGATTTTATAAATTGAACAAATACACTCCCATATCACGGAATGCATTTCAATTTCAAAATCACTAAAAATATGTTTGTTCACTTTTAAAGTATAGGATGTTAAGTAAAAATCAAATAAACCATAAGCAATGTTTGTATAATTTAATAAAATAAAATAAAATTCAATGAGATTTTGGGAATTTGAATAAGATTACAAATATATTGATTATATATTTAAATTATATAAATATTATATAATAGTCTTAAATATTCTACATTTAAATCTAGATATGTGTATATATAATACTTGTATTTGTAAATATTATTAGTTGATTAGATTTGATGTTATCATTTTCTGATCGGAGGCCAATCTTTTTGAGCTTTATGTAAAAACAAAGGTTTAAGGGTCATCGAGTTGGCTTCGGTGATAGCCATTTTGATGATTAAGTATTAAGTTAGAAAATAGTAAAAAACATTGTGATTGAAAAGGATAATTCACTGTGAATCAAAAGCGTACCTTGAAGCTTAATTTATAGGTTGTTAATTTTTCGAATTCAAGTAGGATTAAGAGTCAAGAAAATAGGGATTTAAATATATTCATAAATAAAAGTTATCATGTTGAATTATGTTTCTTTATTCTCAAGTCGGTAGTACTTTGGAGGCATTGAACTGTTCGGGACCATTATTTCTACTCAATAGATACCAACTTGATCATTGCCCAAGTATGTTTAGTCCTCATGATTCAAAAACATAATGAATACGTATCAAGTTATCAAGATAATGTCAATTTATGGCGTCGAGCTGAAAAGATCTAATTTTCATATACATACGATTTTGATTTAAGTCGTTGCACACACATATAATTTAACTCAAAATTAAGATTAAGTCTAAAACTAATTTTATCAACTTTGAAATGGTAAATCTAACTTATAGTCAAAACTATATTATGCTTAAGGTTATTGTAAACTTTAAGTACAAATTCTAAAAACTTTATTCTTAGCTTAGTACCTATGTGTAATGAATGCAAATGCATGCCAAGAATATTTTTTTAAATTGTATACTACTTTAAACTTTTGTACTTGCACGAAGTTATGAATAATCGCATGACACTACTTAGACTTTACAAATATTAATCCTAACAATATATATTTTTTGAAATAGAATTACTAACATAAAAATACAAATATTTTTTCATATATATATATATACACACAAATATAGTATACAAGTGTATTTACATATATGTATATATATATATTTACATATATGTATATATATTATAATAAAACGTTTTTACAGTATTCATTGTAAAAGTTGTTAATATACTTGAATAATCCCATTTGGAATTTCTTTTATGTTTTTTTAAAGAAAAAAGTTTGTACCCAAAAAATATCGCATGTGTAAGGTTAGACAATGAAGGGCAGGTGAATCCACAGGCTCCGACTCCTTTAATGATCCAACGGTACGGAGGGCGTCACTATGTGTTGTCACCATCTGATGACGTCGACAGGAGGACCCGGTGTAGATTGATACGATAGCTTGCAAAGCACAATATTAAGTCACTGTGCCCGTTTGGGGAGTTGTGATAATGTGTGACTAATCTACAAATAACCAAATATGGAATTCTCATCTCATCAAATGCGGCCGCTGATGATCAGATCGTTTAAATAAAACCGTTTGGGCACTTTGCTTACTGGGCTGTAACTTGTTGCCTTCTGTGATTGGACCCCACAATTGATATGTCTTATCTAGTCCTATCATATTCGATATGTCTTGTCTGGAGTCTTCTTTTTCAATCAATCAATCAAATTGGATATTAAAAGGTGTTGTTTATATAGTCGGGCTGTGTATGGCCTGGCCCAATGTAGCCCAAAGTTCAAATTCCACGTCTCTGTTAGAAGTAGTGCCCAAATTGCGTCATGGATCGGACCCAATTCATATGGCTAAACTGGTTGCTGGACTCTTGATCTACCAAGCCCACCAAATAGTGAGGTGCCAAATTAGCTTGTAAAAAGAATCGAGTTATTTGAGTTTAGTTTAATTAAAAATTGTTTAAGATCGACTTATAAAATAAATAAATAATCAAATTCAAATAAATTTTAAGACTAGTTAATTTATTGAGCTCGACTCAAGCTTGATTAAAAAATCAAGTTATTAGAACTCGACTCGATTAGAAAGTCGTTTGAGATCTGCTCGAAAAATTAACAATTCAAGTTTGAACACAATTTGAAACTTAATTATTTTAACGAGTTAAATTTAAACAACTCACTATGTTTGCATTGAGTCGACTCATTAATAGTCCTAGTGCCAATTAACCTCCTTGATCTTGACACATATACACTGCATCCAATTTGGCCCAAAAGTTATATTGGAACTCGATTTGTCCTAAAAACTGAAACCAATATATTTTAAGCCCATACAATCGACCTTCTTATAATTAATAAATATAAGAGATTGAAAATTTATTAATTATTAAATTTTGTTCTACTTTCATAGTCAAAAAATATTCTTTATATTTATTTAAATTTTGGTGTAAAAATATTTTACATGAAACTTTTTAACAATATTTCGATATTTTAAAAATAAATATATATATATATATATATATATATGTAAAACTTAAGTTATAAAAAGAACTATTAATATCCTTTAACTAAAGAAACTTAATTTCTTTAGTTTGCTGTGTCATTATTTTACCCACTTCCGAGGGTAGATCTAGAGGTTATGCAGTGGGGGAAGGCAAAAAAAAAAAAAAATATATATATATATATATATATAACAGTGATATTATAAAAGTATTTAATATTTTTGGGGGGACGATTTATAAATTATACTAAAATTTTAGAAGAAATTTTTTTCTCAAAGTTTTAGAGAGACGGTGGCTATCTTCTGGACTGCCACGGCTCACTCATAACTTTTATTTTTTAACGGAGAATATTAATACATGTAATTACTGACGTCTATCCTAATTGGAATATATACGAGTATATATAAAGATATTATATCTATCTTATAATATCCTTCAAATGCCACACCCACGTAATATTGTCATATATATCATTTGGAATTCAAATCACCTGAACAAAAGTTATTTGGCGTATCATGTTGAAATAATTGTGGCACCTTGCTATACTCTTCTAACACCTTCAGCCTGATTATTGTGACATCTCATGCGACTAAGTGACATCATTGTCTCACACCAAAAGCTAGATTGGGCCAAACTGTGTTCGATCAAAATCCATTACACTCTGCTGCTTTGTGTCATTGAACAAGTTAGTCTGAAATTCAATAGATGGTGGTGTCGTGTGCAAGTGTTGTATGAAGCATAGTTTGATTGTATTAGACAACATAATATTAAAGATAATTTTTTTTAAGAGTTTAAATTTTTAAATAAGTTAATAATTTAACATTATGTCATAATATCGTTAATCTGATAATATGAATTGATACACGTGTTGACTCCCTCATGTTACATGCGAGGGGGCGTATTCTAATAACTTAAACTTTTAAATAAGTTAATGACTTAATAAATTATTTTTTTGAAATATTAGTATAAATTTTATAATATGGTGTTCAACAGACAGTCCAGGGGTGAGTCTAACTGTCATGAGAAAAAGTACTTAGTCTGGTGTATGTAAACTGACTCAGAATACCTTTTACTAATCCATAATAAAAATTAAAAAACCGACAAATTAAGCAAAAATACTAGTGGTGTTCCGAGTGTTTTAGGTGAACTCCACTTTGAAGTTGTGAGCAAGTTTTGCAAAAGGTCATTTTCTCATTCACAGGGTTGCTTTCTTTAACCCCAAATTAATGTCTCAATACTTTTTTTGGATTATTTTATTTAATTTTTTTTTTGGATAATTCATGTCTCCATAAATCAAGAAAAATGGAATTTGGCCGTGGTCCTCGGACATGGTACTATTTCGTTTATGAAGGCCATGGGGGTGTATGTCAATGCACTTACAGAAAGCCTTTATTCATTAATAGGACTATGGTCCATAATTTTTCTTTCATGGCCTAATTTGTAGAGGATATGGGACAAACCTTTGCCTTCTACCGGAGAAATTATTTAATAGTAGGGAACAATGATTTCAGGTTAATGAATCAGCACATGTATGCTTGTTGTTGATGAAACGATAAAATTAAATAATAAATTAATTTTAAATAAGAAAAATAAACAAAATATTTAAGATATACGTGATTCGATAAGATAGTTATATTTACAAACAGTGATGATTAATTTATTATGTATCGAGAATATTATAAAAATAAAAACTTACAAACTCAAAAATTTCTTTTCCATCCAATAACGACTTTGTCAAAATTAACTATTCTCTCATAATCCAAAATCTTAAAAAATAACACATTTATATATGCATGTTATAACATAGGAGACGAAACCGTCAAAATACTTAAATGAAAAATGAGTCAAAATGTTGTTTTCAACAGATTCAAGAAGTTATGTAAGAAATCACACTTCCTTTTTATATTACTATATTTTTTTTTCTTTTTGATTCTCTTTCTTCGAAATGTCAAAATTAGAGACTAGCTCCACTAATAGCTCGATGCTTTGTTTGAGTGATGAGATGATCAGGTTCTAAGTGACAATAACATTCAGTCAAGTTGCTTACCCAGGGAATACCAAAAAAAATAAAATGAAGAAGAAAATTCATTCAAGTTTCTAATAATTTATAATTATTAAGGAATGTTTGGTAGGCTGGAATTAAGGTAGGAATGGAATGGACATTTTTTATTTTATTTCATTCATGCGTTTTTACGTACTTTTTAAGCTGAAATGGTCATTTCAAACGAAATGATTAATCCTCCTAAAATCTGAATAAGTATTCATCTTTTCTCTCTAAAGAATGAAGTTGATTCCCATAGAATCAAAAAGAAAAAAGAAAAAAAAGAGGACAACATTTAGATAACGTCAATCGCATGATCAAAGCTTTATTTAATTGTTGTGGGTTTAGTATAAACCTTATAATATGATTTGATGAATCTCTCTCCCTCTCTCTCTCTATATATATATATGTATAGATATGAATATATATCCCTAGAATATGATTTCATGAATCTCTGTGAATCCCTCTATGTATATATTTATATAACATCATAAAATATGATTCACGAATCTCTACAAATCCTTGTTTGTATATATTTATATATGTTAAACACACACACACACATACATACATATATATATATATGTGAAAATCTTATTCCATTCTTTCTATTACAACCAAACAAAGGAATGGAATGATCATTCCTATTCCATTCATGAGTCTTTTCCATTCCTAACTTCATTTCATTCCTCTTTAAAACCGTTTCGGTGTACCAAACGTGGCCTAAAAATGATATTTATTTATGAAGCTATTAGCACATTAGGCCATCTCCAATAATAACTCAAAATTTTACTCAAACTTGAGTAAAACTCTCATTTGAGTTTAATATTTTTCAGTAGTTCATGAATAGTATTTAACTATTATAAATTTGAGTTCATGAATAATATTTTACAGATTTGAGTTTAAGTTTGAATAAAAATAAATTTGATATGAATTTGAATATACTGCTAGAAAGACTTTTTTTTAAATTGTGATTGAAATTTAAATTTGAATCTCACTTTAATTCACTGTGTTAGAGATGCTCTTACAAATATTTAAAGAGATTTTTTTATAAGAAAAAAAAACAATGAAAACACCCTGTTTGGACACTGGTTTCATTACCCCTCCCCCCCCCCCCCCAAAAAAAAAGAGATTCTTATTGTTTTAATCCAAGTATTGTTCAAAATAATTATACCACTGCTTCTATAAGCATACATTAATTTAATAATAATCAAGTTGTTTCAACAAAAAAAATAAAAAATTCAAAATTCAAAATTATTTTTATATTAATTTTGTTTCTTTAAATGTACAAAGGTAAGGTACATTTGAAAAAAAGACTCCAACACATGTTTAAGAGATCTTCAATGTGCATTAGAGAAGGTTGAAAAAGCTAAATGCAAACCCAGGTGTCGTTCGAAAAAAAGAATTTTGATGCATGTGTTATTTGATGTGTATATTTTTTAAATTTAATTATGATATAAAATATTATTTAATTTATAAAAAAATAGTAATATTATTTTAATATTATATTTTACATAAGAGTAGAACCAACCATTTTATATCATCTCATCCTGTACAACTATATTCCATCAGTAATACTATCTTTACCTTCATATTTTATCAACAAAATTACTTGCTGACGTGATTGTTCTTGGTGCAAGTGAATTCTGTCTCTTGGTGTTAGTCATGTGAGGTGAGTCCAAGAAGCTTAATTGACTAGCACCAAAAGACTTAATTAACTAGCACTCGCATATACCAAACTACTTAATTAACTAATACCGAAATAACTACGTCAACAGATAAAAAAATTAGATAAAATTTTATGATAAGAATAGCATTACTTATATCCTATTCCTTCTTCATATTGAGTGGGTCCACTTTAGTTTTTCAAAGCTAAGATGACTGTTCCAACCTCTTTCATTAATATATGTGGTTGGATGGGCCCATGTGTGGGTCCATGGCGTTGGATCACTGTTGGATGTGCATATCCAATGTCTAGTTTTCCAAAATAATTAAACGGTTGGATGGATTCGTGCGTGGGTCCATGATGGTGGTTGGGACGAAAAAATGAAAGTGATAATTAGAAGAAAGAAATAGTTGTGCTAAAAAAAAAAATGATATCTTAATAATGGAGCAAAGTTGGTAAACATTTAGCATTAGTTTTCAATGGATGTGCAAAATGGGATACCAATTCTAAAATTTGGCTATGGTGTAAAATTTATTACTATAATAACATGTCATTTCACCTATCAAAATATGATAATGCTATATGTAGAATAAAAAATAGCATATATTATTTCATGCCATGTTTTCCTTAATAACAAAATTTTATCTTTTCGTTTTAAATCACTTGTTGGTCACTTGTATGTTTAAAAATTAACGTTTAACATTCAAATAAATTTATAAAATATAATATTATAATAATATCAAATATAAATTCAAAATGAGCCAAATGAGATTTTGCATTAGAAACACTCTTAGGGATTTCATTTTTTTTTTCCTTTTTTTTAGACGACCTTGATAGTGGTCTTAACATGGGTGGAACCATCACTCGTGGGGTCTCCATCACTTGTGTGAAGTCTATCATGGGATCACAAATGGGTCATATATATATATATATATATATATATGTGACATTATTAGAACATCAGCGGTGGAAATGTTAGTATTAGATGGTGCATATTAAATATTGGGTCTCACATGTCAGTAGCTAACCTTATTGCTAAACGTGATAAACCTTTTAGCCAGCATGAGTAGTACAAAAAATTATTTTTTAAGATCTTTTGTCGGTAGAATAGAATAGAGAAAAAGGAAAGAAAAAATGAAAAGGAGAAAAAATGAGAACACAAAAATCAAAACAATAAAAGAAAATGGAAGACTCGATAGAAGAAGAGGTAACTTAATATGTACAGCCCATCCGGGGTAGCACAGTTGGTAAGGGGTAAGGGCCTTAGAGATTATGTAGGTTACCTGGTATGGGTTCTACTCTCTGTCGCTGCACGAGTTCACGATTTACCCTATAAGTTTGGCTAATGGACGGTTGGGCTTGTTAGAAACAGTATATCGTTATTTCAATTTTACACAGTGAGATTAAAACATAAATTTATGAAAAACATAATTCAGTTTTATGTGAAAACAGAAACTTTTTTGCAATACAGAATTCAAGTTTTGTTTTCAGAAAACAATGCTGTTGCAGAATTAAAGTATCGAAATAATTAAACTGAAAACACAATCATACTTAATTAAACAAAAAGAAATAATTAAATGTAATTGAAACAGAACCTGTTATAGAACCAGAACTTTGCAGAACATAGAGAATTTCTGAATAATTGGATCAACTCTGGTGTTGGACACAATGCCTTTAAGACAATTTATTATCCTCCTAGTGGTGCTTACGAGTACTAGGCAATATGTCTCTTAGGATAAAATGATCTCACCAATACGAAAGCAAGCACTACCAATGGTTGTCTGTCGAACCAGAACTGTAACACAAAACCTCTCTCGCAAATGAAGATGATATGTAAAATGAATGAATTGAATGCAGAATGCTATGATCGTGTGTCCTATTTATAGACTCGCTCATGCCTATTTGGTACAGGCATGAAGCTTGGGTTGTGTCTGTTCATGGCGAACAGACATACTCGCGTCTGTGGAGAAAATGTTTATTCAGTCAAATAGCGCTTCCAAAACGACAGCGTTTTGGACTCCCAACGGTAACCATACGCATGTCACAAAACAACAATGTTTCAGAATCCCAACGGTAACTTAAACGTATGTTCAAAACGACTGTGTTTCAAGTTTGAAAAATTTTAAATAAATTTTCTCTAAAAAGATATATA
Source organism: Nyssa sinensis (assembly GCA_008638375.1). NCBI lineage: Eukaryota > Viridiplantae > Streptophyta > Magnoliopsida > Cornales > Nyssaceae > Nyssa > Nyssa sinensis. Next base: position 17,428,784 of record CM018047.1, read on the forward strand.
CACAGCAAGCCCAAGCCCAAGCTCAAGCCCAAGCCCAAGCCCAAGCCCAAGCCCAAGCCCAAGCCCAAAACCCAGAACTTGAACCCAAACTCGAGCTCGACCTGGTTCGGTGCGGGGAGGGGCAGCGGCGCGCGCACGTGTATGGTGAACCAAGCATGTGCTAGGTCCTCCCCCTTCCACAAAACTGGGGTGCCCCTTGAGGCCCAAACCCTCCTCCAAGTTATGTGTATATATACTCTTTAAAAGTCTTGTACCCATCCTATGTAGGACATAAACTTTTTCACAAGTTTCAAGCTTTAGTTACCATTTGCAAGTGGTGATGTTTAGAGGCAATTTCTTATTCACTCCTTAATGGTTTTGAGCAAACCCAATATATAATCTTAATCTCCTCATAAAGGAGAACACATTCCCATGTGGACCCATTAAAATTAATTTGTGGGACCCACTTTAATTTTACCTCAAAGATAGCTAATTATAATGCTCAAACCCATTTTTTTTCCAACAATCCCCCACATGAATGAAATTGACTGAAAGTAATGCAATGAGATGTAGACACTAAGAAAGAGTTCAGTTGGAAATTTTCTGTATAGAAGAAGGTAACTTGTGGCCTTGAACCTTCCCTTATGAAATGTTATCGGGCTTACTGATTGATCAATGAACATGATGTCTTGAACTATTTAATCATTTGTGTAAACCAAGACAATAACATTCACACAGAATCTTTCCTGACACAGTTGGTTATCTCAATTGTGTTCATTTTGGCCCTGAACAATTCCTAGTCTTATGAGTGTTACTAGAGAATTTAACCTTTATCATTCTCATAGAACCGACCCAGCTCACAATCACATGGGTGATTTCTTATTAAGAGTATTCTGCTATACCCCACTTGTCTTCAACAAGATATAAGAATCATTAAAAGCTTAGCTTACACTGTTCAACGCTGCAGGTATCACTATTCTGATTATAGGAATGAGTAGGAGATTTGATCTCCATAGTGATCTCAATGAGTCACACACAATTCAGTTGTCCCTTTGAACCTAGATCTTGGGACCTCTAGTGAGCTAGGTTGGGTTGCCATTATGGTGACTCTTTAGTGTATAGGCTTTAAACCTATTTCCCTCGATGATTTATTCACTTACTTTCTGGTCAGACCTTTGGTTAACGGATCCGCAATGTTATCTTTTGACCTTATATATTTAATGGTTATAATACCATTAGAGAGAAGTTGTTTCACGGTATTATGTCTTCAACGAATATGTCGAGACTTACCGTTATACATATGACTCTGCGCCCTACCAGTCGTTGATCGGCTATCGTAATGAAGACAGATAGCGGGCATAGGTTTTGGCCACATTGGAATATCTTCTAAGAAGTGACGAAGCCACTCTGCTTCTTCACCAGCTTTATCAAGTGCAATAAACTCAAATTCCATCACGGATTTAGCAATACACGTTTGCTTAAAGGATTTTCAAGACACTGCTCCACCACTAAGTGTAAATAGATAGCCACTTGTGGACTTCGAGTCCTTGGTGTCGGATATCTAATTTGCGTCACAGTATCCTTCAAGTACTATTGGATATTTTGAGTAGTGCAATCCATAGTTTTGGGTGTATTTCAGATACCTCAAAACCCTAACTATTGCCTTCCAATGGTCAGGACCTGGATTACTTGTATATCTACTCAATTTGTTGACATCGTAAGCTATATATGGAAGGGTACAATTCATCACATACATTAGGCTACCAATTATTTGTGCATATTCTAGTTGCGATATGTTTTTTTCATTATTTTTGGATAAATGTAGATTTACATCGACAGGTGTTCTCGTTGGGCTGCTATTATCTTGTTTAAATTTCTTGAGAATTTTTTCAATGTAATGTGATTGAGATAATATTAGTCCATCCGATGTTCTAGAGATTTTTATCTCAAGTAGTACATTGGCAACACCTAAGTCCTTCATTTCGAATTTGTTATTCAACATTTTCTTGGTAGATTAAATGACTTCATTATTACTACCCATAGTTAACATATCATCAACATAAAGATAAACAATGACATAACCATTTTCTGTATACTTGACATATACACATTTGTCACACTCATTGATTTTGAACCCATTTAACATCATTACACTGTCAAATTTCTCATGCCATTGCTTTGGTACTTGCTTTAATCCATAAAGGGATTTAACAAGCCGACAAACTTTTTTTTTTTGACCTGGAACAATAAACCCTTTGGATTGTTCCATATATATTTCTTCATCCAAATCACCATTTAAGAAAGCTGTCTTTACATCCATTTGATGTATCTTAAGATTGTGTATAGCTGCAATAGCTATTAACATTCGAATGGATGATATTCTTGTAACTGGTGAATATGTATCAAAATAGTTTAAGCCTTCCTTTTGCTTGTAATCTTTGATAACTAGTCGAGCTTTATATTTGTCAATAGATCCGTCTGCCTTCATTTTTTTCTTGAATATCCACTTATATCCGAGAGGTTTAGAACCTGGTGGAAGATCCACTAGTTCCCATGTATGATTTTGCAGAATGGATTCTACTTCATTGTTAATAGCCTCTTTCCAATATGGAGCTTCAGGGCTCGACATTGCTTCTTTAAAATTTTGAGACTCATCTTCTAACAAATACGTTAGAAAATTTAGACCAAAAGATTTTGATGTTCTAGCTCTTTTGCTGCGTCTAGGTTCATCGTCATCTTGTTGGCCTTAACTACTGCTTATTGCAGTATCATGAGTTTTTTTAATTGAACTCGACTTCTCTATTGATTTGTAAGGAAATACATTTTCAAAGAAAAATACATTCCTTGACTCAATAATAATATTAACATGCATATCGGGAATTTTTGATTTGTGAATCAAAAATCGATATGAACTACTATTATGAGCATACCCAATGAAAACACAAGCAACTGTTTTTGGTCCTATTTTAACCTTTTTAGGTATAGGCACCACCACTTTAGCCAAACACCCCACATTTGTAAGTATTTGTAAGAAGGTCTTCGACCTTTCCATAACTCGTAAGGAGATTTATTGGTTTTCTTCTGAGGTATTCGGTTGAGAATATAATTTGCGGAAAGAATTGCTTCCCCCCACAAATTCTGAGGTAGTCCAGAACTTAATAATAATGCATTCAGCATTTCTTTTAAAATTCTGTTCTTACGTTCAGTAACCCCATTTTGTTGTGGTGAGTAGGGTGCTGTTGTTTGGTGTATAATATCATGTTCTGAGCAAAACTCACCAAAAGGTGCTTCATATTCACCACCTTTATCACTTTTTATCACCTTGATTTTCCTATCAAGTTGGTTCTCAACCTCATTTTTGAAATGTTTAAACATTTCCAATGCCTCATCTTTATTTCTTAATAAATAAACATAACAATATCTTGTGTAATCATCAAGGAATGTAAGAAAATATTTCTTACCAGCTCTAGTTTGAATAAACTTTAAATCACAAATATCTAAATGTATCAATTCTAGATGTTCATTACTTCTTTCAATTGATTGAAAAGAAGTTCTTGTAAGTTTAGATTCCACACAAGTCTCACATTTATGATTTGAATCTATTTCAAATTTAGGCAAACATTCCATATTAATTAATCTACGCAGTGTATCATAATTTACATGTCCTAGTCTACCATGCCACACATTATAATACTCAAGCATATAAGTAGAAGATGTGTTCCTATTATTATTATTTTTAATTGGAGGTACAATGGTCATTACAATCATTTTGAAGAGCCCATTGCTCATGTACCCCTTTCCCACATATATCCCGTTTTTGGTGAGGATAAACTTGTCTGTAACAAACACCAATTTGAAACCCTTCTTACTCAACAATGATCCAGACACATATTTTTTCGAATCTCTGGCACATGCAGCACATTATTGAGAGTAAGTTCCTTACTCGATGTCATCTTTAGTACCACCTTCTCTTGACCTTCAACCTTGGAAGAAGAGGAGTTACCCATAAAATGGTTGTTCTCCATTATCTATTCTATGATATGATGAGAACATCTTATAGTCTGACCAAACATGACAAGTAGCCCCTGTGTCCACCCACCATTCCTTGGTATTGCTGCTAATGAAGTTCACCTCGGAGACTACGGCTGAGAGGTTCATGTCTGAGACATCGTCTGAAAGGCTGTCCATTTCAGTCACATTGGCTTGAGGGCATTTCTTGTTTGGATTTCCTTGGTCCTTGTGGCTGCAGCAATCCTTAGCACGGTACCCTTGTTTGTTACACATATAGCACTTGCCTTGGAACTTCTTATTTGCACCTTGCTTGGGACCATTGCCATTATGCTTCCTCTTCTTGTTATTGTGAGAACTCTGCCCTTGTTCCATAACATTGGCCTTGGATTCCATGATGGCCTTGCCTGCCTTCTTTTCAGATGCACGGTTATCTTCCTCTATTCTCAACCTCACTATCAAGTCTTCAAGTCTCATTTCCTTTCGTTTGTGCTTTAGATAATTCTCAAATTCTTTCCATAGGGGTGACAATTTTTCAATAATGGCAACCATTTGGAAGGATTCACTAAGAGACATCCTTTCTGCATGTATGTCATGCAAAATCACTTGAAGATCTTGAACTTGGCTGATCACAATCTTGGAATCAAGCATCTTGTAGTCTAGGAATTTTTCCACTACAAACTTTTTCAGCCTAGCATCTTCAGTCTTGTATCTCTTGTCCAAGCATTCCCACAATTCTCTTGCAGTCTTGAGGGTGCAATACACATTATACAATGCGTTGTCCAAACCATTTGGGATGTAGTTCTGGCACAAGAAATCAGCATACTTTCATGCTTCCACAGTGGCAACCATTTGCCTATCAGTTTCATTTTCTTTAAATGCAGGAGCATCCTTTCGAAGGAAATGGGCCAAATTCAAAGTGGTCAAGTAGAACATCTTTTATTGTCACATCTTGAATTCTGTCCCATTAAATTTTTCTCGCTTCTCTCCATGACTCACAGTCATTAGTGCCATAACAGGCGTTGGAGGAGGCATCACAGTAGGAGTAGGAGGAGGGGTAGAATCAGTAGCCATTATTGTTGCAATTCAGGATATTCAAATTTAGTCAAAATTTCAGAACCAAATTCTAAATAAACAAAGCAATTAGGAACGATTTGGTTGCAACAAATATAAAATTGGTTTAAAGATTAAATTACTTCAACTAAACATAAATAAAAATAATGTTTTAAAACCTGAGTATTAAAACAGTAGAATTGAGTATCAAAACCTGAGTATTAAAACAGTATTAAACCAAAACAATGTTTCCAATATAGTAACAAAATTTACAGTTATATACTTTCTGCATAAACCAAAACAGTATACTAGTTTCTAAATTTCAAGTTCTGTAATTTCTGCATAAAGCAGAATAGTAAAACATAACTGATATATAAGGACTGAATTTTAAATTCTGTAAAATTACAAACTGTAGATCTGATATATATATATATATATATATATATAAATTGTCTTAAGATTGTTAGAAACAGTATATCGTTATTTCAATTTTACACAATCAGATTAGAACAGAAATTTATGAAAAACAGAATTCAATTTTATGTGAAAACAGAAACTGTTTTACAATACAAAATTCAAGTTTTGTTTTCAGAAAACACTGTTGTTGCAGAATTAAAGTACCGAAATAATTAAACTGAAAACATAATCATACTTAATTAAACAAAAAGAAATAATTCAACGTAATTAAAACATAACCTGTTGCAGAACTAGAACTTTGTAGAACACAGAGAATTTTTGAATAATTGGATTAGGTCTTGTGTTGGATACAATGTCCTTAAGACAATTTATTGCTCTTGCAGTGGTACTTACGAGTACTAGGCAATATGTCTCCCAGGATAAAATGATCTCACCAACATAAAGGCAAGCACTACCAATGATTGTCTGTCGAACCAGAACTGTAACATAGAAACATTGTGTCCTATTTATAGACTCGCTCATGCCTGTTTGGTACAGGCATGAATCTTGGGTCGTGTCTGTTCATGGCGAACAGACACAGTCGCGTCTGTTCATGGCGAACAGACACAATTACGTCTATGAAACAGACGCCCATTCAATCAAACAGCGCTTCATGCCTGTATATAACTGCGATAACTTAGCAATTCATTAGAAATAAAGAAAGGTGAGATCTTGGTATTGCCATGAGAGCAAACACAGCCTTCCAATTTGCAAATGATCAAACCCAATCAGTTTTGAACTTCTGCAGGAGGAGCGTGTACCAGTCTCAGCCACAGAGAAAGTGGTAGCAGACTTTCTCAGATTGCATGGGTCCAGAGCCTAACATCCACCAAAAGGCTAAAAACAGCTCTTTTTCTCTGTATTCTGTAACTAGGTGTTCCTTTCTTTCTTTGGCCATTTGTCTCTCTTAGCTTTTAATGCAACATTTGTTTCCATGCATAGTACTGCAAGCATCAACGAGTGGCCTTGAACATGCACTTCCATTCCCTTCTCTCTCTCACCACTCTATTTATATTTAGTCATTTTCGTCGTTTTCTCTCTCTTCAAACCTCAGGAAATCAAAATACGGAAACCTAGTTCCCCAGAATCACAATAGAGATGGAAAATGGAACAAAGAAATGGGGTGGTGGAGTTCATGGCCAAGACCTTGAAACACCCTCCAATATCACCATTAAAGGCATTCTTAGCTTGTTAATGGCCAGCATCGATACTAACGACAAGAGGCGCGTCATTTCTTTGGGGATGGGTGACCCATCTGCGTATTCTTGCTTTCACACCACTGCTGTTGCAGAAGATGCTGTTGTCGATACTCTTAGCTCTCAGAAGTTCAATGGTTACGCCCCAACTGTTGGTCTTCCTCAAACCAGAACGTATTTCCCTATCTTCATATTTATATATGAGTATAATTTTTGTATATATTGTAAAATATTTGTTTAAATTGGTTCCTTGTTTTAATTTCATGTTTTTCGTTTTGGGATTTTCTTTGAGGAGATGCTATGCTTTATCAAAGGCATTTGTTATTCATTAGTTTGAGAATACTTTCAGCTTCAGTTATAAATTCAAATTGCCAATACAAGTACAATAGGACTATTGCTGGATGTTCATTTCCTTGGTTGCTTTAGCTTAATTTCGTTATTTCCCATTCTAATTGTTGCATTTGGAACTAATTTACAAGTAATTTGGGTTGTTCAATCAAGTTTCAATTGCTTATTAATATGTTTCTTGCAGTTGCTAAAAACACCAATTTGAGTTTTTTGCAGTAATGATCTTCGTTAGCCAGTGAGTAAGTGAATATATCTGTTAACCATTTAAAGTGTTCAAGCAGCACTCTTTATTTATTTATACCTATTAGTTTGGGAAAATTTTCTGTCTCATCTTGATTATTATTTCTTGGCCAAATCATATAGTTCAGTTGACTTTGCAATAAAATTGGTCTTGACATTGCGCAACCCTATTGAATTTTAATGCAGTTTATCATTCCTATATTGTAATTATTTGCTGGGTTTATCTAGCTTCAATTCCTTATTTTCTTTTTTGCACTTACGGTTGAAAGCACTAATTCTAATTTGATTAATTATAACTCTAATCTTATTAAATTCTTTACTTGTTTTTTCTATTTACAATTTATACAATTTATAATTACCGTTGGAATTGATTTGAAGTGTTAACTCGGTCTCTGCCTTTCAACACAAAAATAAGGAAAAAAAGATAGGGGAAGTGTCAATTATTTATTATTATTATTATTATTATTTTTTTTTTGGGGGGGGGGGGGGATGGGTTGTTATAAGGGGAAGTTTCACTTTGTTCATATTGATCATTTATTGCTATTACAATTCCTGTTATCTCATATAATTTCAGTTTCAAATTTGATATGCTGCACCTCATCATATAGTTGAGATTTTTCTGCATTTAATTTTCATTCTTTTTTCCTTTTAAACAGGGCAATTGCTGAATATTTATCTTGTAATCTTCCATACAAGTTGTCACCTGATGACGTTTATGTCACAGCTGGTTGCACTCAAGCTATTGATGTAGCACTGTCAATTCTAGCTCACCCTGCTGCAAATATCTTGCTTCCAAGACCAGGGTTCCCAATTTATGAACTCTGTGCTGCTTTTAGACAACTTGATGTTCGGCATTTTGATCTTCTCCCTGAGAAGGGCTGGGAGGTAGATCTCCATGCCATTGAAGCTCTTGCAGATAATAATACTGTTGCAATGGTAATCATAAACCCTGGGAATCCGTGTGGCAATGTCTACTCGTATCAGCATCTGAACAAGGTTAGAATAGGCTTTGAGCCAGCTTATGCAATTCTTTGCTTATAATTTTACAATTAGCATTGGCTTCCATTAATTTGTTCGAGTATTGCATTTAGATTGCTGAGACTGCAAAGAAGCTTAAAATTCTTGTAATTGCTGATGAAGTTTATGGGCACCTTGCTTTTGGAGCTAAGCCTTTTGTGCCAATGGGAGTTTTTGGATCAGTTGTTCCTGTTCTTACTCTTGGGTCTTTATCAAAGAGATGGATAGTGCCTGGTTGGCGACTTGGTTGGTTTGTGACAAGTGATCCCACTAGCGTCTTCAAAAATCCCCAGGTTCATGACAAGTGCTCTTAACTCTTTTTTACCAGATATTGTGATGATTGCTCCAGTACATGCTTTCTCTTCTGATGGTGTTTCTTTACCGAATGTTTTACTTAACCAAATATTGAATCACCTGACGTATTAGTTAAGAATTTTGACAGTTAATATTGATGTCATGGTCCTCATTACTTATCTAACTAAATTGAGTTTCACCAACTCTAATCCATCCTTTTCTTTCCCTTGTCTCAGATTGTTGAGCGCATTAAGAAGTACTTTGATATTTGTGGAGCTCCTGCAACCTTCATACAGGTTTGTACCTTTAGTAGAAAACTTGGTAATCTATTGTTCGGTTATAGTTTTCTCTACTCTGATATATCTAAACTATCAATTTTAGCTGAAAAATTATATATTTACCACCTTTTTTTGTGCACCTCAATTGTCAAGAGCCCCTCAACTCATCCACTCTTTGCTTCCTTTCACAATGATTTTTTTTGGGTGTGTCAGGCAGCAGTCCCTCGCATTCTTGAGCAAACCCAAGTGAGTTTCTTTATGAAAACTATTAATATACTGAAGCAGACCTCAGATATATGTTGTGACAGAATAAAGGAGATTCCTTGCATTACTTACCCATACAAACCAGAGGGATCTATGGTTGTCATGGTGAGGAAATAACAAAATTTGCACTCTCTGTTCATTGAGTTTTTGGTTTTATGAAGTAAGTCATGCCTGTTTATTTATTTATTTATTTTTTGGGACTGCCCTTTTTAAATTTAGGTGAAGCTAAATCTTTCACTGCTGAAAGATATTAGTGATGACATTGACTTCTGTTTCAAGCTGGCCAAAGAGGAGTCCGTGATCATTCTTCCAGGTGAGAAAAGGACAATCAAACAACATATTTGAATTGCTTCATGTATAAGTATATATTTATTCATAGAATAAGATAACCCTTTTACTTGCATATGTGGTACTGCATTCCTATATAATTTTGATCGATTGATGTAAAAGAAAAAAGAAGAAAACAAATGGGGATATAGGTAGGAATTTTATGTCAAGCAGAACAAAATTTCACCAGTCATCCATAACATTTGATGATATGATGTAGGGAGGCCGCAAACTGGTCTTGATATACATATTAGCACCCAAGTTGAACCAAAAGTTTAAGCTACAATGAACCACCTTCCATATGTGAGCCTGCAGTCCACCCTTCCAAGGACCATGTCCAACCTGGAGACTTCCTTAGCTCTGATACTACATGTAGGTAGGCGACAAACAGGTCTAGATATGCATGTTGGAATCCAACTTGACTCAAAAGTTTATCATTTTTTTTTCACATTATCTTTCTGATGTGGGACTCTAACCTCACGCATGGCCTCAACAAATGGCCTAATTTTGACCAAATGATTCAATAAATAACATCGCTGCTTGCTGTGTGGATGTGGTGTCAGAAAATGATTATCTCCTTGAGTCAGTTTCTTTTTATAGAAAATTTCTGTTCAATCTGTTTTGAAGGATAATATGAACCATTTATGCTCTCTTCTGATGAACTCTAGAACTCTTTCACATGCATTCTCAACTACACAAGCTTCTACTTAACTATCAGCACAAACAGCTAAATGCTAACCAATTGTTAGATGTTTTTCAAGCGAAATTTAACCTAATTATGGATTAAATACTCCTGATTTTCTTCAATAGTAAAACAGATCAAACATTCACCTTGTAGACGCGCTGCCTCCTTATTTCTGGATCTTCTGAGTTCCAACGGCTGAATGGCCCGTGATAAACTTTAGGGCTTCTGATACTAAATCTGACTGAAAATAGGCTGAATGGATACCATCATTTTCCAAAGCTAGAGGCTTGTTTGATAACTATACACTTTTCATTGCTGCAAAATGAACTCGTTTATTTTGTGCATCATAAATTATCGTCCAATAGTTCAACAAGTTCATTGTATGAGTTAAAAAAGGAAAAAAAGGAAAATATACCAATTTAGTGATCCAGTGTCAAATATTCTACTAGAAGCAGGTCACTACTTGCTTTTTAGAAAGGTTCATTGCAGGTCTTCGAGAAGAGCATTGAGTTAAAGATACTACATTCTATCTTCTTCTTTTTTTTGCTTTATATAAAGATTAAATTCCAAAAACTAAGACGTTTGTTTGCAGGACAAGCTGTGGGTCTGAAAAATTGGCTCCGCATCACTTTTGCCATTGAGCCTTCCTCTCTAGAAGAAGCTTTGGGGAGGGTAAAGTCTTTCTGTAAGATGCACTCGAATCAACAAAATAGATACCAGGCAACCAACAATCAGCCATTAAATTAATTATCTATTGTATAGCTACTGTGCTGTTTTGTAAACTGTATTATAGTTTGCCATATATCCAATTGTGATATAGTGATATACAATAATTGTTTCCATTAGTTGAGGTCATCTTATTTTGTAGTAGAACATGATGCAATATTACATGGAGACTTTTTTCAAGAAATTTTGAAGCATATCACAAAGTTGTCACGTTTGTATGTTGAATTCTTGATATCATTTCATGATTTTGGTGCTAGAGTCTTGTGGATGTGTTTATGTAATTAGCATGAACTTTCAGTGGCCAGTGGTAAGGGCGGGCCATAAACCCGAATGTCTTAGGTTCACAGAACGCACAAACACTCCATATGTAGCGGTGTAAGGCTCACCACAGTCCAAAAATTTAACCCAACTATTTGATGATTATGTCCGCATGGCAAACAAATTGTACCAATTTGATGCTCATTGATTGTGTGATATGCTGATTTATGGCATGGATAAGTTTATGGTGAGATACTTGAACTGCTATACATGTTCCATGTACCTCGTTGTGTTGCTTATGAGTCAATTTTCCATGTACCCTTAAAGCATGCCAAATTGAAACTATTTAGGATTTAAAGACATTTCGAAATGTTTAAAGAGATATCAGTATACTTCTAATACTCAAATTTCATATATTGGTACAACTGCTTATGTTTGAAGAGCTTAAATTATATCCAGAAGAGTATGGAGACCAAATGTGGAAAAAGAACAAGAAGAAAATGATGGTGATGGAATGATGAAGTTAATTGCACAAGTATGGTACTTCAGAGTTGTCTTCCAACTTATAAAGAATTATGACTATCGACATTTCAATTAAATCTCTATTGACATTTTTGTATATGAAAAAGGGTAAAAGGAGGAACTTCTGTCCCCTGTTTTTCTCTAGATTTTCTATGGTTTAAGATAATGTGAATAAAGTACTTTTTAAGTGATATGATGCAGTTGTATCTGCATATGACCAGGCTATGCTATTACTTATTAGTCATTTAAGAAAGAAACCATGGGGTTGAAATGGAAATGGATGCACAGAAACTTTAGCAAAGTTCTGGTCATATGCTTCTTTTTAAATTTTAAGCGGAGTCCGAATCAATCTCTCCGCTTGCGAAAATAAGACTGTCTATATCTAATCTTCTGTAAATCTTACAATGACGAAACCCTCGTGCATTGTACTTTGTCTTGTTTCAACCTGTTACTTAAGTTTCGTTTTCCTTCTCTTCTTTCTTTTATCAAATAGTTGGTTTAAAAGCTGCATCAAAAATGGAATTCAGGGATGGAGTAACCATATCCAGCAATGTATTCTAATAATTTTGGTGTAATTATTCTTGATCCCGCAATGATAGTTATCCCAATAGTGAAGTTCCACATTTTACTTGAATTTTTTCCTCTCCACATCATTCCATGCATACAAGATAAAAAATTTTATCGACTATGTTTGTTTGGTGGGATAGAAAAACATGATAGAATAAATGATATCTTATCCGATATTTAGATACTCATTTGAAATAAGATTTAGTTAATTTCATCAGGTTATATCCCATTGGTATGGGATTATTTTAGGATCAAAAGCAAAATGATAATATAAAATAAAATAAAATATAAGTTTTTTAGGACTCAAAAAATTATATAAGAATACAAATGCAAAAATAAAAATGAACTGTAATTATTTCATAGTCTCATAACTGTTACTTGTTCTAATTTACAAGAATTTTCTATCTAATTTGAGTTGTCCAACCTAGGTCTTTTGGTCATCTGAATTATGCTCTATGTTAAAGTAAGATTGGTGTACACGTATGCAAGAGTATACTATTTATCCACATGTGACCACCAATTCCATAATTGAAATTATTAATTTGAGAGTACTCAATATTTTTTTTTTTTTTACGTTTACAAGGCTTAAGATGTAAATGTGGTCAAATTAAACAAGAACTTGTTTAAGTTTAGCTTATAAAAATTAATAAGTTTTAAATTGTAATCAAGCTTCACTTATTTATATTTGAAGTTAATTTCGAATAAATTTTTAATCTAATAGATTACGAGTTGAGTTTAAATATCTTAATTTTTTTATATAGTATTAAAGTATTTAATAATTTATCGACTCATCAAATATGACTTATTTATTTCACCGAATCATTTCAAACCAACTTTTAATCAAATTCATCATACATTTTAGGGCATTCCATGCCTAAGCCCAAACTTGCGCCACCTACCGTATCACTCCTTTCTGGCATTTTGTAGTTTGCGTGATTCCTAAGCGTAATGGTGAGGAGAGTCAGAATCATTACTTGGACTTGGAGGGGGTATCTGAAGGGCTTAGTCGGAGAGAGTACTGAGGGACGAGAGAGAGAAATCAGAGAGAAGAAAGATCATTTAAGTCATTGTTGAGATTAGGGCTAGGTTTACAATCATCTATGGCGACGAACGCACAGCAAAGCGGCGCGAAACCAGGGCTGAGAAAGCCGGTTTTCACCAAGGTAGATACCCTTAAACCGGGGACGAATGGTCACACACTCATAGTCAAGGTTCTGAATTCCGACACTGTGCTGCAGAAGGGAGGATCGGTGTCTCAACACCTCCGCAACACTCGCATTGCCGAATGTCTCGTTGGTGACGAAACTGGCACCATCCTTTTCACTGCACGCAATGATCAAGGTATAGAACTTGCTCTGCAATCGATTATATATGGTTTTTCCGATCTATACGGAATCCTGGATCTCTAGTTTTTTTTTTCCCTTTCTTTTCTGGTTTGAGTCTGTTGCATTTTGAATATTTTTAGGATTGATTGGATTTGGGCATTTATGTTCACCTCGTGGAACCCTAATTTTTAAGCATATAAATTGATCTTTGTAGGGATTTTTTGGGTGTTCATGAAATTTCTGAGTTTGATTAGAAATGGTAGCAGTGCATCTCTCGCTAATTTACGTTATAAGTTGGTTGCATTGAATTATTGTCTCTGCTGGTAGATGTTTGTAAATGATGCATTTGGTGATTGTTGAAACTAGATCATGGGCTGTACAAGTAATTAAATTGTGAATTATTCTCTTGGAATTACATTCTGAACAGATGAATGTACACTTGGCTATTTGTGATGAGGGGGGTGTTTGATATGCTACTTTTGTAAGAAAGGATTTCATCAATATTGGTTTTATAATATGAATGGAGAGATTAAGGAGAATGCCAGAGTGTAAATTTTATTCAAATATAAGGGAAAACCCTTCATGTGTTGTGGTGGATATACTTTTATGTGATGGAGGATTTGTGCAAGCAAGCATGGTGTAACTGAACTTCTTGTGTCATTTTGAAGTTATCAGAAGCTTTTCTAATCTTTTGTTTTCTTTAAGTATTAGAGTAGACTGCAAATAATTTGACGTTTCACTGTACTTATCATTAAAAAAAAAACTTTGATGTTTAACTGCCGGAGTTGAGTTCTAGTTTCTGGTTCCAGTGAGACAATTGTATTTATGAATTTTAACAATATGTCTACGGTTGCATTATAGAAAGTGCTAGAAACTGTTGGATTTGTTGTCATTTGTATTTTAGTCAGTTTTTCCCCTCCACTTGTATTCCATGGTTTTGATTCTTTGCTATTTGCCACACAGTTGATTTGATGCAGCCTGGTGCGACCCTCATCATCAGAAATGCAAAGATTGACATGTTTAAGGGATCCATGAGGCTAGCTGTCGACAAATGGGGCCGTATTGAGATCACTGAGCCTGCTTCGTTTGTAGTTAAAGAGGACAACAATCTCTCGTTGGTTGAGTACGAGCTGGTGAATGTTACAGGAAAGTGACTGGGATCTTTTGGCAGTCGATATATTGAGATACAAAGAAGTTCGTTAATCTAAAGGTAGAAGTAGTTGGTTTTTATTTAAGTTCTGTTAATGTGCTGCAGTTGTGGTTATTTTCTCTTTTGAACTGATAGAATTGACAGTTAAAATTGGTATAAAGATGTTCTGAAACCATGGCCAGTTATGGTCTTTGTTTTAGTATGACTATCATGAAGTAGGATTTGTTTAGTGTTGGCATAGGAAAGCTTGAATCCTTGCTGGATGTGAAAGTGTAAAAAGAAAAATTCCCATGTTAATGATAGAGATCTTTTTGCTTTAAACTTTTATGCTCTCGTCGATAGCCTTCAGCCTGTTTGCACATATCCTACAGTAGCAGAAGAGTAATATCCTTTTCAGGCTCAAATTGAATTTGAAATAAAATGCTGGTTCAACTTATGTCATACTAATGTGCATCTTGCTGGGCAAAGTAGTGAAAACTTTTTATAATCCCTTGGAAACAATATTTCTGATAAATGATACAGAACATGATTATTTGTTATAAAAGTACCATTTTAGGTTGCATATTTAAAACTTTAGAATCAAGACAACAATCATATATTTAGGAAATGGACTTCTTAGTTGAGAATTGAAAAAAAGTTGCAAGGAGTGATTTGTCTTTGCTTAATTTTAGTTATAAAATAATGTAGTAGTTGCAACTTAGCTGCTATACATACTTTCTTAGTTTGTATATCATTGCTTTTGAGGATTTTACTCATTCATTTGTTTACTTTTTTAATTTAGAAAACCTCCTGTTTGTTTTTTTCTTTCTCCTTTTTGGTGGGTAATGTCACCAGTTTCGGTGTTGGCTAGGTAAACCTGACATTGCCGCATTTTGTTGAATTGGAAAGACAAAAACAAGACATTGCATTGCCATTGATCTTGCATTTCATGTTAAAACTGTGAAACAAAGATGTTTTTCAATTCTCCCTCAGAAGACGTACATTTATGTCAAAACAGTCGGAACACTTGTTGAAATTCAGAATGTGAGGTTTCTATTGATCGTCTTCTGTTTCTTCTTTCTTTTCATGTACAGGCTTCATTAGATTCCAATGCTTATATATTCAACCTTCAACCCCTACCCCACTCTCTTTATCTTCTATGGAAATTTGAGATCTGTGGTGTTGCAAACAGCTGTGTTTTTGTTACTCTCCTGATAAGGCATAAAAACTAGAATGGCAGACAACCAAAACAAGCAATGTTGTACGAAAAATTCTCATTCCAAATCTGAGATCCCTCCTCTTGAATGATGTTTACACTCCTCTCAAAATGATATATATATATATATATATATATAGCATCATTAAACAGCTGAATTGAATTTCTATCAATGGCTTGTGAATCTAGGCCGCCAATGTTCATATGATCCAGCATGTAAGACCTAGTCCAATGCACTTGCAAAATGACATGCTATATTTATATTTTAGCAGGTGGCGTGAAAAAGTTGTTCCATTGTATTGCTAAAGAAGTTCTTGTAATTTAATTTTGTTGAAAGTTTTCCAAATAATATAATAAGAAGAATAGTAAATACTATTTAGATTTAAGCATGTCTAAAATGATTTTTAACATTAGAGATGCTTTAAGGCCAATCTAAATATAACTACATTAAGGCTATCGGAAAGCTTCTTACATATATTATTTTTTAAATATGAAGCTTGGGTTGAAAATTTGAAAACCCGAGCCCAACTTGAGTTCTAAATCTAATATTTTATATGTTATATTATTTATACTTTAATTTGTATATTATGTTTTTTTTTTTACATTAGTTATCCAGATTAGTAGGAATACTTTACAAGTATTTCTATTTACATTTTTATAATTTCAAAAACTTGTTGATTTTTAACATTTTTTTATAATTAAATTATGTTCAGGAATTATTTTTACGATTTTTAATTTCTTTCAAAAAAAAAATTGAGAAAAATTATTAGAACCTTTAGTGTATAATCAAAATAAAAGAAATACAACAATTTATTGAAAAAATTGTCAATAAAATTTAAAAATTAAAATTATTGAAAACTCAGGCTGGGACAGGTTGAATGCGATACTAATAAATTTTAATTTGGGTTAGAATTAAATTGAATTGTTTGAATTCAAAATCAAGTTCGAGTTGACTGTTTTG
The DNA here is from genome assembly GCA_008638375.1 of Nyssa sinensis. Lineage (NCBI taxonomy): Eukaryota > Viridiplantae > Streptophyta > Magnoliopsida > Cornales > Nyssaceae > Nyssa > Nyssa sinensis. Next base: position 17,445,633 of record CM018047.1, read on the forward strand.
TTTGACCCAAGGTGCACCCTTAATTTTTAAAATAACAAGAGATATGGAATTTTAGATCGTAGTCATTTATTTTTCAATCAAATTTCTTGAACTCATGTTATTTTTAATTTATTTCAGAAGTATGTTCCAACAAATAGGTAGCTTTCGACAAAATGTTGTCTAGAAGATGCTAGTAGGTCTTTTTTAACAGTTGCCTACTTAATTTTTTTTATTTTTCAAAGAGACATATTTAGAAAAGACTTGTTTATTGCAACAAGCTTTACATTTAGTTCAAAATCTAGTGTCTCGTTCGTAATACTTTTTAAAATACTTTTAATAAGTACAAATTTTTTTTTTTTCATTTTCTTTTTGCTTAACAACAAAAGTTAAAAAACAAAAGTCCATTTTCATCAAAGTAAAATAAACCAAATACTATTACTAATTTTTTGTTTATTTAAATAAAAAAAATGCTTGGAAAATGCATTATCAAACTAATTAAAAAATAAATGAATAGATCAAAAAATAAAAATATGGGAGTCATCATAAATGTCTCATTTTTATAACTCTTTTTTTTTTTTTTTTTTCTGGGTAACAAGGACAAATTCATTATGTCGTTTTTTGCGACTTTAGGATTAATGCTTATTATCATATATCAGAGTAGAATTAAAGGACAAAATTTTAGGCGCATGCATTGATCCCAAAATACACAATTTAAATTATAGACGACACAATAACATAGACTCAAACACGTGCTAAATACTTAGGCTTGCTACGCTAATTACTTGAGATTCATCCTTTTAACTACTGTGAGTCACTATGGACCTTTGTCTCATTTTTCTAACAAACGTAGAATCCACCACTCAATAGGATCGACCAAGAAATCTGTCAGTGGACACCAATGAACCCACCTTTGTAAGATAGGTCGGAGATCTATGTTTACTCAAAACATGGTTCATGACATCTCCTAAACTTTACTATGTAGGTGTTGTTTTTTCTAGAAATTTTTACCTTACTCATTTAATTTTTTTTCAAGTTTTAAAATCCATGCAGTTTTTTTCATTATTATTCAAACCTATACAATTTTTAAAATCGTTTTTTGATTTAAATTTTTTAATCTAAAATTGTCTTTTGAAAAAGCGTCTCTAAAAGTATCTTTTAAAAAAAGAAATTTGGCTTGAAAAATAAAAACTTAAAAAGTAACGAATTCTTGAACATTTATAATTTTATTCAATAAAAGACACTTTTTGAAAATATGCTTATGTCAAAAAATTAGTTCAAAAGAGTCTTTTGAATTTTTGTTTTAAAATTTATATGGTCCAGATAAAAATTAAAAAATTGCATAAATTTTATTGGTTCAAAGGGACATTTTTGTCATTTTAAAAATAAATAAGACTGAAAGGGAGGTCAGTGTCATTTCAAAAACCTTAAAAAAGGTCCATATAATTGTCAGAAACTTAAAAACAAATCAGTATAATTTACTCAAAATAAAAAACTGCAAAAATTTGAAAAATTAAAAAATAGAATGCGGATAAAAAATTCATTTTTCCCAAGTCAAGTGGTCTCTCTAGAGTCTACACTAGTGCAATGTTTACAGTGTGGAGGGCTTTTACTTCCTTTCAACTCTTTACCAAACGTCACACACATTCTGAAACTTTAGAATCGTCATGGTTCAGACCAAAACCGAAGCTTCTTTCCGCTGCCAGACAACGTCAAGAATGGTGGCTCATGATGTGTCTAATAGATCGACCAAAATACCTGATGTTGCACTTTCTGATTAGTGAGGCTTCCGTTCTTCGTCGCCTGTCAAGATTTCAAAAAGAGATCAGAGGGCCACCAGGTTGGCTCCGGTGGTAGCCACTCCAATGATGAAGTTAGTAAAAATAAAAGAGAGACTGAACTTAAAAGAGAATAATTTACTATAATTGAAAAGTGCACATTAGGTTGTTTTTATAGGCTGCGGATCCCCTAAATTGATTAGGATTTGGAGTTCTAAAGATCGAGATTTGATGATCTCGGAAGATGGCAGTTGCCATATTGGACTCTAATCTCAGCAAAAGTAGGGATTAGAAGATATCTGAGAGTGACAGTTTCCATGTCGCATTCTATTTCCTTGTTCTGAGGTTGGTAGGATAGGCAAGACGGTGATCAACTTGGTACCTCTTTAGACACATATTCTGAGCTTGTTGTTCGGGAGGAAAAGGTTCCCTTCTGATTAAGGAACGTTTATTAGATCTAAATAGCTTTGAGTCACTTCCTGACCTACACATAAAAGACCTCAGACATGTGTCAAGTTTGGATTGGGATGTCATTTTATGGTACATCAGCTACCCCCCCCAAGCCTTAGTTTTGTGGGACCTATACAGAGTTGAGGTTAGGGTTTTTGAAGGGTCACGCGTATTCTCATTAATGTGCCATTCTATATTTCGATAAAACAACTGTTAATGGAGCAGTTACAGCACAATCATTACTTGAGCCGTCGATTTGGTAATCGAGCTTATCATTATCCAACCATCATTTTGAGATTTGAGGCATTAAATGATGCCCTTAGAGTTTTATAAATAGTCATAATCCTCATTTTGGGTTTCTTTACGAAGCTTACATTGTTTTGAAGATTTTTGAGAGGAAGAGTTCCGTGCGATTTCTGGTTTACCAGAGAGCTTCTCCGTCATCGAACCTCTATTCTTCGGTCGGCGAGCAGTAACATTAATTTCCTTTGTTACACTTTTGTTATTCTTCTTCATTCTCCTCCTTTATATATTTTCATTTATTGTCTTCTCCGTGATGTCGTCCTCTGACACTCATTCCGACAGTGCTAAAAACAGGGAACTTGTAGAAATAGGTAGTGATAGGGCACTTCCGTTTGAGGAAATGAATGATTCCTCAAATAGTGATTCTAAGGTGATGCTTCTTGAAGTGCATCTTGAATCTAAGAATAGAGAGGTCGGCACATCGAGCCGATCTCAGAGGGAGGAAGGTGAGAGTGCCATGATTGAGGGCATGCTAGATGCCCTTAAGACGTACCTCAATTTTCCTAAAAACATGGTCTATAGAGTCCCTGAGAAATTAGATCGCCCTTCAAACATTATGAGGGGTGAAATCCGCGCTTACCTCGAATGGTTTGAGGTCGGTGTGTGATTCCATTTACATCCCTCTTAAACGAATTCTTCTGTTGGTTTAAGATCTGCCTTGCCGAGCTGAATATCAACAGTTGGAAGTAGCTTATGGCCTTCCTAGTGTTAGGCTATAAAAATGGGGTTGAGGTGGATCTGGACCTTATAAGAAGCAATATGGACATGAAGTACCTCAGGCCAGAGGGATTGTACTACATGTCCTTTGACAAGAGGTTCAAGCCCCTGACTTTGGTACCAACTTCCAACAAGACGTGGAAGAAGTGGTGTTTCTTTGTCAACGGAGGCTGGGAACATGAAGACTATGAGGACTGGACGAGTTTTTTTCCCTCGGCACATTGGCTTCAAGGGTGAGTATACAGACCTTTGGTTACTAACTTTTTCCTTTCTTTTTATTTCTTTTGACTCAGTGTTGTTTTCTGTTTTGTGTTATGGATAAAAAGGCTTGGAGAACGTCAGTCTTCACTCAAGAGCTCCAGGAGAAGTACCGGCGGCTCCTGAACCCCCTAGACCGACCTCACGACTTGACCTTTCAGAACTTCATGGAGGCGAATCTGGTGAAGAGCAAGTCGGCTGCCCTGAAGAAATTCGTGCTGTCGAGTTGGACGCTGGGCCCCAAGAAGGCTGGAAAGGCATCCAACGTGCTGCTCTTCCCCCCCTTAAAAGAAGAGAAGGACCGAAGTGGGAGCCTTCAGCTCCCCGAAGTGCACAGTCTCCAAAGAACTGGCTACTCCAGTTGTCCACAAGGAGTTGCCGCCACTTCTAGCCTCGTTTGCAAGTTCGGCCCCTCGCGGCAAGGGGGAGTTGGGCTTGGTTCCCCCCAGCATTGCTTCGGTTGGGAATGGAGAGGCCACCATCAAGAAGGCCTACGAGGAGGCGTGGGTTTCTTCCTTTGAATGCTTCAAGGGTGTGAAACCCGTTAGGATTGCCAAAGACCTTCTGGTCTCCCATATGAGGATAAGAACTTCTTTATTTAGGAAAATTTTACTTTTTTTTTTTTTTTACTTCTGTTCTGACTGGTTTGAACTTTTGGTTTTTGCAGGCTGTCCATGCCATGGCCGCAATCATGGACTTTCTAGAGAAGTCCGAGAGGAAAGACAAGCTTCAGGCCGAGCTGGACGAAGCTCGCCTCTAGCTCGGGATTGCTCGCTCAGCCTCCCACTCCTTTGAGGAGAAGTTTAAAGAAGCAATAAACAAGGTGGCCATTCTGGAGCCACAGAAGAATGCCCTGGCTACTGAGCTAAAGGCTTTGAAAAAGGAGAAGGAGGAGGCGAATGCCGCAGTAGTTCTGAAACTGACCTCCAGCGTCTAAGTTGCTGGGAGGCGGCTAAGGAGGAAACTGAGAAAGAGCTCAAGGAAGAACTAAACCAGCTCGGTGGCGAGTTCGTGGATCATGGGTACGAGTTATTTCGAAAAAAGATCGAGAGGGTCTACCCTGATCTCGATATATCCGGGGTGGATGAAGTCCAGCTGGATGATCCAGAGCTGAGCCCCTCGGAAGCCGCCCTCGCCGCTGAAGACCCTTAATTAGTTTTTTTTTGTAAAACTATACTTTTCCACCCTTCCGGGCTTATTAATGAAAGACTTTTATTTATCTCAATCTCCTTTGTAATTAGACCGGATACATCCGTATTAGAACATATTCTTCAGGCCTAAAGAACTTGCACAATTAAGTAGAGATAAAGGAATTGAATTATTGTGAATATTTTAGACCTAAAACACTTGTATAATTAAGTCAAGATAAAATATTCAGACATAAAAGACTTATAATTGAATAGATTTGAAATTCTTGAAAACTTCATACCTGAAATTCTTGTAGTTAAGTTAAGAATAAAATATTCAGATCTGAAACATGACTGAGTTAAGATCGAACCTTCAGACCCGAGATACTTGCAATTAAGTCAAGATAAACCTGAACCACTTAAGATGAAAACTTCAGAGCTTCAGACCCAAGATATTTGCAATTAAGTCAAGATAAACCTGAATCAGTTATAATTAAATCACTGTGAAGATTTTAGATTTGCAATGGCTGGAAGAATGGACCAGACCTGGGGGTTTGTACATTGAGGTGGACCAAGCCTATAGCACTTGTAATGGATACAAGGTTTATAGGGTTATTGAAATGGACCAGACCTAGGGTCTGTGCATTAAGATGGACCAGACATGGGGGTTTGCGCATTGAGGTGGACCAAACCTATAACACTTGTAATGGATACAAGGCTTATAAGAGTCATTGAAATGGACCAGACCTGGGGTCTGTGCATTAAGATAGACCATACCTGAGAGTCTGTGCATTAAGGTGAACCAAGCCTATAACACTTGTAATAGATACAAGGCTTATAGAGGTCATTGAAATGGACCAGACACGGGGTCTGTGCATTAAGATGGACCAGACTTGGGGGTCTGTGCATTGAGATGAGAACATTTGGAAATAAAAAAAGAAGACTTTTTATTGATAGTATTTTTGTAAGTGTTCAACATTCCGGGGCTTAGGTACAGGCTTCTCACTTACATCCTCTAACCAATAAGTTGTGGATCGAGATACTTGCAATTAAGTCAAGATAAACCTGAATCACTTGTAATTGAATCACTGTGAAGATTTCGGATCTGCAATGGCTGGAAGAATGGACCGAACTTATGCATTAAGATGGACCAGACCTCAGGGTTTGTGCATTGAGGTGGACCAAGCCTATAGCACTTGTAATGGATACAAGGCTTATAGGGGTTATTAAAATGGACCAAACCAGGGGTCTGTGCATTAAGATGGACCAGACTTGGGGGTTTGTGCATTGAGGTGGACCAAACTTATGGCACTTGTAATGGATACAAGGCTTATAGGGGTCATTGATATGGACTAGACTTGGGGTCTGTGCATTAAGATGGACCGGACCTGGGAGTCTGTGCATTGAGATGAGATCACTTGGAAATAAAAAAAGAAGATTTTTTATTGATAGTATTTTCGTAAGTGTTCAACATTCCAAGGCCTAGGTACAAGCTTCTTACTTACATCCTCCAACCAGTAGGTTGTGGGTCTGACGATCTTGGTAACCTTGTAGGGCCCCTCCCAATTAGGGGAGAATTTTCCTATGGTGGGATCTTTGGTGTTTAGGAATACCCTTCTTAGGACGAGATCCTCGAGCTGGAAGTTGAGGGGTCTCAACCCTTGACTGAAGTTGTTGGCCATTATGTGCTGATATGCTTCAGTCTTGATCCTGGCCCACTCTTGTCTTTCTTCGAGCAAATCAAGATTTTCTACAAGTTGATGGTCATTGGTTTCTTGGTCAAAAGCATCCATCCTTAGGGTTGGCATATCGATCTCGATGGGAATGGCCGCCTCAGTACCGTATGCAAGTGAGAATGGTGTCTCTGCGGTCGGTGTTCTTTTGGTGGTTCGGTAGGTCCAGAGTACTCTGGGGAGTTCTTCAACCCACCTTCTTTTGGCCTGTTCCAACCTTTTGTTAATAGCATCAAGAATTGTGCAGTTGGTGACCTCTGCTTGCCCGTTAGTTTAGGGATGCCTTGGTGAGGAGAAGTGGTGACTGATGTACAGGTCTTCACAGAACTTTCCGAACACCTTTCCAGTGAACTGCGTGCTATTGTCAAAGATGATGATACGGGGTATGCCAAACCTACAGACTATGTTCTTTATATGTGAAGTTCTTTATCTCTGCTTCGGTAATGTGAGTCAGAGGCTCAACTTCTGCCTATTTAGAGAAATAGTCTATGGCGACGAGCAAGTATCTTCTATTCTGTAAGGCCTTTCGCAGTGGTCCCACAATGTCCATCCCCCATTAAGCGAAGGGTCAATGACTGGAAATAGAGATGAACTCGTGATGGGGTTGGTGTTGGTATAAGGCAATGAGCTGGCACTTGTCGCACCTTTGAATATATTCTTTGGCCTGCTTCAACATGCTTATCGAATAATAGCCTTGAGTCAGAGCTCAGTGAGCTATGGTCCTGCCACCATTGTGGTTTGCATAGATTCCTTTATGTATCTCGGCTAGGACGTATTGGGATTCCTCTAAGGATAGGCACCTCAAGAGAGGTTGAGTGTAGGATCTTCGGTAGAGCTTTTCGCTCAGGATCAAATATCGAGCTGCTCTGATTCGGATCCTTCGGGCTTGTTTTTTTATCTTCTAGAAGCAGTCCTTCCTTTATATACTAGATGATGGGAGTCATCTAGTTCTGGGTTTGCTCTGAGACTTGGGTGGATTGTACCTCCTTGATGCGAGACTTCGGTTGGTAAGAAACTCTCACTGTTGAATCACTTTCTGACTTGAGATGGGAAGCCATGTTTACTAAAGCGTTAGCTCTGGAGTTTTAGGCTCTTTCATCTTTTAGATGGTGAATTTTCGGAAGAAGGTTTTCAACAAGTCCACCAGCTTTGAATATCAGACCATCTGATCATCTTTGGTGGAAAATTCCCCCACGACCTGGCTTACCACCAGTTGGGAGTCTGAGAACGTTTCAAGGTACTGGGCTTCGCACTTTAAGGCCATATTTATTCCAAGGATGAGCACTTCGTACTCGACTTTGTTGTTAGAAGCTCTGAATCCCAAGTTGACTGCTTTTCAATAATGATTCCATCAGGGGACTGGAGCACGATGCCCACACTTGAGCCTTTGTCGGTAAATGACCTGTCAGCGTAAAGTTGCCATACTACAATGTTCATGTTGATATGAGCTTTATCATGCAGTGCTGGAGTAAATTCTGCGATAAAGGCCGCCAATGTCGACCCTTTGGTGGAAGTTCGTGGAATGTAGGATATGTCAAATTTCTCCAGTTCCACAGACCACTTGACCAGTTGTCTTGAGATTTCAAGCTTGTGCAGAATTGATTTCAGAGGGTAGGATGTAGGGACTTCAATGGGATGTACTTGAAAATAGGGTCTAAGCTTTCGAGCGGACATTATAAAAGGCAAAACCCAACTTCTCAACTTCAGAATATCTCTTTTCGGTATCCAAAAGTGCTTTGCTGACGTAAAAAATCGACCTCTAAATCCCTTTATCTTTTCTGACCAGTGCCGAACTGATAGTATTTTTTGACACTACAAGGTATAGAAGCAGATTTTCCCCTTGTATTGGTTTAGAAAGGAGCTCGGGGGAGGCCATATACTACTTTAACTCCTAGAAGGCCTTCTCGCATTCAGGGGTCCATTCAAAGGCCTTACTCCCCCTTAGGGCTTTGAAGAACGGGAGGCACCAGTTTGTAGATCTAGAGATGAATCGGTTCAGAGATGCTATCCTTCTGTTCAGGACCTGAATGTCTTTCTTGGTCTTTGGTGATTCTAACTCGATCAGAGCTTTAATTTGAAAGGGGTTTGCCTCAATTCCCCTCTGAGAGACCAGAAAACTCAAGAACTTCTCTTTAGTGATCCTGAATGTGCACTTTGAGGGATTCAACTTCATCATGTGCTGCTTCAGGATGTTGAACGTTCGGCTCAGGTGCTGGATATAATCTGTAATACCCTGACCCGGATTAGCACATATACCGAGGTAGACCGGGTCAGACAGTGTGCTATAAATTGTAAACCGAACTGTTTAAGCTCTATATCGTATCACCAATTTTACTACATGATTTTGGAACATAAATAATATTAGTTATATAGACAGTATCGGGCAATATCGAGCAACTCAAAAATATGCCTCGTAATGCGTGCCTACACGTATTTTCATGCACATGAATGTTGCATGCATGCATGCGTAGCTTGAACAAAATAAATGTATGTAAATGCCTTTAGAAATACACATATATGTGTATTAATAGATATATATGGACGTATAAAATTGATGTATATAAGTATGTACATATACATATTTATATGTATATGTATAAGATATTAAGTATGTATGTGTATGTATGTATAAATACATATATTGTAATCTATATATATGAATATACATAGTATGATATATATATATATATATATATATATGATAAAATGAAAAAGAAAAGAAAAGAAAAAACAAGAAAGGAAGCTGCCTAGCAGGTCTCAAAGTGTGTGTGTGTCGGTTAGTGTAAAGTGTGTGTATGAGTGTGTGTTATCATATGTATATAAATATATATATATATATATATATATATATATATACAAATATCTCCAAGTAATAAATGCAAAGTTGCATTTAGAAGAGGGAGATCAGAACCCTAGGTCAAGGAAGGTTGAAAGTAGATAGAGAGGGAATAGAGAGAGAAGGAGAGGAGAGAGAAAGAGTTAGTGGAATTTTTTTTTATATATATATATATATACATGTTACGGGAGGATAGAAAGGAGAGAGATTCAGAAACTGTGATGTCTCAAAGGTTGGGAAACTAATTGAGAAGAACATAGAAGCAAACCAAAAGTCTGGTTAGTGAATGTTAGTGATCATATGTCATATGTTATCTCAAATTATATAATTCAATACTATATAATTCAATACTAAATGTTAGTGATCATATGTCATATGTTATCTCAAATTATAACAATTTAAAGAATGGTATCAAATTCACTTTCAATAAATCTTAATTCAATGAAAATCGTAAATCGATATTCAATAACATAGTTCGATAAATCATAGTTCAATAACATAATTCGATAAATCATAGTCCGATAACATAATTCGATAAATCATAGTTCAATAACATAATTCGATAAATCATAGTTCAATAACATAATTCGATATATCATAGTTTGATAAATCATAGTCAATCATGGTTCATATTCAATATTCATATTCAAACTCATATATTCCACTTCTATGGCCAGCAAATTAGAACATCGCTAATTGAGATCGATAGACTAGTTCAATATGCCGTATCACACCGGCTCACCACCAATATACCTCGTGGGTAGGGTTTGATAGGTCACAATCTATTCAATAGTGACCAATCATAGAACAGTGTTTTATCCAAAGCATCAAAATCATATCCAAAATCAATAATCATCAATAGTAGTTCAATTACTGAAATCAAAGTTCCTTATTTGGTATTTAGTTAAAACAGTTCAAGCATTTGTAAGAAAATCATATAGCGTTTGAGTATCTTACGAATTCATTTTTTTAAGTCAAAGAAGACAATATAGTTGTCAATAGATCATTCAAAACGTATACAGTATACCTGCTTAACAAAAACTATAAAGAAAGGGAAATATATATATATATATATATATATATATCAATAAGTCATAAAAGAGTTCAATATTTATATCTATAATAAATTCCACCTCAACTTGATATAAAAGTACTCACAAGGTGTCTATTTTCAAAATCATCAAAGAGTTCAATATATATCTATAATGAAATTTCACCTCAACATGACATGAAAGTACTCACAAGGTATCTGTTTTCAAAATCATAAAGAAGTTCAATATTTATATCTATAATGAAATTCCACCTCAACATGGTATGAAAATACTCACCTGAAATCCAAGGGCTTTTACTCAAAAATCCTTCCTTTAATTGAAAGTTCCTATAATCACATTTTAAAGTCCGGTTACATTCTATAATATCACTCAATTTAATTATCAGTTAAATCTCTTTTTATTATAGTTACCTTATCTTGGTAGCCTCTTTAAGTCTTAAGGGCGTATTAATTTCTAGAATTTGTCAATTTCATACATCAATATTTTTAAGTAGCTTATTTGGTAAAACAGACTCTATCATTGAGTTCAGAATGTCAAAGAAAGTCGGTTTAGGTTTTTACGGACTTCAATTTGGACTTCGGTATTAAAAGGGTAAAATGATAATTTTACACTTTTTACGTGTCTTTATTTTTTGGAGTCTCATCTCGTAAAACAAACCCTACCATTGGATCCAGAAGGTTCAAAATAATAATATTACACTATTTATTCATTTATTTTGGACTACGTTTTAATTATTTTATTTTATTTATTTATTCATTTATTTAATTAATTACAAAACATATATTTATTTCGGTGACAAGGGATCACATGTGCCTCAGTGGCATAGTGGTCCATGTATCCATGTTAAGTTTCTCCTTTGCCCTGGGTCCTTGATTCGAATCGTGGGGGTAGTAGCCCCTGTGTGTTTTTTTTCTTCTTTAATATCTTAAGCCAAACAGTGGACTAGGGTAGAACAGGGATAGGATGATCCCATCCCCAATTAGCATACCTAACTAAGTCCATAACCCAATAGCCAACAATGTTTTCAGACCCAGCCTGTTCATCGAACCGAAAAAATATCCGAGTTACGGGTTATCGGTTCAACCATCGGGTCAATCGGAATCAAACTGTGATGTCATAATTATATAATTAATAAATTTAATAATACATATTATTAATATCTTAAATTTAAAAAATTATACAAAAATTACTAAAAATTATATAAAAAAATTTACAAAATATGAATTTTCTTAATATATAAAACTTCAAGAAACCTAATTAAAACAAATATCAACAAGAAACAAAACCCATGTGGGCGAATTGTTTGACATATCATATTCTTTATTATTACAATATAATAATAATAATAATAATAATAATAATACTCAAGCTAAGTTCAGATTCTTCAGAACATAATTCAAATTCATTTAAACAACAAAACCTCCCAACTGAAACAAACTCAAAGATTCGATTTTGATGGAGAAAATCCATAAACGTATCCAATTCAAAACCCTAATTAGCTCAAAACAGCCAAACAAAACCTAATATACCTCCAAACAACAAAACAACCAATACCCATAAATTGAAAGGCCATTAAATTCATATAGAAAACCAGAATCCAAAACCAACCCACCAAAATTTTCCTTTGAGAAAAAGCAAACCAGATCCGAAGTTTCGTCCACAAATATACACAGAACTAAAACATATATAGAATCACATCCATAAACCAAAATCACATCGGGAGAGGAAGAGAAAGAGGCTTACCTGGGGAAAGAAAGGGAAAGGTGCTCAAAGAGATAGAGAAGCACAGCAGAAGCCCGTTACAGCAGTGATTTAGTCCTCCACAAGAGACCTCCTATGGGCTTTCCTGGTCTCCCCCACCCCAGGTCTACCAAAAGCCAAAAGCCACGAGGGTTTCACTGTTTCAGTCGATCGAGGACCGGGCTGCGAGTTCTGGTTGTTGATCACTTGATTAAAGGCGTCGAGATGCAGAGAATGGTTGTTGATTGAAGGCATCTCGATGCAGAGAATGGATGGGTTTCATCGTTTCGAAGGACTGGTCACTAGGCTGCGACTTGCGACTTGCGAGTTCTAGAAACAGAATGAGGGATTCGATCCTTTTTATAGATAGAGAAGAACCGGTGTGAACCGGTGACCCAGTACCGGGTCATCCGGTTCAACAGTCTGGTTTTATCGATTTTTTATTTTTAGAACGGTTTTGAATTTAAAACGGGTTTGTGGGTTAAACCAGACCGTTTTGTGGATCGGTTGACGGTTCAACTGGCTGGTCTGGTCCAGGTTTTAAAACATTGGTAGCCAAACAGTTGATATATGCACATATATTTAAAACAACATTATTTAAGACAACGCAGTATTAGGCCAAAGCAAACCCAAACGGCATCGTTTCACACTGTCTTCTCCGGTGACAGTGACCTATTTTTGGCTGATTTTCCAACCTAACTCAATATAGTTCTCTTCAGTTTTTCATGAGGATTACATCCCTCTATTTGGTTTTCCTCCCAACCCCTTCCAGTTTCACGAATAAAAGGAAATCAATGGCTCCGGTGAGTTTCCAACCAACTGATTTCTTCCTATTTCATGACTTGTTCTTTACTATTTTGACCCAATTTTTCCTCTCATCACTTCCTGTACCTAAGAGGAATATTTTCTCATCATTTTAAACAAAGTTTAATACACAATTTCACAAAAACCCGATTCATATATAGAACCTGCAACTATTGTTAATTTACTCATTTCTTAACTATTTTCTTCCATTTTTTTTGTAAACTAACCCATTTTCATGCTCAACAATACTCTATATCTAAAGTTAACTTTCATGCTTGTAAAAGTAAAAATAAGGTGCAACAGCACCTACCTCAGTTCGGTTCCTCACTTGCAGTATCCCTTCTGAACCACCTTGGCCCTTCCTTCTTAGTTCAGAGCTCTCATTTAGGCCTCAGCTTCTCAGTTCTACGTTCTCTTTTTTTATTTCCTTTAAGCTCATACTCCTATTTATACACAAAGGCACCGCTTATTTTCTTTTTTTCCTCGCTCTTTCCTTTCCTACCGTTTTCCTTAACTTCTTTTTTCTTATATTTTGGCTGTTTCCCTTTTTTTCTTCTTTTGGTTCCATTACATTCAATTGCCAAGATATTTTCATGTGTATATAATATAATACATATCATATGCATACACTCATCACTCTTTATGTCGGCAGCCCCTTGACACACTCCCCCAACACCCTAAACACACACTAATCACACACACTGCACATGCTGCATGCATGGCAGCCTCTCATTTATGTACTTGTACATTATATACACATAAATATTTAATTCTTCATACATATACATACATTTATATTTCATGATATATATATATATATACCATTTTATTTCACGTATATATATATACATACAGATATACATACGTACACATGTACATATTCGAGTATATATGTACACTACAATGTTCGGTTCTGGGTTGCTCGGCATTGCCCAGCACTATCTGTACATTTGAAACCATTCACATTCCAAAATCGTTCAGTCCATTTAATATCGTAATATAGAGCCTTAACAGTTCGGGTTGACATGGTTGCTTAGTCACATCTCGGGTCGGGGTATTACACGTTGATAGGATCTTCCATGGGCCTGGCCATTCTGTCCCTTCCCCTGGAGCTTAATGGCTCTTCGATTTCGGAGGGACACTCCTCTGTCTCATGAAGTTCGGGATATGCACGACTTCATTTTTTATGAGAGTGCCGTGATTACTATTTGAGGCTTTTTCTTTTAGGGCTAGAGCATGGCACTCTCGGGTGGCCGACTGACAACCCCTAACGGAGTAGACCTTGTCATTTTGGACATACTTCAGGCACTGATGGAAGGTCGAGGTGACTGCTCCCATCTGATGAAGCCAAGGTTTTTCGATGATGACATTATAGGGGGCCTTTGAGTCAAGGACCATATATTCATAGATCAACGTCTTCTGAACGTCTTCCTTTCCCACTGTGGTTGGGAAGTCTATCTTTCCTAGTGGGGTGCTAAGGTTCCCATCGAACCCACCATTACAACAGTGGTGGCCTTGATGTCATTGATGCTGAGCTTCATGTGCTTAAAGGGCTCATAAAACAACACGTTGGTAGAAATTTCGGTGTTCATCAGAATCCTTATGATCTCAAAATTTGTAATCTTTAGTGAGATGATGAGGGAGTCACTATGGGGGTAATATACCCCCAACGAGATCCAGCTCTAAGAACTGGATTTGCGGTGTAAGCCTTAGCCTTTTCTCAATGGTGAAGATCTGAAGGAAGTTGGGTTCTGCCCTTGCCTCCCTAGCATAGTGCTTCCTGGTTCTGTTGGACATTCCGGTCAATGAGTTGTCGGTATGGAGGACGAAGATGACTTGATTATTTTGTCGTGGTTATTCATTCCGAGCTTTCATTTGTTCAGGCCTCTACTCTTGTCTCCTTTGCTATGGCCTGTCATTATGGGGGTTTTGCCTCCCGTCTTGATGGATGAACTCCTGCAGACGCCCTCTTCAGATAAGTTGTTCAATCTAATGTTTGAGAGCTCTGTATTCATCGGTGGTGTGCCCATAGTATTTGTGGAAGTCGCAGTATTTGCTCTGATCCCTAGAGTCGGGACTGCTCTTCAACGGTTTTGGCCACCTCAAATCCTCACGTGTCTGTACCTGCTACAGTATGTGAGTGAGGGAGGCATTCAGAGGTGTGAATGTTTCGTACCTTCTAGAGTTAGGGTTGCTCTAGGTTCTGAGTGCCAGTCGTCTTATAAGGACTTCTGACCTTCTTCCTAGGTTGCGCTGGAGTCCCTCTTCTGAGTGTGGTCATCCTTCTGAGCCTGCTCTTTGGCCTTTTAGAAAGACATCTTCGTATTCTTCAGGTTTATGTACTTTCGCGTCCGCTCCATAAGCGCAGCCATATCAACAGGGGGATTCTTCATTAAAGAGTCCTAAAAGCGTCTAGGGCCCATGCCGGAGGTGAGGGCTGCCATAAGGAAGTTTGGACTGCAGTCTATTATCTCTGTGAGCTCGGTATTGAATCGAGCGATGTACTCTTGAAACGACTCCCCCTTGGCCTGCTTTATGGTGAATAAGAATTCTGGACTCTTTCTCAACTTCCTACCGGTTAGCAACCGATCAAGGAACCTCCTACCAAGCTCGTAGAAGTTGATGATCGACTCTCGAAGAAGGCTGTGGAACCACTTCAGAGTAGTACCCTTAAGCTTGTCACGAAGGTACGACACATGAAGGCATCGGTAGCCTCGTGTAGGGCCATCGTGTGCTGATAGTGGAAGAGATGGTCCCCGGGATCCTCAAACCCATTATATAGGGTGAACTTTGGGACAAAAAATTTCTTGGGCCGCTCTTCTGCCATTATGGCAGGAGTGAACGGAGTGGTAAACCTTCCAAGCAGCTTTACTAGTTCATCCTGCTCTGGAGGGACGTGAGTCCTTTTGGTAAAGATGGTTTGCTCCATGGAGTCTGCTATTTCCTCCATCCTTTGAGGAACCCTAGGCAGGACTGGTTGTTACTGGCCTTGTCTTGCAACCCCAATCCCAATATGGAGAGAGGGTGATTCTATCTAGTAGTGGCAGGGGGACGTTGCCTTCCCTAGACTAGGGGGACTGGTGCCGGTGGAGGCTGAAACTCAAGCAGCGATTGATTAGCCCCCGAAGTTGCTGGAGTTAGGATCCTTGTCCTGCTTTGATGGTAGATCGTAGGATAAAAAACTGGCATCCTTCTTCCTACAATGGTTAATGATTAGGGATCATCACCCCCTATGTGAGTGGTACCATGGGGGTGTACCGACTACACATTGGGGGTCTCCTTATTAGGAGGTCCTCCGCCCGTGGTGGTGGCAAGGAGGTCGAATCCCTTCATTAGCCGCGCTTGTAGCAGGATGAGTGGGATTGCTCTGTTGGTTTTGGGCCATGGAGGCCAAGGCCTGGGACATGGCGAGGAGCTACTCCTGCATCAAATCGGACTGTCGTTGCATTCGATCGAGCTGTTGCGGTAAGTGATAGGAAGTTTGCCCCCTTCCTCTTTCAGCAGAAGGCTAGTTTCGAGGGTTTTGAGAACTTTTTCTTGGACGAAGATTGGGAGCCATGGTTTCTCAAGGACAATAGCACTGTTCTTAACACAGAGAGTTAGCAAGAACGTTTTGTCACTTCCCACAGACGGCGCCAAACTGATGTTGCACTTTCTGATCAGTGGGGCTTCCGTTTTTCGTCACCTGTCAAGAACTTAAAAAGAGATCAGAGGGCCATCGGGTTGGCTCCGGTGGTAGCCGCTCCTATGATGAAGTTAGTAAAAATAAAAGAGATACTGAACTTGAAAGAGAATAATTGACTGTAATTGAAAAGCGCACCTTAGGTTGCGTTTGTAGGCTGTGAATCCCCTAAGTTGATTAGAATTTGGAGTCGTAAAGATCGAGATTTGATGATATCTAAAGATAACAGTTGCCATATTGGACTCTGATTTCTGCAAAAGTAGGGATTGGAAGATATCCGAGAATGGCAGTTTTCATGTCGCATTTTGTTTTCTTGTTCTGAGGTTGGTAGGGTAGGCAAAGCGGTGATCAACTCAGTACCTCTTTAGACACATACTCTGAGCTTGCTGTTCGGGAGGAAAAGGTCCGCGCCTTTTTGATCAAGGAACGTCTGTCAGATTTGAGTAGCTTTGAGTCACTTCCTGACAGGGGCGGCTCAACACATTCAGAGGCCTAAAGTAAAATTGTAAAATGAGGCTTTTTTTATTTATTAAAATTTTATAAATTTTTTATTTAAAATTTATTTTTCTAGCTTTTTGATATGCAAAATTACTAATTAAATTCTTATAATGAATTTCTTCTAACATTTTTTTTTTTCAATTGATAGTATTGCTAATCCATTTAATCTTTCTTGAGGCATTGTTGATCTTAAGTAAGATTTTATTAATTTTAGTTTTGAAAAACTTCTTTCCGCCGAAGCAACGGTTACGGGAATTGTTAACATTATCCTATAACAATTATTTTATATATTTTTAATAGCTAATAAAAAATTAATAATCAAAGATTCAACGAGCTAATTACAGTGAACAACATAGAGGCAATCTAATTATATATGTCTTAAAAGACAATATAAATTTTAAATTAAAAAATTCAAAGTTAGAACAATAGAACCTGATTATGGAGCGATTTAGTCTTCAAATTCAGCAAACATAAAAGAAGCTAATCAAAATTTTCAATACTTCATGGCTCACACACAGTAACTCGCCAACTCCAAATGGTTTCACTTGCAAAACGCTAAAGTCGAATACAGTAAACAAAACAGAGCCAATAAAATAAAACGGCGGCGCGGCTGGGGCCTTGGGCAAGAAAAAAAAAAAGAGAAAAGAAGGATTATAAAATAAAGAAGAAAGGATGGCTCTCGGCTGAAGCAAACAAGGGAAGATAAGGGTGCAGAGAGCAGGAACTAGGAAAAGAAAAGAGAAAAAAAGAACAGAGAAAAGAGGACAAGAAAAAAAGAAGAAGAAAAGAGGCAGCTGGGTACTGAACAAAGAAAGGAGGAAAAGAAAAAAGAAAAGAAGAAAAGAGAGAAGCTTAGGAGCCGTTGCCAAAATGTCAGGTCGCAGAGTATTTTTTAGAAAATATAGCAGGTTGTTAGGTTGCAGAGTTCTTTTTAGACTTAAAGAAAGAATTTTATAAATAAAAAATAAGAACGTTAATTATTGAAAAAAGTAAAATGAGATAAACGAGAAGATAATAAATATTATCTAAAAGTAGTTATTAGGTGATAGTTGTATAATAAAAGAGAGAAATTAAGAAGACAGAAAAGATTTATTTATTTTATTATAATAAATATATTTTTTTAAATATAAAAAAAATTATGAAGTCTAAAAAATTGGGGCCTAAAACTAGGGTTTTAGTGGCCTTATCCTTCAGCCGCCCCTGCTTCCTAACCTGCACATAAAAGAGCTCAGACACGTGTCAAATTTGGGTTGGACTATCAATTTATGGTACATCAATATCAAAGGGGGTTCTAGAAAAAGAATGAAAATTTTGGGTTAAATTTAGTAAATTTTCAAGTGTAATCTCCTCAATATAAAACCAAAGTCAAAAAACAGTTGTCATGTCTGCCATATTAAGAAACAGTTATAATATCCTTCTCTCCAGAATCAGAAGATATTTTTTCCCCACCGGAAACGGCTCTCTTCCTTCATATCAAAGACTGCAGGGGGAAAGATTTTAACTAAGAAAGGAAAAAGAATGGGAGATTGCAAGCCATTGGGTTTCTTGATTGGCCTTCCTTTTGCTTTTCTCTCCCTCATTTTATCTGTTCTGGGTGCTGCTATCTGGCTCCTCGGGTGAGTTCTTCTTCATCTTCTCTTGTCTTCTTCTTAATATGTATATATATATATATATATATATATATATATGCTTTCTTTTGTATACATACGTGTTCTTGTTTTCAATGTACATTTTCTCTTTTTAATAATCTCTCTATATGTATTTGTATATATATGTATTATTCTTTTCAATATACTTTCTTTTGTGCATGGTTTTTATATAATTGCTTTAAGTGCTTGAGAGAAAACAAATTAAAAACCCACATTAAGAATATTACTATATAAATATACTTTCTACAACCACAGATTCATTGTGGAGGAAAAAAAAGAGTACTATAATGGATTAGATTTCAGAAACAAGATTGCTTTGCATTTTTCTTCTTTTTTTCCCTCTCCATTCATACAAGTTTGCATTTAATTAACATTGGTATTAGCTTAGATGGTAAGGCCTTAAAGATAAAAAAATTATATTTTTAAGAGATTCTCACTCTGTGTTTTGCCTTAGCCGCGTTTCATCTTACCCAGTATATAGTTTTTGAGTCGATTGTATAGCTTGAAGTTTATTTTATCATTGCGTGTCCAAAAATTCAGAATTGGCATGTCTCCATTATATATATATATATATATATATATATATATATAAATTAATGTATTAATGTAGAATAAATGGGACAAAAAATGACTCTTAACCTAGCTAACTGTGCTAGAAAATTCAAAAAATGCTCATGTTCAAATCCGAAACGACACAATTGTGATGTGCGTTGTTTTTTTAAGCTGAATTTAATCGCTTAGGCATAAAAAAAACACATTTTTACAATTTTTAAAAAATTATTAACGTTATTAACATTATTAATTTCTTTATTATATCTGTTTCCCAGTAGGATTTTTCTTTTATATATTTGTTTTGTTTTTTTTTTTTTTTTGGTAGTTCTAGGACTTCTATCTCTATAAATATGATTGTATTCTGCATTGCAATGACCTTTTTGGATTATCAATAATAATGAGTGTTTGTTAGATTCCAATCTGTGAGATAATCACTTGCTCATATCATTTTTTTAAACTTAATTATCATAATTAATTAATTATTGATTTAACATATCTAATGGCAGGTTTTTGCTGAGTTGTCTCTGCCCTTGTTGCATATGTTGTGCTGGGATTGCAAATTTAGCTATGAGCCTTATGAAGCTTCCTGTAAAAATAATCAGATGGTTTATTGATCTGATTCCTTGTTGATTTTATTATTAATACTTTGTATTTTTTTTTCTTTCTAATTTTAGTACTTGTTCATGGTTAATTGATTCATTAGTTTGATTATTGTGTGATCTATAGAATATGTAATGATCATTTGTTTATTTTTAATCAAGTCCTGTGGACTTTAATAATTTCAGGAGATTATACATTGCCTCTTTTTCTACTTATTATCCAGTGGATTGTTAAAAAACAGTGGTAGCTCTCAGCCTTTCAGCTTGGTCATGTGTGTGTGTGTGTGTACACACACACATACATACAGAGAGACTGAGGGAGCTAAGCCACTCCCCTCAATTTTTTTTTATTTGAATTTCTTCTAATATTTTTCATTTTTTTTCCAAATACAGTCCTTTAATTTATATTTTTGTCCCCCTTGGATCTAAATTTTTTTTTTTTTTTTTTATACTTTACCTTCATTTTAAGTTCAATTTGAAATATTTACTAGCTTTCAAGATTTTTAAATTGATGATTGAACAGTTAGCAAAAAATTTGCCTCCCTGAAAATAAATTCCTAATTTTGTCGCTATATATATATATATATATATATATATTTTGGCGCGAAGAGGGAATTACATATTTTGCGCATGAAATATGTGTAAATCACCATTCAGGTGTCAAAAGGGTAAGACGCGAAAATTACATCCTGAATAGGTGGCCTCATGACTCGAAAAGGAGATCTCTTAGCCTTTGCTAAAGATTTAAAGTATTTTAATTACTGCATATTCATTTTTCTAATTAAGAGGGAAGAATTCTTTCCATCAGTCTATGAAAGTCACAATCAAGAGTGCTAATTCAATTCTAATTAAAGAGACATGCAAGCAATTTGATGTTATGAAAATTTAGAAAATGACTTTTGAAATAGAAACAACTACAAATGGTTGAAATGTGGAGTTTGAGCAAACAGATTTTGAAAAATATGAAAGCATGATGTATTGGAATTGATTGCTAACATAATTAGTCAAAACCATGCCACTCAAAAGAGACATGCATGTACCATAACAACCAAAGTTAGTCTTTTGACTATGAGGACTTCATTAGCTTCACCTTGTGCTATATAAGATCCTTTTAGGTCTAACACTCAGATAAAATTCTTATTCAGCAATCTTGTCGCTTCATATCATTATCAGATGTAGTATGACTGTATCTCACAAATTCTTTGACTTTTCTAAATTTATTGAAAAGTTGTTTATCATGATAAATCTCGAAAAGTTAAAAAAAATTTGTGAGACACCGTAATATCATATCAAATAATGACATAAAATGACGATTATTCTGTCTGCAAGTCAATCTTCCCTAAAATCCTCAATTGTTATCAAAGTATGGTGAGAACCAACTGTGTTTCTCTAACATTAATTTGGAGTTAATTGGTTTATTGAATCATTTGTGAGAAAGCACCACTTCTTTCTCTGGGTTTTCATAACTAAAATGGTATCCAATTTGCTTAATTTGCCACATTTTAAGAAAGAAGTTGTCCTCAAACTCTTCCCAATTTGGGAGCCTTGTGCACATAATAAAGTAAAATTTGTCATGTGTTAGTTTTGGAACTAAATGCATACACATCAAAGAGATGCTCCTCCTATCTACTAATTAATTAATATGTTTTCCTTGACCCACCAATCTTCATTTTCCCTTTCTTAAAAAAATCATGTCAAGTGGAGGATTGGGTGTCTATCTAGTATCTACTAATAATGTTCATGCACTTGTAAGGGAAGACTACAGAACTTTGAATGAGTAAGAATGTCCAAATCTTTATCTAAACTCCAAATTTCATGTCTAATTGAAGGAGACATTGTGAACTGAATCATCACGTAATAATATATATTTTTAATATTATTTTATTAAATTAGAGGTGACATTGTAAACTGAATTATCACGTAATAATATATTATTTTAATATTATTTTATTAAATATGTTATGAGTAACTAAAAAAAATGAGTTATAATACATATAACACGACATTGTCAAAAGAAAATATGGATAACAATCTTGATAGGTTAGTCTCATACAAAAATTTTATTAATTGGAGACCCATGCTAACATACAGGTGTAGGAATAGAGGTTCCAACCACCAATTATAAGTGTGGGGACAATGTTACCTTCCCAAACGACATGTGTCATAATTCATATAACATAAGCGATGGGGATTTGGCTGTTCCATAAAGAAAGGAAGATCATCACTCTACTGGCACTATTTGAAGTGGATCCGGCTCCTCTCCAATTCTCTTTTTGGTTTTTTGTTCTTTTACATGATATGAGGTTTTACTTTCATAAATAATAATTAAAGTATGACTTTTATATAATGTAAGAGAGAAAAATGAATTAAAAAGGATGGGAGAGAAAAAAAAAAAAAAAAGAATGAAGAGAATCCAAATTCATTTGAAGTGGTGTGACTATCGGGATTGGAGGTGTCTTCATTTCGTCTAAAATAGACACTCTTCAATTTTCTCACAACAGGCGGTTACTACTCTCAAAACATAAAAATATTATAATTTTAATACGTGAGTCTCATTAGTCTGTGAAAAAAATGGAGGCACTCTGGACTCCGACTATCTCTCACAAAATTTTAAAATTTTTTGAGATTAATGATAAATAACTTTCTTAGAAATTTAATTAGAGAGTTGTTAAGTTTGCAAGGAACAATGATATCATGTCTGAGGACTAAGGTCTCATTCGAAATGATAAAATCTTTTTTTTATATATACAAACGTGACTCAAGTTCGAGATTTAGTACATGCACGTATACACATCAAGATAAAATTCTTTTATCTCTAATCGTATTCAAAAAAAATAAATAATCATATCATATCTAATAATAACATAGTGTGACCATTTTAGTGAATAATTACTCACTTGCAATGAAATGAAAAGGTAAAACATATTGCATATCGCTGCAACTTAGTATTGTTTCAGCTTGGTTTGTAATTGTAGTGATTTCCATATTGAATGCCACTGGGAGGCCAACACTGACGAATGGCAATCAAAGGTTCAATTTCTTAAACAGTTAAGAATCCAGGCAACTTAAGTATCAATTTTTAATTAAATTAATGAAGAAGAGATTCGATCAATGTTATGAAATTATTAACTTCTGGTCAAAAAATTAGTTTTATAAATATGAGTCAGATTGACGAGGAGACAATTGAAGAGTTTAAGGTGACATGATTGAGGTGACATAAACAACTTACAAACAGGGGAGAACTCATAAAGGTGGAAACTGAAATTATCATGCCTCTCTCTCTCTCTCTCTCTCTCACTCTCTATATATATATATATATACATATGAAAACTAGTTTCCTCGTTAAGATTTCAAGTTTATTATAACGGGTCCTTCTCCCAACCCCCAACCCCCACAAAAAATGCACAGGAACATGAAAGTGAAAACTATATAAGATTATACAAGGAGTTGGTCATTACCAAAAAATAAAAAAGAAAAAAGAGAGAAGAGAAGAAAAATTAAGACCAAGAGTTTCTTCCTTCCAATTTCTTGAAATCAGAAATGATTGCCTTTTGAGTTGTGCTAGGTTGATTCAACTTGAAAAGTTTTTCCCACGGCCTTACTGTTATAAATTTTTATAAAAGGGTCATTATGACTATTGTTGTATTAGAAAAAATCAAATAAAACATTGAATCAATTTCAAATAAAAATTGATGTACCGAAAAATGACAGTCTAACCTAAGTTTGATATGTGTTCAAGTTTTTGTACGTAGGTCGGGAAGATGATGGAGCGGTCCATATTTAACATTCGTTCATTAAACAGAAATGTGTGGTTTCTCTACTGAGCAAAGAGTTCGGAGTATGTGCATAATAGGGTACCGAGCAAAGAGTTCGGAGTATGTGCATAATAGGGTACCGAGCTTATCAATGTCTTGTCTACCCTACCGACCTTAATATAAGGAAACAGAATGCGATATGAAAGTTACCGTTCTCGGATATATTCTTATCCCTATGATCACGAAGATCAGAGTGAAGGTTGCCATCTCTAGATAGCTGCGGATCTCGAATATCACAGCTCCAAATCTTAGCCGATCTCGGAAACAAGCAACCTATAAATACGACCTAAGGTATGCTTCTAAAGGATACGGTCAATTATACTCTTTCAATTACATTTCATTCCCTTTTCTTCACTGACTTTATCATCGGAGTAGCTACCACTAGAGCCAATCCGGTGGTCCTTTCATCTCCCTTTTCGAGTTTGTTGTAGGTGACGAAGAAAGCGGATTCCCACTGATCAAAAAGTGCAGCATAAAAAATCTTAGTAAAAAAAAACACAAAAAATACACTATATATATGATTCGACAAGATGTATACATCCATAAATATCGATAACTAATTCACTATGTTCACATTCATAAATCCAAAATTCCATTTACACCAAATTACTGGGTCACAAAACAACTCCCCTCACACACCTAACTCTAGAGAAATCATAATGTTATATATGCAAGATCAATGCTTAAAATTCTATGCGTGTCTAAACAATAAAGCATTTTTCGTTTGGACAGACACTTTCCTTTCTTTAAACAGAAAATCTATTAGAATTGCACTTAATGATAAAAATATTCAAAACAAAATTGAGTTAAATTCTTTTTTCTGTTTTGGGTCGCAAAAGAGTAATAATAAATTTGAGAAAATTCATAATAAGCACCCATTTGGTAAAAAACCTTTGAGGTCAAAGACTCAACTGGTCAAAAACGTCGAGCAAAAAACTTCCATGGTTATCTGGTCTATATCTTAACATCTTTCTTTTAAGTCTATTTATAACCTTTGAGGTCTGTCAACTGATGATATCTCATTCTAAATGCTCATCAACATATATATGACTATTCATATATATAACAACCTATCTATAGATTGATCATAAACCAAGGCACAGAGTTGGAAGCCTCACTCTCAAGTAGTATACAACAACAAAAAAATTGTCCCAAGTCCATCATCCTTTGGAGCTTTGTTTGGCATGTTATTTATCCATTATTATTACAATCATTCGGGTTCTCTTAACCCATATCAGATAACGTATTATATATATATATATATATATATATATATATATATACACACCCCAAAAAATATATTTTGCCTACATGGGTAGGACCATCCCCAAGCGAATACAACTTGCAAGCATGAACATGAAGTCAGCCGCCCCCTCCACTTCTCTCTCTCTCTCTCTATATATATATATATATATAACCCAAAGTCATCCAAAGCTAGCATAAATAGAAAGTATGAAATCACCAACTCCTAAAGACTCAAAACCCAACCCCTTTATTACTCTGTAACCACCATCATCTCATCTCATTCCCATCTGATCTCTCCACTCCATAGAAACTCAAAACATGAGTTTCTTCAGCTCCCAAAACCAAAAACACTGCTCACCCAAAGACAAGCAAAAGAGGCTAACCGAAGAGCAAGTGAGGCTCCTGGAGGCAAGCTTCATCTCCAACAAGAAGCTCGAAACAGAGCGCAAGCTCCAGCTCGCCCGTGAATTGGGCATTCCACCGAGACAAATCGCCATTTGGTACCAAAACAAGCGAGCCAGGTGGAAGACTCAGAACCTCGAGCTCGACTACAATTCTCTGCAACTGAGGTTTGAAACTGCATTAACCGAAAAGAGACGACTCGAGAGAGACGTGGAACGTCTTCGAGGAGAGTTGGAAAAGGCCCAAGAGCTGTTGCTTGCTTTAAACCAATCGGTGCAGCTGCCTCCTGTTTCTTCGCTCTCCAGCTGTCGTGATGATCATGGAGGGAGCTCTAGCTTGCATGATGATCATGTGAGTTGTTTTTGGGTGAATGATGAAGCTTTGCTGGCTTGATCAGGAGTTCTATGCTTGTTTGATGTGCACAGATGGGCCACACTCTGCTTGAAGTGACACCTTTTCTTCTTCTTCTTCTTCTTCTTCTTCTTCTTCTTTAATTTGGTGTCTCTCAGTCTCTGTAAGCAACTTGGATGAAAACTTTATTTTATTTAATATATATTAAGTTTTGTACTAAAGTTTTCTATATCATGTTTTTTTTTTTTAATTTTCTTACTTTTTTCCTTCCTTTTTTTTGGGGGTTGGGGTGTTTTGCAGTTGGGATAATATACAATTGAAGAGATGTTCCCAATCCCAAATTAACAACATTCTGACTGAAGCCATTTAATCTTTAATTGATCAGCCTAGTATGGTCAGAATTTTTTCTTTTGTTCCCCATTTTTATTTTAGAAAAGAAAAAAAGGTAGGTAAAATGGAATAATTCAGAATTTTAAAATATTTTTTCTATGAACTGGGTAATGTATACAAATTAATTTGAGGGAGAAAAATAGTTATCCAATGAAATTTGAAAAGGTGATCATCTGAATGTTGAAGTTTAAAATCAAGTTTGGTAAGAGTGGAGGCATTCCTAATTCATATGCTTTCACTAGAGGAATATATAGTTGATTATGTCACACTTTGACATTGCATTGGACACACAATCAAGTAATTCAGCAAGTTAATTAAGTTAATTATGTACTTGTAGAATGATAAAAATTAATGAGGAAATAAATCATGGGATAAAGATCATGATCAAGGAAATCAAGAAAATAAGGGAAAAAGTTGAGAGATTCTAAAGAAAAATCATAGAGATTTGCATTAATTTGTTTCTATATATGTTTATTACTATAATCTTTGAGTTATTTCCACAATCATGTCATCCTCATTGTATTTCCTACATAAACCCATCGTTGGGTTGGTTGGTTGTTTTCAAGCCATAACCAATAGTGTTGACTTTTTTTTTCTTCGCTGGATAATAACTATTAACTACTAATGGAGCCACCCATATCAAAATCGGGGTAGAGTCTTAATTACATGTTTGATGTTAAATAGCAGCAGCATTTCTTGTTGGTCATGAGTTCTGGAATGCAATCACCTTGTTACTTGTCCCACGAAGACAACAATGGCGTTTAATTGGTGATTGTGGAATCCAATGCTTAAATGGTAAACGATAAGCGAGTTATTTTTTCAATCACACAACAGAGTTTGTTTAACAAAAAGTAGTCAAGAATAACTTTTTAAATCATCTTTTCAATTAAACAAAAATATGTTTGAGAAAAAATAATTAAGAATTATTATTATATTTCTTTCAAATATATTTTTATCTATTTTAAAAATAAAATAAAACTAAAAACAAAAATAAGGTACAAAAGTTTCACCAAACAAATCCCAGAGATTGTTAGCTCATTCGTATTTAAAATTGTTTGATTGGTGTTTTGAGTTGCTTCTCTAAGCACATAAAATATATCTGAAAATATAAAATCAACACAAAAAATAGTATTGAAAGCTTAATTAAATAGTTAAACAAATTTTAAAAATAATTTTCAGAAATATAAAAATCAAGTTGTGGAGCCAAATTGTCTTGGGACCACTGCTTTATAAAAATTAAATGTAAAAACTTTCTACAAAACTCCTTAATTTTCAAAGGTCGTGTCACAATTTAGTCCTTTTTCATGAACAGTTTTTGGTCAAAAGTACGGACTCAGCTCTATTCTTAGGTAGACGAATGATGAACATATATATATATATATATATAGATTACCATGTATAATGGTTAAACATTTTCATGTAATTGCATAGACTCGGAAGTTTTAACATGTCTATTGCCCTGGTTCATGTAATATATATATATATATATATATATATATAGATTACCATGTATAATGGTTAAACATTTTCATGTAATTGCATAGACTCGGAAGTTTTAACATGTCTATTGCCCTGGTTCATGTAAGGGTGGTCTCTCTCTCAAACATTTTGGAAATTAGTTTTTTATTTCTAATTTTAATAGTAATTTTTAAAATAAATTAAGAATCCTCCATCCTTAGTTTTTTTTGCATATTTTTATAAGAAATTCACTTAAATTTTATTTTTTATGTTTTCGTCTTCTTACCTCTTTAGTTGTCTGCTATTGAATTCATGAATTTTATTAATTATATTCTGTCATATAAATAATTATTATTTTTGTGTTCTTTAAATATATATATATATATTATCAAAATAACACTATGTTATAAGTGTTAAGTTTATGCCATGTGAATGCAGACTATACATGCATGATAGAATTTCTCCAAACACCTGCCCTTTTGACAATCTGTCCGGCAGAGATGAGCCGATCGAGGCTTCAGTTAAATCATCATGCATGCAGAGACTGTGGGGATTGATCATTGAATGTGAGAGTTTGAATTTAGAAACAAAGGCCTAATAAAGGTGATGGGTGAACGAGGTCATAGGAGAATGGCAGAGTCAACGTGACTGCGAACAGTGCAACTAGCTTGCATCATTTAATGTCTTTGCTACCATTTCGCATGCCTTTGTTGAAAAACTTGGTGCCGCCGCCTGTCAAGTCTATTTCTCTCAAACAAATATGTCAAAACATGACACAATCCTTGAATTTTGCCTCTTTGCTTATACCAAAGGGCACTGTCACCGTTAGTTGTAGAAATTTTCAGAATTTCAGGACCTGATTGGTGCATATTTCACGCAAATGTTTGATGTAAATACATGATATATAAATTATATTAGAAAATTTGATTTTTGTGACTAATTCTAAAAATTTTGTTTGAAGTTCAGTTCAATCTTTATTCTTTATTTTCATATTTTTTTAACCCTCTCAAAAAAAAAATTCATGGCTCCGCCTTGCTCAAAGGATCTCCAAATTTCACATGCCATGTAGGACGAAAATTTGAAATTACAGATCAGTTTAATTGACATTCCAAATACCATAATGTTATTTATTTATAATAACAATAATATTATCCCTTTCAAAAGATGCTTTCCCAAATGACACGACATTGTGTCATTAACTCATGGATGTAATCATCATGATATGGTAAATATCTAATAAAGTAAATTATATTAATTTTTTTCAAAATTTCTAAGAATTATACTAATTTTTCTTGACAGACTTTTTCTATTTGTTCTGACAAATTATAAATATTTTTTTCAGTTAAGTTTTTTCTTCAAAATGATTAAAAATACATTTTTCATTATTTTTTTTTTTGCATTATTTCAATTTTTTCTAACATTTTATAAAGAATTTTCTTATTTTACATAAAAATAGAATTAAGGTTTTAAATAATATTTATTTGAAAATGAAAAAAATTAAAAAAATATAATAAAAAAATATAAAGTGAACAGTTTTGTCATTTTGAAGAAAAAAAAATTGACTGAAGTGGAGTATTTATTTATCGAGTAAAATAAAAAATGTCAACTGTAGTTTTATAAATTTAAGAGGAGCTCAGTGTAATTATCAAAAAATTTTAAAAAAATATTTGTGTAACTTACATTATCTAATATTACACTAGTCATGTCACGTTGTTTGAAAAATTATTTTTGGATAATTATTTGATAAGAGTAACATTATTCTATTAAGTGGGTACCACCTAGAGCTAACAATGGATCAAATCTTGATTTGAATCCGATCCGATTTCGATCCATTTATCCGATATGATATAAAGAATTTGATTCGATAACCTGATCTAATCCAAATCTAATAATTTTTTTAGTTAAATAAATCAAATATGGATTAAATAAATCTGATCCATTGACGGTCTGATTTAATTAAATATAACATATATATTAATTTGTATATATTATAAATTAAAATATATAGTTTTCAAAATTTTATAATATGTTAAATATTAAATTATATAAAGCTTTTTAAAGTTAAATTGAATTAAGTTTATATATACATATTATAATATAATATTTTATATATTAATATATTATGTATATAATATTTTATATACATTATATATACTCATATTATTATAGGATCGGATTAGAGCCGATTTGATTTGATAGTTAACAAATTCGGATATCGATCAAGAGTTTATAGATCAATCAAAAAATTTGATTTAATTTGATCTGATAATTTTCTTAACAATTATAATTCAATTCACTCCTAATCCGATTTATTTAAAAACCCAGTTCTATTGTAAAAACAAATTATGATGTTTTAAAAACAAACAAACTGCCATCAAGTTAAAAAAATAAAAGACAAATACAATAATTTAATAAATTTGGCATATTAAGTGCGGTTTTAATTTATAAAAATGTCAAATTTTAAGATGTCTCACGTAAACTTTAAATGAATATAACATTTTCAAATTTGAAGCATCCATTGGAGATGCTCACATCATACGTAGGGTTGGCAATTTTTAACATGACATGAGACGATACGATTTAAAATTAATAAATTTATATCATTAATAGATTGACGCAGTATAACATGATTAATAAACATGTTATATTTGACTTTTAATAATATTAGTCCATTTAATGCTTGTATTGTTATATATATATATATATATAAATTAAGGTAATTTATTTCACATCGAAACTTTATTGATGTTTTAGAGTTTTTTATTTATAAAAGATGTTTCTAGTTTAATTTGACATGTCTCTAGATTTTACTAAACTTAAAAATTATTTAGTCATGTAAAAAGATAAGTGAATTCTTAACGAAACAGGTTAAATTATCGTGCACAATAGTCGCTCAAACCCTCCCCCCCCCCCACACACTCTCTGTCTCTATACATATATACTTATATAAGGGGCTATGATCGCATATATGTGTGTATATATTTACATAGGAGGGTATAATCGCATAGCCATATAGAATAACAGAAGACCAACCAAAGCAAAGGATCCAAATGTTGTGGAATCTGGCCACTAGGAGCACTAAAACTGATTAGTTGATTTCTTTTTTATGGTGAACACTTATCAGTTTTTACTTTCCTGTTTGGCTTTTCTTTTGCATTTAATTTAGTAGATTTATCAGATCTTCAATTTGATTATCATTGGAATAATTCATTCAGCTAACCAACTTAAGTAGTTGCTGCTCCAAAAAAAAAACCTTAAGTAGTCTTAAATGGGCCAGCTTAATTAGGACCGATCTTGTAATACTACAATGGGCTGAACTTGGACTGATCCTTTAAAATTCCCATGTGCTTTTCTTTCATAGAGGAGATTTGCATTGTCTTTATTTTTTGCAATTCTTCTTTAAGTTCGAGCTTGTATAAAATTAAAATTATTCAATGATTTAAAACACATTTTATTTCATACAAGCTCGAGTTTATAGTTATTATATTTTTGAATAACTATGACATGGTTTTTTTATGTAAGACCAATTTGATATCTTAAATATATAAAAAATTATTTTAGAATTGTATTATGATTGTTTAATTTTTAATTTTAATTTATGCTTAATTTATTTAGTTTCATTGTTTTATTAGGATTAATATAGAAAATATAAGAATTAGTAGTTTCCTATTCAAATTACTAGTCTTTATTGTAGTCGTATTAGTATCAAAATAAGAGTTTTGGTTTCTTAATCAAAGTATTTGTATTTTAGTATTATAAATATGATGTAATAGGTTTTTATACTTAAATTTGTTAATCAATATTAATTCAATTACGAATTTTAAAAAATTATTTTCTCTTGTTTGGGTGAAGAGTTCCCATGTTACTTGTTTTATAAGCAATTCGACGTATTCGATTCTTCTTCCATGTTTTTATTCCACATCATTTGGTATCAGAGCGAGGATTTTCCTGACTCAATGACAAATCGCGTAGACAGAATCAAAAATTCCATTGACATTCATCGTGGGATGAAGGTTGTATGGGCGACGATTGATGAATAGGGGCCAAGCAGTTAGCACAGATCAATGATCAGCTCAATGCTATGCAACAAACGCTCATGCGACTTAATCTTAATGCTCCTAGAGATATTTCAGTCAATAGGAATCGCGCCGGAAGATTTGCCCGAGGCCAGCCTAAAGACAAAGTTATTTGCAACTACGAAAGACTTCTAGATTTTAATGGTAATTTTGATCTTGAAGACTTTCATGACTGAGTTTATGATTTAGATGGTTGTCTTAATGGTTTGAGACTTTCAGAAGAAAATAAATATTTTTAGGCTGAAGATAAACTTATAGGCTTCGCAAAAAGATGGTAGTTTGATTTACAGATCCACACACAAGTACAACAGTAAAAAGTACATTTTTTCATGTCAAAAAATGATGAACTTGTGTTAATAGATTTTTGCCTAAAAATTATTTACAGATTTTAGAAGATAAATACAAGATAACATGAGAAAGTATCAAGAAAGAAGTACAAGCAAAATCTAAAATTGTTGATACTACTTTGAGTGATAATATTGTAGATATTACACTATTGGAAGATGTGCCAATTCTTACAAAGGATGTGTACATCCTTATAGAAGACTCTTTTATCTTAAAAAAGCGAATATCTAATTATTCCATGCCTTAGAGACCATCATAAGGAGTTGGAAGAAAATAAAGAAGAAGAAAACAGTTCAGAATCAATTGATCAAAGTATGGATTTATTGGAATCAATTGATTTTACAAATTCTTTTATGAAAAAGAAAGTTAAAATTCCTATAGGAGATAGTCAACAATACAGATATGAAAGAATTTGAATTCGCGAAAAATGATGATGATGTTTACAAGAATATTAAATTTGTAGTAGACCAGGAAGATAATTTTTGTTTTATTATAAGAACATTATTATCATCAGAAGAATGACCTATAATTATAGACTTTATTAAAGTAGTGAAAAAAAAAATTTGAGTCTTCCAATGTTTTTCAAGAGATGCAACCATTGATACCGGGTTATGGACGAGTTCGTTGTCATATACATTCAATCAACCTAAGGTCATGTTGTTTTCAAGTGGGGAGAGACTAATGTAGGATATATTTTGTACCCAAAAAATATAGAAAGTTGTTTTAGAGTTGTATTAGAGTTGTATTAGATTATTAATTTTAGTTTTAATTTATTATTAATTTATTTAGTTTCATTGTTTATTAGGATTAATATAGAAAATATAGAAATTAGTAGTTTACTATTCGAATTACTAGTCTTTATTGTAGTAAGATTAGTATAAAAATAAGAGTTTTAGTTTTCTAGTCAAAGGAGTATTGTTTTAGCACTATAAATATGATGTAATAGGTCTTTATAATTAAACTTTTTACTTAATATTAATTCAATTAAGAATTTTGGAGAATTATTTTCTTTTGTTTTGGTGGGGAGTCTCTATGTTACTTGTTTTATAAGAAATTCGACGTGTTCGATTCTCCTTCCATGTTTCCGTTCCGCACAGATCAGTTTTGCTCTTATACATGTTCCAAATGGGTGAGAGACAATTAACTAAAAGGATAAACTAAAATATGTGCACACTTATTCTTGCTAGTTTCTTGGACTGCAAAATGGAAGATATATGTAACATTGCTTGAAGCCCTTTTGATTTTATTAATTTAATAAATTGTTTATTTTCTGTTGGTAATGATTTAATTAGGTTTAATTTTATTTATTTCTTTTTTTTTTTACCTTTAAACACTTCTGCATATTTTGGGTACTTCAATTGTATATTTTGTGCAAAAAGAGTCGAATGGTAAGATAGTACAAAAAAATTTCATAATTATTTAAATCAGTTTGTACCATGTGTTATATATTTTAAATTAGAATAAACTGATTTGAATAACTAAAGAATTTTTGCATGTTACTTTACTATTATACTTTTTTCCTATTTCGTGTGATGAGTTTATATAAATATAAATACTTGTGCTATGATTTAGTGAATGTTTATGCATCCTCATCAAGCAGTCATTCCTAACAGAGATTTGAATTTCACAAATCTTGGTCCTACCAATGCTATATGCTTGAAGGGATATCACTTGCAATTTGGATCATGGAATTTGAAATTCAGATTGATGAGGTTGGAAAAACATGTTATATAGATATGCAGATTGGTGGACTCTGTGATTTCAAGAAGAAGAAGAAAAAAAGGATAACTAATCAGGAAGTGAGGAAAAATTTACTAGTGGGGCGCAAGTTATTTTATGTGATGATCACGTTCATGTAATTTTTACTGAAATTTTATCATTTGTAATAAATTTTAATAAAACTTATAAATATTTAAACTATAGTAAAAATTACATAGTGTAATAGTATCTTAAAATAATTTTCCTGATAAAAAATATATTGTGACTTTAAACTATTTTTTTCCTTAATTTCTTATTTTTGTCTTTTGTTTTGTTTTGTTCATTTATACTTCTTTGGTATAGTATGGACATTCAATGGCAATTTAGAGAGAGAGAGAGAGAGAGAGAGAGAGTTTTTGGGTGTTTAGAGAGATGGATTTGCGTGTGGAGTCTTGAGAGTTTATCAAGATTACTAACTCTATTTGTATAAGAAGATTAAAAAGAAATATTCAGATTGAATGATGTGGCTTCTTGTTGTGTCAGTGGACATTCTAATCAGGCATACAATTTGAGGATATCTAACATTACTTATAATGACTTCATGTTAGAATGATCTCATTGGTGAAAGTTTTCATATCATCCAAACATTATGTTTGGATTAGTTTCTCAAATGTACTTATTGTATGTTGAACCCATCACTCACACTTAATTGATTTTGAAACTATTTGAAATGTGATTTGAGAAAAATACAGTT
Source organism: Nyssa sinensis (assembly GCA_008638375.1). NCBI lineage: Eukaryota > Viridiplantae > Streptophyta > Magnoliopsida > Cornales > Nyssaceae > Nyssa > Nyssa sinensis. The sequence continues at coordinate 17,479,921 of CM018047.1, forward strand.
TGAGTTAAGCTGTGAGTGCTTAGATGATGTATTTGAAAAGATCTTAAATAATATTGTAATATTTGGATGAACTGTTAAAAGTGTTGAATGTGTTATATAAATAGAAAATGAGTATTTTTAAAACAACAGTTTAAAAAATGTTCCTCACTGACACTTTTTCAAAACAGTCACAAATGTTTCGAAAACGTTGAAACAAACATTCAAACATAAAAAAAGTCTGATTTGGACTTCAAAACGCTACCGCTGATCCAAATATGCCTTGAGATGGAATTTCAAACCATACTTATTGATTATAGTTTTTTCATTAAGTGCTCGTTTAGATGAACGATGAGAAAATGTGATTTGAGAAAAGTGTAATTTGAGTCAAAGAGTGAGTGTTTGGATGAATGTATTTAAAACGAGATTAAATGAATATGTAGTATTGGGATGAATTGTTAAAAATGCTAAATGCGTTATATATAGAAATGAGTGTTTCTGAAATGAGAGTTTGAAAAAAAGTTCTTCATTGATACTTTTTCAAAATAGGCATTTGAACTTAAAAACGTTCAACAGGCATTTCAAAATCGTCGAAATAAACATTCAAATATATAAAAAAATCTGATTTGAACTCCTAAACATTCATTTCGAAAATGCCACCACTTATTTAAACATGCCTTAATAAGTGCGGTTTGAGTTAAGTTAATAAATCTAGATTTTTCATTAAGTTGATCAATTTCATTATGAATGCCCACATTTAATAAACTGTTAAAATACTTTTTAACAGTTCATCAAAATACTTAACTATTTAACTTAAATAATATTTTTATGTAACTATTTAACTCAAATAGTTGCTTAATTAAAAAAAGCACCGTTACATCAATCAATCAAATAGACACTTAAAAAGGGGTGAATGAGCAAAATAAAGAGTGGAAATAAAATTTTTTTTGTTAAAACATTTCTTACCCAAAAAAAAAAAAGAAAAGAAAATTGCTGTTAAGACATGAAACTAAAAAATTAAAATGGTGGGAAAATCTAGTATAAAGTTTTGTACAAGTAGGGCCTCACAAAAGCATCTAATCAAATAGATATTTCATATTTCAATTTTTATTTGGAGGCCTTGTTGTCCTGTACACACTTGGCATGCCAAATCCACCAATTCACTTGTATGTATTGTGTTTGTCAAAGGAGACCTCTATATATATATATATATACATATTTGGCGGCAATGTCTATTGGGAAAATGAATAAAAATGCAAATCACTCTATTTTATCGCATATCACTCATCACTTTCTATGCGCGTGTAAACAATTGCCAAAATGTCAACCTAAAAATTAGCCACGTGGCAAATAATTTCAAACCCCTGCGGGCCCAGATTCATGATCTCCTTTGATCCACACGATGGGAAATGCAATCACACGATCTTTTCACGAGCGTGGTAAGAAACCCCTGCATCTCAGAAGGAAGTGTGAAATCCTCCTCTACGCCTCGGCCCTTCTTATAGCAGCGAATGACTGAGAATACAGAGGGAGGAAGTTAGAGAGAAAGGACTCAACAAAGCAAAACCTATCATCCAATCTTGACGGAACCCGAACGACTCGAAAGAAAAACTGAGTATCATATCAAAGAAGTTTTCGTCGATGATTTCGAGGGTTTCTTTTTCACTTACTCTTCCAGTCGTATTCATCTCTGATCAATCAATCAAAGTAAGGAATCACAAGGTCAGTGAGTACTCATTCAACTCGTCTTCACTCTAGTTTACCGTTTGTGAACACCAATTGAAGAAATAAGGAGATTAATCAATACCCATTTATTTAAACTACTGATTTATCGATATATATACGTATATATACACCATAAATACATATATTGCCGGTTCTTGTCATGCGATTATCTCGGTCAGCCTCGATTTCAAAGCGAAGGAAGAATAAAAGATTGGGGAAATCTAGGGCTCGGAAAAAGCACAAAAGGCTTGACGCAATCTGTGAAAAGGTGTATAATCGAAACCATGGTGGTGTTGAAGCAGAATCAAGTAAGTGCAATGTTGGAGTTGGGTTGGCTGGTAATGATTCAGAGCTTCGTCGGAGTTCGAGGGTTCGGCGGGCTCCTGTGGTACTCGATTCCTCGCCCACGCCTGCTAAGAAGCGGCGGAGAATTGCTAAGAACAGTGGAACTGATTCTGTTGAGAGGGTAAAGAGTGGAGATGCGACGAATATTGTTTCACCATGTTCAATCTCCGAGGATATGGAAGAAGAATCACGTATTTGGAGGTCTAGGTTGAGATCCAGGTCAAAAAATGTGAGTTTTGGATTGAGAGAGAAGGGGGATTCATTGCCCAAAAGAAAGCTTTTTCAGGACTTGGATGGGTTTAAGGAAGAAAAGTTGGAAGGTGGAGAGTTGGATAACAAGAAAGAGAGATTGGAAAGTGGCAAGACGACTGTTGTTAAGTCAAAGAGGCCGGGAAGAGTTAAAGCTTCAAATGCTTTGCGGGAGGGATTGTTGGAAAACAATAACGAGGAGGATTCCTTGTGCTTGAGGAGTGAAGCGGGATGTGGAAGTGAGAGGGAATTAAAAGAATTTGAACCCAAACAATTGGTTGAGAAAGAGGAGGTTGAATTTCCAATGGGTTCACAGTTAGAAGACTGCATTGGCAATGAGAATGCGGAAGCCATGGAGCGGGGTAAGCGGGTGGAACTGCCAGTGTGTCTGGAGGGAGAAATTCAAAGGGATGCTGTAGACGTTGATAGAATTCCTTCTGACATAGTGGTAGAGGGAGAAAATCAAAGGGATGCTGCAGAAGTTGATGGAATTCCTATTGACCAAGTGGTGGATGGAGGATGCCACCATAAACCTTCAGAAGATGAGAATGCCACTAAGGTGGATAAGACAAATTGTGCTTTTACACTTGGCAAGCCGCGCATAAAAGAGGGGAGGAGATGTGGTTTGTGTGGGGGAGGGACTCATGGCAAGCCTCCAAAGAAGTTAGTACTGGACGCGGCTGGGAGTGATAATGAGGCATATAGTGGATCTTCAGCTTCTGAGGAACCCAACTATGACATATGGGATGGATTTGGCGACGAACCTGGCTGGCTTGGACGCCTTTTGGGTCCCATAAATGATCGTTTTGGTATTGCTGGAATCTGGGTTCATCAACACTGTGCCGTATGGAGTCCAGAGGTGAGGTTCAGTAACTGTTTGCTTTTCATTTATTTTGTTTTTTCTTGTTGTTTGCTGGCTTTCTTGCATAAGAAATATGTTGATTGTTAGAATTTTTGCTTGTGCTGATCATATGAATATTTTTGGTGGTTCCCTTATTTTAATATTTTTTTAAAATTTATTATAGTATATTAATATAAGTCATGTGGATGCTTTTAAAATTGCCATATTATTCCATCTAAAGTTGATAATTCTTAGCAGGCAATGGGTATCATTTATCTCTTGGTTACTTGTTTAACATTGTCAAATTCATATGGTTTCTTCTATATGTATATATATATATATATATATATATATATATATTCATGAAAATCTAAATTGCATCCACCTACCCCCACCACACCAGAAAAAAAAAGGGAAAAGAAGGGACTTAAACTTCCTCCCAATTGATAAATGTCTGGCACTTGTTGGTTTGCCACCTATAGTTAGTCAATGATACAATTCTTTTTTTCTCTTCTTGAAGCCAAGTGTGCAGTTGGCTATTTTTAGACTTGTTATCTTGTAACTAGGGCTACATTTAAACCTCCAGTTATTCAAATCCTGTATTTTCCAGAGCCGTTGCATTTTGATTGTGTAAACTTATATTATTCTTAGCATCTTTCTAATTTTCATACTTACGCGATCGCAGAACATCATAGTCATATTGCATTTGTGTCTGCAATTGGGGCTACATAGGATGATTGTCAACTTAATGTGGCAATCACTAAGAATTTGAGCATTACCACCACTAGGGAATTAGCCAGTAAATTTTCTTTGGGAGGCCTGAAGATAAATACCTGTAGGTGAGAAATTTTTTTAATAAAGTCTGGGTTGACCATAGGACATATATATTAATCTTGTGGGGGCCACAGGTATCAAATTTGTATACAAAGATTATATTACAATATGTTAATTAATTATATATATATATTTTTTTTTTGGGGTTGGGTGGGGGGGATTGTCCCTCAAACATAGCATAGATATGCCTTGACTACTATTACCATAAGTATACTAAATCATTAGAACCATGACTGCTGCAACACCACCGTTAGGTGTCATAACTGGCCATAATCTCGTCTTGCACTTGAGTTTTGGTTTATATAATAAACCCATACTCAAACCGATCAAATAATAATAATAATAAACCCATACTTGAAATTCCAGTTGGGTTTGAGTCATGGTTACCACAATTTGCTCCTCCTTCTAGAGAATTGCGAATTGGGATCGCACGATCCAAAATACGGATCATTAGCGATTTAGAATGCAAGATTTAGCGTTCCAATCTAAAATATCAAAAGCCCGAAAAAAAATCATACAAAATACACCCACATCATTAGAATTTTATTCGTTGAAATCTTTTTGGTATATATATATATATATATATACACACACATACATACCAATATTATTACAAATATAATTAAAAAGCACATCACGTTCTAAATAAACGTACTTCGTTCCAACAAAATGATCCAAATAAGCCTACCCCTAACGTACCATGTTCTATAACAAGTGACGATCTACGTTCCCGTTCCCCGTACCGTAACGATCCATGTTCTAGGTAACATTTTGAGTTATAAAATGGAAACCAGATTCAATAGCCAAGAAATATTTGTGGATTTTAGGTTGAAAACTACCAGATTTATCAATATATAACAAGCAACAAAAGTTAAATATAGTCTCTCAAAATAACTAGTGATGATATAACTTTTCTTGTAAATCTGTGTACAATTGAATGACAATTTACTATGATGTCAGATGTCCTTTGAAATGACTAGAAAATGAGAGGTGAGTAGCAAGAGAGACGAAATTGGTGTTGAGACCAAGAAAGGAGGAAAAATGAAAAAGAGGAAATAAATTGAAAGGAAAGAGGTTTTGAGCTCCTTTTGTACTACATGCTAACCAATACATTGTTCTGTATTGCCGAAATGAAGTTAAGAGTGACATTTTTGTTATTGCCAACTACATTGTTGTTACATATCAATGTGAATGAGTACCATTAGGAATCCATCATGTACTTCATTGTTTAAGTGTTAGATGTGAGTGGCTTTTATTACCTTTTTTGAAATCTGAAGATGTTCCCGGAGAGCTCGTTGTCAAACATGACGGATCAATACCTGTGTAGCCATTGGAAGCTTGATATTCTTGTTGGCTTAGGAGAATGTTAACAAATGGTAGATAATTTCGTAGAGGGAGATATTGCATGTTTTGAAGTTGAACTACCCTTGGTAGATAATTGTTCTTGTGGTGTAATAATTTTACTGTTATCAAATTCTTTGGCCATACTATATGAAGTGCGGTGAGTTATTAAACGTTGATGGGTTGAAAACTTGGCTCGCTCTCTCTCTCTCTCTCTGATAAGTGAATTTTGGCTTTTGAGTTCAAATTCTATGTTTGAACTTTCTTAGTATGTGTACTTGGTCAAGAGGACATTTTATGCTAGAATATGGATTGTCCAACATATTTGACTTTTAAAAAAATTAGGGAGTTTTTTTCCCTTTTTTTTTTTTGGGGGGGGGGGGGGGGGGTAAGTAAAAGTATATTATGTTATAAACAGAAGCAGCAAAGGGGGGGCACCACCCATGTACATGTGAAGGATACAAATAGGCCCCATCTACACAATTCAACTCTCCGAATCCCCAGATATAAACAAGTTAAGGGAAATTTTACTTCTTTGTGGAATTGGATGCTGATCCAGTTGGAACCGACCTCTTTGGATGGCGCACATCTGGGTTTCATTTGAACATTCCTTAGGAAGTAGTGTTTTATGGCAAGAAAACTCTTTGGGAGAGATCAAATACTCTGATCTCCATTGGTATTGAGTTGCTTCTGTTCCTGAGCTCAATGTTCACCACCTTCTGAGCAACATTGAACTAGTTGGTCCCTTTCTTCATTGCTTGTGATTGTTTCACAGTCTTCATCATCCATGCAGCTGTTAGTGGCTCTTACAGTTACTGTTTTTTCAAGTCCCTCCCATGTTTTTTTTTGTTAATTAAAGAGAGAGAGAGAGAGGTTATTGTTGAAATTTATCACTGATCTTCCAGTTTGAAATTCTGTCTATTTATGCAGGCAAGATTGCTTTGCCATTTTCTGTTATCTTCAAGCTAAACTTATAAATTTGTTTTTCTTTTTATTTCTTGGGTCAATATTCTTTTCCTAGAAGTCTGCTTAAAATGAATATTTTTTATGAGGATACTGGTTATCAGTTCTTTTCTGATCTAAGCTGGGTAGCGTAGTTCTAAGTGGTCTCAATACTTGTTTATAACTTTATGTTTACTGATATTGTGTGTTGATAAGATTTGTCAGGGCTCCATTATACCATCTCAAGTGTTGCTATATGATGGACCATGTTAGTAGGAAGTAAGCAACAATCTTAACTGCTTGATTTTGAACAACTTTTATTGTTACATATGCTAAACATACTTTTCATCTCTTTACTTAGCTTAATGTATTTGCTATTCATTTTTTTTCTTTTCTATTCAGTTAATTATGGCGTTACAGTAATTCTCCTTTCATTCTGATTTGTGTTTTCAGGTTTATTTTGCTGGTCTGGGATGCTTGAAAAATGTTAGAGCAGCACTTTGCAGAGGAAGAGCATTGAAATGCACCCGCTGTGGGAGGCGAGGGGCAACAATAGGATGCCGTGTTGATCGGTGTCCAAAAACTTACCACTTGGTTAGTTCATTATTAATTCTTCTTCGCTTGTTTGCTTTTTTGTTCTTTTTGCAGACATACAATGTTTTAGAATTAACTTTACTAATTGAAGGTATTGATTTAAATTATCCTTGTTTTTTGGCTTATTTATTCTATGCTTTTGCAGCCTTGTGCCCGAGCTAATGGTTGCATTTTTGATCATCGCAAATTTCTTATAGCCTGCACAGATCACCGGCATATTTTCCAGCCTCATGGCAGTCAATATTTGTACCGGATAAAGAAAATGAAAGCTAAGAAAATGAAGTTGGAAATAAGAAAACTGGCAAATGATGCTTGGCGGAAGGATCATGAAGCAGAAGAAAAATGGTTGGAGAATTGTGGAGAGGATGAAGAGTTTTTGAAACGTGAGAGCAAGAGGCTTCATCGTGATTTGTTGAGAATTGCTCCTGTGTACATTGGAGGCTCAAATGCTGAAAGCAAAATACAATTTCAGGGTTGGGAATCTGTAGCTGGGCTTCAAGATGTCATCCGAAGCTTGAAAGAGGTGGTCATTTTACCTTTATTATATCCCGAGTTGTTTAGTAATCTGGGGCTTACACCTCCCAGAGGTGTTCTTTTGCATGGTTATCCTGGAACTGGCAAAACTTTAGTTGTGCGTGCATTAATTGGTTCATGTGCTTGCGGAGATAAACGGATAGCCTATTTTGCTCGCAAAGGTGCTGATTGTTTAGGAAAGTATGTTGGTGATGCCGAGCGTCAGCTAAGACTTCTGTTTCAGGTTGCTGAGAAATCTCAACCATCGATAATTTTTTTTGATGAGATAGATGGGTTGGCACCTTGCCGCACTAGGCAGCAAGATCAGACACATAATTCAGTTGTTTCGACCTTGCTTGCTCTATTGGATGGTTTAAAATCTCGAGGTTCTGTTGTCGTAATAGGTGCAACAAATCGTCCTGATGCCGTTGATCCAGCATTGAGACGGCCTGGGAGGTTTGATAGGGAAATTTATTTTCCACTGCCGTCGGTCAAGGACAGAGCCGCTATTCTCTCACTTCACACACAAAGGTGGCCCAAGCCGGCTACTGGATCATTGCTCAATTGGATTGCGAGAAGAACTGTAGGCTTTGCAGGTGCTGATCTGCAGGCTCTTTGTAGCCAAGCAGCCATTATTGCCTTGAGGAGGAACTGCCCCTTGCAAGAACTATTGTCTGCAGCAGGAGATAAAGCTCTTCATGGTAAACGCGCTCCTCTTCCCACCTTTATGGTGGAGGAGAGGGATTGGTTAGTGGCTCTTTCATGTGCGCCACCTCCATGCTCTCTAAGGGAAGCAGGGATGGCTGCAAATGATGTGGTGTCATCGCCTCTTCACACCTATCTTATTCCTTGTCTGCACCAACCACTGTCCACATTACTTGTTTCTCTTTATCTTGATGAACGCCTCTGGTTGCCGCCTTCTCTTTCTAAAGCTGCCATGCTGATTAAAAGTGTAATAATTTCTGCTTTGGATAAGAAAAAAGTGCAGAGTGATCATTGGTGGTACCATGTTAATGATTTGCTTCAAGAATCTGATGTTGTGAGGGAGATTGGGAATAGCCTTTCACGTGCCAGCATTCTAGTTGGAGAGGCTAGTTATGCCAGTTTTGACTCTTTGGATGCCAGTACTGATGATGAAAATATGAAGTTTAAACATTCCAAATTGCAGCAAGTAGGTAATCACTCTAGTTTGCTTCAAAATATACCCTATGGATCAGGAAAGAAGTCAGGATTTCGGATATTTATTTCTGGAAGTCCCAGATCTGGCCAGAGATATCTTGCTTCTTGCCTTCTACATTGTTTTGTTGGCAATATTGAAATTCGAAAGGTTGATTTGGCTACAATTTCACAAGAAGGACATGGAGATGCGGTGCAAGGCATCACACAATTATTAAGTACGTTCCCTTTGTTTATCTTATCTTCTAGCTGGCACAACTTTGTAACTGCACTGTATGAACTTCAAACTCCCCTTTGATACCTCTTTAATAACTGTCTAATGTGCTCTTACATCATTGCCTGTGTTGCATTATTAAGTCTTCTTTCACATAGCTCGGGCATGATTTTTTTTTTTTTTAGTTCAGTAGCCATTTTCTATTACAAGATATCTGTTATTTTAGGCTTTCAGTCAAATCTTAGAAATTTCTAACTATCCAAATAAATAAATTAATCTTAGAAATTTCTAAGAATTAGCTCCATTTCTCCCCAAATGTTTCCTCTTGCCTTTCATAAATTTCATTATGATATCCACTAATCCCCCTCTAGTATCTATCTCTCAATGCACATCATTAGAAGTAGCTACTTCTTTTTGTGGGAAAGGTTCCGTTTTGACTTGCTTCATTTGTCATTGCAAATTGTTCCTTTCTTGTTTATCAGGTAGAAGGGGTTTTTTTAAACTGAATTGAAGTTGCCAGACTTTTCACGTATGCAAGTTATAATATGCTGATATTTAACCCCAAAGAATGTCAGTGATCTGTTGGGAACTGAAGTATAGTTTAGTGATGCTATACTTGTGTTGTGTCATGTGTGTTATTTCTAATATTTTGACACAGAATAATTATGGAAAGTCAATTGAAGGTGATAATTTTCTTTAAGTGAAGATATGAAAGATCTCCCTCCAAGCCGTACATATGACTTTCCACAGAATTCTATATGTGTCTATGAGATCGAGTATGGCATTCTGTTTACTCACTTTAAATTGAGTATTTGAGATACAAAGCTATATGGATTGAAGCACGGAAGCAGTGCCCTTCTGAGCGCTCCGTTCAGTTGATTGGGAATGAAAGAGAGGGAAATTACTATTTATTGGATTCAAAAAGTCAAAGTCAACCAAGAAACATCTTAGAAGCTAGAGGAAAAGAAAGCAAAAGCGATTCCCACAGTAGCGGTGAGCGAAATGGGAACAGCCTAAACCGTGAAAACAGGGTTGTGGGAGAGTAATACAAGCGTCGTGCTGCTAGGCGAAGCAGTGTAGTGCCTCAGAACAATATGAGAGAGATATATTGAACAAGTATGGTCATCCCCTATTGGGATGTACTATTAAACCTAAATTGGGGTTATCTGCTAAAAACCTATGGTAGAGCAGTTTTTTGTAGAAAATAAACTCAGCTTCTATTTAGGTTCTTTGTGCTAAGGGATCTTTTTGATGCTTTGCCACAGTTTTTGTACAATGATTTCTTTGGTTGCTAGGGGCAATTGCTAGGTGCAATAGGAATAGGAAAATCTTGGGCTGCCAAGCTTGAGAATATAGGTTAGAGTCTGAAGGCAGCCACCTTGTGCATATAATGTGGAAAGTTAAGTCTATTTTTAATTTACCCATCCCAGCAAAACACATTGGTGGGAGCAACTCTAGGGAATTTCCTTTTATTTCTTTGGGTTGCTATACCTTGTGTTTATTGTGCATTAATCTATCTCCCATTGTTTTCTCTCCCTTAGAGAAAGGGGTTTGGTAATATATAAAGATCTTTCCCCCCCTCTGCTCTAATATTTTACATGTGAGAACTTGTGATCATGTGTGAATGCATCAATAGGTGGTACATATTTGATGTATTTAAAAGATACAGCGTCTGCATATTGCTTTTTTTTTTCTTCTTTGTTTGCTTTCCCTTAATTGGTTTGGTTATCTTTCATTTTATTTGCAGCATTTGCACATGGTGTTTTCAGATATGACAAGGTACTTTTAATAGTGGCATCTTATCATATACATTGGCTGGCTTTCTTTACAAGAAAGAGAACTAAATAAGTCTAATGCATTTTTCACTTATCAAAAAAAGAAAAAAGCGTAATGCATTTTTTGCAATTTCAGTTTCTCTAAGGTTGAGGATTCCATTATTCAGATGTATTGACCTTTTGAGCTTTACCTCCAACATCTAATTTGTGTAAATGAGGAATTACTTGTATGGTTTCTGCATCATAATGGTTTTCATTAAAAAAAGTTATTGAAAAAATGCTCAAAATTATCATTTTCCATGGCAGTGAGATGTGCTAGTGTGGGCTCAATGCATGATATTCATGCCGAGAATTGATTTGTGGGCTATTGAGACATGTCATCAAGTAGGCAGAAGGGAGAGTGATTCCTCTTCAACAAACCTCGAATTACCAGAGGAGAACAAATCTTGTTTGACGCACATTAAAGTTGTGGAAAAGGAAAACCAATCCTGTGTTAGGGTATGTGAATCAGCAGAGATGGCAGAGCCCCAGGGTGCTGACCAAAGAGTCTCATATGTCTGGAGCTCATTTATTGAGCAGGTGGAGTCCATATGCCTGTCTACATCCTTGATGATTCTGGTAAGACTGCTTATCCTTTATTTTTCTTTTTCCTTTTTTGTAATGAGATCAATTTTTTTTGACATAGTATTGAACTACTATTAGGCCTTTTGATTTCTTCACTACACAGATTTTGCTGATGCTAGTACAAGTGATGGAAACCCTCTTGTACTAGCGTGCACGTGTTTATGTGTAGGGATGGATGTGTAACTGATTAAACAGTCATTTTGTAGTTTCTTTTGTTTCCTTATTGTTTTTTTTCCCCCAAAAAAGATTGTTCAACAACTATAATATATGTCTGAAATTGCATTCCACGTTTACTTAAATATCTGAAAATCCAGTTTTCTTTAGTGTTCAATTTCTTTGTACAACTGCTTCACTGGCTGTGATGTGGGCTCTTATAATGTGCTCTGAGAAATCAATAGATGAGAAAACACCAGCTAGTTGCTCGGATTCACCTAAACTTGAATGCTGACGAGCTGATGTCTAGAAATATAGAATATACGATATGGAAATGATCTAATTCATTTATTGTTCAGCAACACTTCTTATCTTGACCACTCAATTAGAAAAGGGAGGAGTTTGTGCACATTGTGGCCATCCCTCCTTCAACTGTATTGGCTTCCAATGTTGGTTGTCAAGTGCAGGTCAAATTTGAGAGGGCTGGTTGAATTGGAGTTGACACATCTCCTGCATTTTAGAAGCTGCATATTTTGTATGTATAACATGGTTGATGAATTCAAATTTTAACAGCAAATTTTACTTTAAATGAAAAAAAAGACATTACAGTTAGACTGATAACAGTGATACGAATGTGCTCATAATTTCTGCCCTTTAGCCATCTCGTTCATTTCAAAGACATTTATTCCATATCTGCTGGTGCCATAAACTTTCCGTTTAACTTCTCTATTATTTTTAAAAGTAATGTAACATCTTTGTCTTTGCAATAATTTTTGTAAGCAGTTGATTGAATTCTTTATTAATTTTCTGCTTTAACAGGCTACTTCAGAAGTGCCATTTCCATTACTTCCTATTAGAATAAGGCAGTTCTTCAAGAGTGACTCCTTGAATTGCAGTCTTTCGACTCCCTTGGTGGACACAATACCCCGATTCTCTGTGCAGATTGATGGGAAATTCAACCATGATATGGTGATCAATTCATCTGCAATAGAGTTATCAAAGGATTTAGTTCAACAGTTTGTTCTGTTGATTCATCATAAAATTCATATCCATGCAAGTTCTTGCAAGGTTGACAAAGCTTGTTATGCTGTTGAAGGGGATGAGGATATCGTGTTTCACAGCACAGATCCTGGATCAACCAATCAATATGGGAGAACACAGGGTCCTGCCAGTTCTGTTATGAAGGTTCCACTTCCATCTATCAATAGAACTCCCAAAGGGAAATCAAACTTGCTGCTAGCAATATCTACATTTGGATACCAACTTCTGAGATATCCTCATTTTGCTGAACTGTGTTGGGTCACATCCAAGTTGAAAGATGGTCCCTTTGCCGACATAAATGGACATTGGAAGGGTTGGCCATTCAATTCTTGTATTGTTCGTCCTAATAACTCATCAGAGAAGGTAGCTGTTGCTTGCAGCTCCAGCAATATTAAAAGCGAAGAAAAAATTGGTTTAGTTAGGGGCCTAATTGCTGTTGGTTTATCAGCATACAGAGGCAAGTACACATCTCTTAAAGAAGTTTCCTCTGAGGTTCGGATGGTTCTGGAGCTCCTAGCTGAAGAGATTAATGCTAAAATTCATGCTGGGAAGGATAGATATCAATATATTCGTCTCCTGTCACAAGTAGCTTATCTTGAAGATATGGTTAATAGCTGGGCATATACACTACAGAGGTACTGTTGCCATTAACGTTATGTGGTTTGAGTTCATATTCATTAATTTATTCTTATCTAACATGAATTCCTTGCATTTCAGTTTAGACGTCGTTGCTCAAATGACTCTGGCAAACCCTACACCATCTTCTCTGGGATCTCTGAATGATCATAATTCTTGCAAAGATGCTCCACTTCAGAGTGATGGATGCAAGCCAGATGCTGCTAAAAAAGGTTCCCATGAACCAGAAGTGCTTGAAGAAAGTTTGCAGGGATTTGCTGCTAAAAATATTGAATGTGTTGATTTGAACAAAGGAGGGCACAATATTGGTTATACAATTTCTGAAAGTAAACTTGCAGTTATAGAAGAAGGGCCTACTGAACAAATGGTCTTGCACCATTCGGCCTCTGATATACATTCACATGGTTCTGCTGCTGCTACTGATCCATTGGATGGTAAACTATTAAATGGGCAGCCTTGTAGGTCAGAAGAATCAGGAAATTATACAGGGATTGTTAGAGGCATTGGATCCTTGCAACATTCTAACGGATTTGCATGTACAGATTCTGTCAACCTTATGGAAGATGGTCCCTGTGGTTCAGGTGAACTTGCTGGTGTTAAGCTCTCTTGCTCCAGAAAAAATTGCTACAAGTGTAATGGTTTGTCCAGGACGGGGATAAATATTCCATCTAAAGTTGGCAACCCAAACCCTGACAAATGTAATGCAGATATCAATTTCTCGTCAAACCAAACAAGTCTTTCTACTGATTCTAGGGTTGTATGTTTATATCGTTGTTGCTCTGAATGCCTTTTCAACCTCCAGCATTCGATGCAGAAAACTCTCATTTATGAATGGGGATTGAAAGGGAATGATTGGACAGTAGAGGATGTTCATGATCTTGTTGCATCGTTATCTGTGAATCTTTGTTCAGCACTTGGGAAATTGTGTATTGCTGAAAATTCAGCCAATTCACTTACAAAATTGTTTGAATATCAGCAAATGGGTACGTGCCAATGTAAAACTTCAGGAAATAGATTAATCATGCCAACTGAATGCAGTTGTCATTCAAGAAGTAATCCTCAGCATGGGCTTGATTTGAAATTCATGTATAGAGATGGTGTACTGGCCCCTGTAGACTCTGACAAAGACATTTCTTTTCACTGTAAATTCGAGACTTTATGCCTTTGTTATCTTATAGAGTGGATAGTAATGACCAAGCGGCCTTAGATTGGTGTTATGTTGTCACAGCTTTGATTGGCTTCATGTTGGCAATTTTGGATGTCCTTGCAGAATTTAGGAGTGAAACTACTCTCAAGAGACGTAAAAATTCAAAATTTTGTCTTCTGAGTTTCATTTTAATGGAGTTCTTCCATGGGAAACAATTGCTGGTGTTGATATTTCTCTACTTTTCTTGCAAAGTCTTCCAAGTTTTGACTTTTTTTGAGTAGAAGCTAATCTGCACCATGTAAGTAGCATTTTGAATTTTTTTTTTTTGAAATTATATTTCATACTTCCATGTTTTGATATTTATTTTTATGTATATATGAGGTTCTGATCATTGATACTTTGGTTGAGTGCATTCTTTGAACTAAGTTGCTGATAAGAAAGGGAGGAAAAAGAAATTTCATAATTCATGTAATTGTATGTTGAGGGTGAAAATAGAGTTTAAGCAGAGCTGTACATATATTTGTTTTTCTGAAGTACTGTCTTTTGGTTCCTTTTCAACTGTCTTTTAAAGTCATGAGACTCATTTCATTCTTAGAAAACCTAAACATTTATTCATTCAACTTGTCTTTCACAAAGCATTTGAAATGAGTTTATTTTGCTTTGTACAACATTTGAAAGGAGCTTTAAAACTGAAAAAGTCGGTTCCTTTCAAGAATTCTATAATTGAATCAGTTACTTGATTTTCCATAGTATCTTACTCTTAGTGATCTTGATATGGCACTGGAAAATTCTGGTTTGAAAAATGGAAGAAAAAAAAAAAGGAAAAAGGAGGGGGGGATTCAGTTTGGTTACTAATAACTTCAATATATATAAATAAACAAATAAATGAAGTTGGTGCTTTTCCTACTATTTTCTCATTCAATTCTGCCCTACTTCACCTTTCAGAATGTTCTACTTGTGGCTTCCTTTATGCATTGGTTTCTTATCTAGTGCAGCAACTGAGGAGTTGATAGAAGCATTTTAACTTTGGTTTTTTTTTTTTATCAAATAATTATGGATTTGTCTCTCATTCTCTCTTCAAGCTCTATTATTTTGTAGTTTATGTACCAATTTGGGACCCAGACAATTACACATGTTAGATCCTGTTTTAGCTTTTCGTTGCTGAGTAGTAGTGTATTTTTGTCGCGTGTTTTTCTCTGCTATTCCTTGAAATTTAGACACGAGGTTCTATGTTGGATCTGAAAAATGAAAAGCTCAGCTTGTCTGATACTCTTCGACACTGCTAGAAATGAGTAGCTGAAATATCTCCACATTTCATAAACCATGTTCCCTTGGTTTGCGTGGTGCTACATATCTCTTAGCTAGATAATGTTTCAATTAGCTGTGGTCCTGTATACTAGACCTAAAACTCATGCAGATTCTGTATGTATTTGTCTGTCTGTGTGACCACTCATCAAGCCTTCGCTTACAAGGGTCTCCTTCCCCCTATAAACCAGCCACTTCAGTGTCTTTGTCCATCACTCTCTTAATGGCCTTGCAAAAGCTCTCCTTTGAAAACCATCCAAGTCCACTGCAACCGTAGCCATTAACCCTAGCTAGCATTCAAGATTTGGTCACCCAGATGTGGTACAAGCACTATCTGACTATAGCTTATCAAAGACTCCCACATTGATACAAGCCCAAAGTGATTTCACAAAGCACCCAACTGATGGGTGATGCACCCATCCGCCATAAACCACTCTTCCTCTAAACCCTCTCTTTAAACACTGCCGGCAATGCTGCTTCTATCAATGCTGCCCTGGGGGTTGTTTGAATGCTACCAAAAATGGTAGTCCCGTTAACTAGAAAACAAACCCCCCCCCCCCCCCCCCCCAAAAAAAAAAAAAAAAAAAAAAAAATCCTTGCTTGTTAAATGTTGTGAAAGGTTTCTGTTGTCCCCTTTCACTTTGCTTGAACAAATGTCCAAAATTCTACTAGTGTGTAATAAACTTAATTGGAGACCATTACCAATTTTCCACCCTCGTAGTTGAGAGCAAAACTATTGATTATATAACTATTAGCATCACTTGTTATATTTATTCTAATTTGTAAGATTTTTGTATTTATTTGATTCAATTAGGGTGACTGACATACTTAAATGAGATACAATTCCTTGATATTTGAGATGAGAAGTGAGATATGAAAAAAATTGGCAAATATGTTCTTTTGGTCTTGACCCATGTATTGTTGAATAAACTCCTCAAAAAAAAAAAAGGTGAATTTATTTAATCACTGATTTAATTGACAATGTATTCCAACATATGCTAAAAGTAAAACAGAAGCAACTATTATTGTGTCATTGCATTTATGAAAAAACATATGAATGATGTCATGATTTTTTTATTCCAAATTATTGAGTAGCATTTGTATTATAGAGGTGCACATCCATGTTTATAATATATATATATATATATACACGTTCTCATTTTATCCTGCTGAATGACGAAAGGACCCCCTTTGTAATTATGTCGACCTTATTCTCTGCCAACAAGTGACAAACATCACATAATCCCTCTTTTTGTTTTTTTTCCCATTTTCTACACCCCTTCAAACCTTTGGCTGTTGCGTGTTGTTGGGAAGAAAAAAACAATATTAAAAAAAAAAAATCCTTTTCTGTCACTTGATATATATATATATATATAGCTTGTAGACAAAGGACCATCACATGGGCAGTGTGCTGGCATGAGCGACTCATGCGCCTCCAACCTTCCATACAATTAATCATCCCCATATTCCTTAGTTGTTCAAATTAAATGCTGATACCCCACTCTCTCTCTCTCTCTCTCTCTCTCTCTCTCTCTCTCACACACACACACACACACACACGCGCTATATCATCAATCAGCTTACAAAGTCTTATCTCCACATCATATTAAATGTGTAATGGTAATCTTAAAGCACAGGATGCCTATGCCCCACATGGGGGGGTGGTTTCTCCAATTAGTCGATTGACAACTTCTTCCAGATAACAATATAAAAAGATGAGAACAAAAGAACCTCGTGTGGGACTTCTCTACCTTCAGTCGAGGGCTTGCATGAGAAGCGATGGATCATATCAATGAATCTTTTGGGTCCTCTTCTAGCAGTACTACAAATGAAAGGGTGGAGGATCCTGAGGACCTTTTGGAAGACTGTTGGTTCTTTCGAAACTTGCTTGATACAAGACCAAAGATGTTGAGAAGTTACTCTGATCCTTGTCCTTCCTCAAACTCATATGCCAGAAACGCTTCATCATCATTGAACAAACTCCCCGAAGAGAAAGTCGAAGAAAAAGAGAGAGGAAATGGAGCCAATATGAGCAATTCCACCCCACAAGCACCGCGCCATAATTTGCTCCGGTCACCATCTCTACCACCGTGGATGGGGAGAGAAGAAACACTTCAAGATGCAGAAAGTGACTTCACTATGGGCAAATTGATTAGGCAAGCATCGCTAAACCCTGAAGACATGTTGCCACCAAGACATGCTTCAAAGGTACTCTTTAATCTTCAGCTCTTTACGATGACAAGATGAATGATTTGATGCATACAGTTTCTTGCCGGTTGAAAAAAAGGGAGGGGGGGGGGGGTGTCTCTGTGATATATATATGTGTGTGTGTGTGTTTAACAGACCAAAATTTGCTCAAATTTACCTCGACATAATTTATCATTGCAAATTGAATTGTGTTTCAGTATACACTCTCTCTCTATCTAATGAGCATAACAATTTGCATTGCCAAAACTTTATTAACATAATACAACTGTAACAAATATTATTCCAATGAAGGCAGAGGGATCAATTCTCCATCCTCAATTTTTTATATACATAATTTTTCTTATATTATTTAAAATATTTTTAAATATAACTCTTTAAATTATGTTTTTGCTATCCATCAATTTAAAATTTTTCATACTTAACCCATATTATAATTTTAATTTAATCATTTCGATGAAATTTTATCAATCTTTTTGGAATTACTTTGTATATCTAAAGGTTTTTGAGAGTTGGATTTCTTTAATTTATAAGCTGCTTTATATAAATTATTTTAGTTTTTATAAAAAAATATTATTAATTAATATAAAATTTTATAATTATTTTTTAAGAGTCCCAAGTTTACTCCTATAAAAAGGACAACTTACCTATAAATTTTTAATATTTAGATAATTTTTAAATTTATAATTAAATTTCTCCATCCATGGTTCTGTGTCATTGCCGTTCTATTGTGGAGTGGAACTCACGAAGGACCTATATCAATACAATATCAGAATTAAAGGTGACAAATGTTATCTAAATCCGTCAATTCGTCCTAATTTGTCCATTAATTAATAGATATGGATAACTTATTTAGTTAGTAGGTCATAAACGGATTGGTTAATAAGAAATCCTGTCAATTTAGCGGGTCAATACGAGTTGAATAAAAGTGTTTGACGGATTGAGAATGGAAAATAACAAAATAGTATAAGAATATATATGTATATATATATATATAAGAATACATATATATATATATATATATAAGAATACATATATATATATAAAAGAATATATATATCTCCATTTGGAAAAAAACAAAATAGTAAAACATATATAATATATAGTTATGACAACTAATTGATACTTCATAAGCAATTTGGCAATTGTAAAACTCAAAATTTACTCTCTCACTCTAAAAATTGATACACTCTTAACTATTTAAAAATATTAATGAGTGGCTTCATGTAATTATACATGATATATATATATATATGTATACAGTGCACAAGTATATAATATATATATATATATATAATATACAATGCATATATACATAATACTGTAATACAATGCATATATATAATAAAGTATATATAATATATACAGTGTATATATATATATATAAAATATAATATAATATATATACATATACATGCATAATACAATATATATACATAAATATATACATATTAGTTTTTTTTTTAAAAAAATAGTGAGAGTTCAGGTTCTTCGGGTTTGTTCGGTTTACTCGAATTTTAAACTAAAACTGAACCGACTCAGTTAATTTTCTAATTGTGTTCTTGACTTTCTTTTAGCAATGACGTTTTATTAGATTTTCAAGAGATCAAAAGTAAAACAATTATTGTGATTATTTAAAAATAATGTTTCTTTTATTAGAGTGAAGAAAAATAACGTGTTGGATTTGGATTGACCTGACTCGTATTAATTACGGGCCAAATATGAATTTAACCTGTTTTGATCCGATCCTATTTTCAGCCCATCCAAGACTCGCTCAACCCGTCCATTTTGTCAGGCCTAATCAGAACAGTAGGACGATGACACTAAACTTTATTTCTTTTTATCCAGAAAACTGGTAGTTTCTTAATGGTACAATATCTTATTTCGTATGACTTTATGTATGATATAATTATTTAGTTTTAATTAAAAAAGTAAAAATTAAATAAAATTAAAAAATACATGCGTATTATATATATAACATATTGTAGTTAAGATACGTATTTGAGTAAGAAGAAATTATTTCTATCGAGTTTAGAGTTAAGTTAGGAGTTAAATACTATCTTTAAAAGAATGCTATAAATTTTAAAATGAAATGTAGAGGTTCAGTTGTTTTACATGGTGGGACTCATCACATGTGGGGTCACCGTGGTGTGGTGAGTGTCACCATATAAGACAAATGGATTTTTCATTTCAAAGTGGAGAGAATCCAAATTGATAAATTAGAGTTGAGAGCATCTCCATTTCTCTCAAGTAGGTGTGACCTACATGTTCAAATTATAATATTTTTTAAGTTTTGAGAGTGGTTTTACCTATTTGTTAGAGAAATAAAATGTATCTGTTTCACTTGAAATGAATAGGGATACAGAAAAGACCTGTCGAGTTGGACTGAGAGGTGGGCTGGGCTGAGCCGTTGCGAGCTCCTGCTAAATTAGCGGGCCGGACCAAGCTTGGCCAAGCCTAGAGAATGAGGCCCTAACCCGGCCCTAAGTCCTAATTCTTTGCCAGTCAAAAAATTCTTGTTTATTGTAATATTGTAATTAAGTCAAAGAGAATTCATATATTATAAAAAATATAAGAATGATAAAATTAATTACACATCATTACATCAATAAATAAATAACCAAAAAATGTTAATGTACAATAAATTAAAAAATATAAAAGTTAGAATTGATGAATAACTATTATTTGTTGTGCAATTGACGAATGAGTTAAAAGTTTGAATGGAAAATATGGAGACAAGTATTTGATATATGTATATACACACACACGATGATATATTATTCTTTATATTTACATTTATAATAATGGTGTGAAGTTGAATTGAAAGATAAATACTGAAAATGTGAAATGAAAGATAAGAAAATTAAATAAATATGGATCTATAAAGTTGGAAGTAAATCAAATAAATAACTAATAAGATTTCTTTGAATTGAAAACTAATGAATAATTATTTTATAGTTTAAATGGTTAGATTTAAGGTTTTTAAGTGTTTGGATATGTGCGAGTCAGGTTTCAAATTGGGCCTCAATTCAAAAAATAAATTGCAGACCTAAAATAGAGGTACCCACCCGGACTAGGCCTGCAAAAAATCGGCTGGACTCGCCGGGCAGCGAGCCATCGGGCCATTTCTCTGCCCCCCCCCCCCCCCAAATATGCAGTTAATCAAATTTGGATTGCAGGGCATAACAAAAGGTTCTAGCATTACAAGGCATCGTCCACGAAGGAAACCAGAGCTAGAAAGCATTAACATGGATGGCAGTAAGGAGACGAGGAGTAGATACCCAATTAATCAACTGATAACGAGAAAGAGCCTGAGTGATCTTGAGATTGAAGAAGTTCAAGGTTTTAGGGACTTGGGTTTCACATTTAACAAAGAAGACTTAAACACAAGTGTGGTGAACATACTTCCTGGATTGCAGGAGAAGAACAGAGAAGACTCGGACGAGGAGCAGGTGAAAAGGCCTTATCTTTCCGAGGCATGGCTGGCACAGAGCTCTGCACCTCCAATTCCAAATTGGGTTGACAAGAGATCAGCCGAAGACATGAAAGCACAGATCAAGTTTTGGGCTAGAGTTGTGGCATCTAATGTGCGCTAAGAGTGTTGATAATTATGCTTTGCTAATAAACTTTTTTAAGTTTAGCTTTAGAATAAGCTTGGTTTGTTAATCGTCATACCCATTATATCTAATCTTTTGGGAGTTTGTATTCTCTGCAGTTCATCTAGCCATGCATGATGGGGATTCTAGGAGTTGAGAAGTGAAAAACAGGGGAATTGCAGAAGAAGAAATCTATAATTTCTGTGGCATAATAGTTTTTTCTGATTTTATCTTTAACATAACTATTCTTTGGGGATTTGTACAAGATGTTCCAATGGCTGTTAATAAGAAGAAGGCTTCTAGTTAACAATGGCTAAAGGTAGATGTTGGTTCATGACATGTAGCAATTTCAAAATGATTGTCCAATATTATTAGGGTTCTGTTGGGAATTTGAATGAATAGACCAGCCTTATTGTGTTCTATATTCCAATTCAATCATGTGCGAGGATAATATGGAAAAGCTACCACTTGATATATATATATATATATATATATATATATTAAGTCCTAAATTTATCTCTTGAATTGGGAATAAATACTGACTTAGAAACACCAGTCCAAGTTAAATTCCTATCTACTTGGTTTAATTGTCATTTGAAAAAGAAAAAGAAAACTTGAAAAATATGACAACCAGGTCCAATCCTCTCTGCACCTCTATTTTATATAAATATGTACATTACACCCATTATGAAAAGTGCTTTTATGTTTTAAGTAATCTGATGCTGCACTTTTTGATCAGTAGGGGACTCCGTTTCTCGTCGCCTGTATCAAACTCAGAAAAAAGGGGATCAAAGGGCCACCAGGTCGGCTCCGGCAATAGCCACTCTAATGATGAAGTTAGTGAAAGTAAAGAAAAATGAACTTTGAAAGAGATGCAATTGATCGTCCCTTAAAAAGGCGTACCTTGGGGTTTTTATAGGGCGTTTGCCTCCTATATTTGTTAGGATTTGGTGCCATCAAATTCGGGATTCATGGTCACCGGACAAGTGGCAATTTCCATTCTGATCGTCGTGATAGTAGGGATTGGGATTGATCTCGAAATGGCAGCTTCTATATCGCATTTTGTTTCCTGGTTTTGCGGTCGGTAGGGTAGGCAAGGCGGTGATGAGCTTAGTATAAGAATTACTGCTCTGAATATGAAGCTCGGTAGGCAAAGTCCCCTACTCTTCGGACGTCACACCTGAATAACTATGTCACTTCCTAACCTGTACATAAAAAAACTATACACATATCAAGTTTGGGTTAGTTTGTCATTTTTTTTGTGCATCAGCTACTCCCCCCCCCGAGCCTTAGTTTTGGGGCCCTTGTAGAACTTAGCTAAGGTTTCTGAAAGGTCACGTATGTTCTTATTAATGCGCCATCTTGTATTTCGAGGGATCCGAAACCGTTGCGATGTAATTATTACATGTGCCATCGATTCGTCGATCGAGGCCATCATTAACCAACTGTCACTCGGTTTTCAATGCATTAAATGATGCCACTCGGATTCTTATAAATAGTCGAGTTTGTCATTTTGGACTCTTTTACAAACTCTGCATTGTGTTGAAACGACTGCGAAATAGAGCTTGAGATCTTGTGATTTTCGGTCCGCCTGAGAAGCCCCTCCATCACCTGACTCTTTTATCTCTGGCAAGTCAATAACTCCCTATTACTTTAGTTGCTATCTTTCTTCTCCCCTATGTTTTTATCTTTTTTTTCTATATATTCATTTCTACTATGTCAGATTCCGATACACAATCTGACGATAGGGAAATTAGGGGGAATGTTAGAGTAAGCGGTGGTAGGATCCCCACATCCGGGGGAATAAATTATGAGTCTTCCGATAGTGATTCTGACGTGCTGCTTCTTGAAACGCACCTCGAATCAAGAAGCAAAGAGGTCGGCACATCAGACCGATCTCAGAGAGAGGAGGGAAAGAGTGCTATAACTGAAGAGATGCTAAGTTCCTTTAGAGAACATTTTGGTTTTTTGACGAACGTAACCTGTAGAGTCCCCAAAAAATTAAATCGTCCTTCGGATATCATGAGGGGTAAAATTTGCGCTTACCTTGAATGGTTCGAGATTGGCGTAAGATTTCCTTTGCACCCTCTTCTCAATGAATTTTTTAGTTGGATCAAAATCTGTCATACCGAGCTAAATATTAACAGTTGGAGGCAACTTATGGCCATTCTAGTGTTAGGACATAAGAACGGGGTTGAGGTGGATCTAAACCTCATTTGAAGGAATATGGATATGAAGTACCTCATATCAGAGGGACTTTATTACATGTCGTTTGATAAGAGATTCAGACCATTGACTTCAGTACCCACTTCCAACAAGACGTGGAAGAAGTGGTACTTCTTCATCGGCGGAGGTTGAGAATATGAAAATTTTGAGGACTGGCTGAGTTTCTTTCCTCGGCACACCGATTTTAAGGGTGAGACCTCAAACCTACAATTACTGGCTACTGTTCGACTTCTTCAATCTCCGTTTAACCTCTTTGTTTCTTGTATTGCAGATAAGAAGGCTTGGAGGAGGTCAGCTTTTACTCCAAAACTTCAGGAGAAGTATCGGCGACTGCTGCGTCCCCTCGACAGTCCTCATGACAGAATTCTGACCCTTCAGAACTTCATGGAGGCGAATTTGGTGAAGAGCAAGTTCGTCGCCTTGAAGAGGTCTATGCTATCGAGCTACACGCCGGGCATGAAGAAAACCGGGAGTTCCTCCCATTTTTCCACTCCACCTCCTCCCCAAAAGAAGAGAAAGACTGATGTTGGAGCATCTAACGCTCCAGAGCGCACCGAAGAGTCGGTGGTGCCCGTAGCTGCGAAGGAGTTGCTGCCGCCTCTAGCTCTAAAGGCAAGTTCGGTCCCCCGTGGTAAGGGAAGGCTGAGCAACATTCCTGTCGAGTTCGCGAAGGTCGATAGTGGAGACGAGGCCATATGAGCAGCTTTTGAAGAGTCGTGGTCCTCGGCTGCGAAGTGTTTCAAGAATGTGAAGCCTCGCTGGATCACTAGAGACATCATGGTAACCTATATAAGGGTAAGTGTGAAAGTTATTTTCATTTTCATTTTTTTTTGCTCTGGCTAATTCACTTGTTCTTAACCGCAAGCTGCTCACGCCATGGCTGCCATCATGGACTACCCCAAAGAGTTTGAGAAAGTGAGCAAACTCCAGGCCGAGCTGGATGGAACCCGCCTTGAGCTCAAGACTTCCCACTCTCCTTCCCTTTCATTTGAAGAGAAGTATAAAGAGGCCTTGAAAAACATGGTTGTCTTGGAATCACAAAGGGATAGACTGGCTTCTGACTTGGAGGCTTTGAAGAGGGAGAATGAGGAGGCTGAAGCTGTGGCGGCTCTGAGGCTATCTTCTGCCATTGAAGCGGCTAAGGTGACGGCCAAAAAGGAGACTGAGAAAGAGCTCATGGATAAGCTGAATAAGCTGAGGGGGGAGTTCGTAGATTCTGGATACGAGCTCTTTCAAAAGAAGATTCAAATACTCTACCCTGGTCTCGACATTTCCGGGGTAGATGAAATGCAAGTGGCTGATCTCGACCTGCCCCCTTCGGAGTCCGCCTTAGCCCTTCTTACAGAGGAAGCTGCGCCTTCTGCCAAAGCCTCTTCTACCGCTGTAGAACCCTAAATAGGTTTGTTTTTTTTTTTTTACCACTATACTTTCTTTACTTTTTTGGGGTTCTATCAATAAAATGATTATGTTTTGCTTCAATTCTGGACCTAAAATACTTGCGATTAAAAACTAAATTGAAATAGAGCCTTGCACTTGAATTAAGATCTTTGCTTTAGACCCTAAAAACTTTAGAAATGGCATACTCAAGCCAAGTTGAAGTTTCAGACTTTAAGAACTTTGAGAAAAAGAATTAACTAGATTAGAGGGTCTATATAATGACTCTAAACAGGCCCAACGCCTTTGTAACGGACAAAGGTTTATTGGAGTTAGTGAGATGGACTAGACCTAAGGTCTGTGCATTGATTTTAACCAAACCTAGATCAAAGGGTCTGTATAATGACTTCAAACAGGCCCAACGCCCTTGTAACAGACAAAGGTTTATAGGAGTTAGTGAGATGGACCAGACCTGAGGTCTGTGCATTGATATTAACCAAGCCCAAAGCTCTTGTAATAGATACAAGACTTTTAGGAGTTAATGAGATGGACCAAACCTAAGGTCTATGCATTGATTTTAACCAAGCCCAAAGCTCTTGTAATGGATACAAGGCTTTTAGGGGTTAATGAGATGGACTAGACCTGAGGTCTGTGCATTGATTAGGTGATACCTTAAGAGAAAAAGAGGATTTTTATTGATAATATTTTCTCAAGTGCTCAATATTCCAAGGCCTAGGCACAGGTTTTCCGGTTGAGTCTTCCAACCAGTAAGTAGTGGGCGTGACGATTTTGACCACACGGTATGGTCCTTCTCAGTTAAGGGAGGACTTTCCCATAATGGGATCTTTGGTGTTCGAAAATACCTTCCTTAGTACAAGATCACTGAGCTGGAAATTCAAGGCCTTCAGCCCCTGTCTAGAGTTCTCGGCCATCATTTGCTGATATGCTTCAGTCTTGATCCCGGCTTGTTCTCCTCTTTCTTCAAATAAGTCAAGATTTCTGCAATATGAAAATCATTGGATGTTTGGTCAAAGGCGTCCGACCTTAGTGTTGGCATACCGATCTCGACTAGGATGACTGCCTCGGTTCCATATGTAAGTGAGAATGGTGTCTCTGCGATTGGAGCCCTTCTTGTGGTTTGATATGCCCAGAACACTCCAGGGAGCTCTTCAACCTATTTTTTTGGCTTTCTTCAATCTTTTCTTAATAGCATCTAGAATTGTTCAGTTGGTGACCTTAGCTTATATATTGGCCTGAGGGTGCCTTGGTGAGGAGAAGTGGTGGCTGATGTGCAGATCCTTATAGAACCTCTCGAATACCTTTCCGAAAAATTACGTACTATTATCAGAGATAATAACGCGAGGTATACCAAACCTGCAGTCTATATTCTTTCATGTGAAGTTTTTTACCTCTGCCTCGGTAATGTGAGTTAGCGGCTCAGCTTCCACCCATTTGGAGAAGTAATCTATAGCAATAAGCAAGTATCTCCTATTTTGTGGGGCCCTCGACAACGGTCCCACAATATTTATCTCCTATGCTAAGGGCTGGCAATAGGGATGAGCTCGTGGCGAGGCTGTTGTTGATACGAAGCGAAACGCTGGCACTTATTGCACCTTCGGACATACTCTTTGGCATGCCTCAGCATGCTTGGCCAGTAATAACCCTGTGTTAAAGCTCGATGGGCTATGGTCTTGCCGCCGTTATGGTTTTCACAAACCCCTTCATAAATTTCGGCAAGGATATACTAGGATTCCTCTGGAAATAAACACCTCAGTAGTGGTTGAGTGTATGATCTTCAGTAAAGTTTTTCATTTACGATTAGATACCGAGCCGCCCTGATTTGAATTCTTCGGGCCTGGTTCTTATCCTCTGGGAGTAGCCCGTCCTTTATGTATTGGATGATGGGTGTCATCCAACTTTGATGCTGCTCAAAGGTTTGGGTGGATTGAACTTCCTCGGTGCTCCTCTTCATTTGATGAGAGATCATCACTGTTGAGTCTTTCTCTGCCATGAAATGGGAGGCCATGTTTGCCAAAGTGTCAGCTCTGGAGTTCACGCCTCTGTCAATTTTCTGAATGGTGAATTTCTGAAAGGAGGTTTTCAACGAGTCTACCAGTTCGAAATACTTAATCATTTTGTCATCCTTAGCAGAGAACTCTCCTGAGACTTGTCCTACCATCAGTTGGGAGTCTGAATATGCTTCAAGGTTCTGTACTTCACAATCTAGGGCCAGTTTCATACCGAGGATGAGTGCTTCATATTCGGCCTCGTTATTTAAAGCTCTGAATCCCAGGGTAACTGCCCTTTCCGTTGTGACTCCTTTGGGGTCTGAAGGATGATGCCCACTCCCAAACCCCTATTAGTGGATGAAACATCGATGTATAATCGCCATCTTGTTGTAACCCTATCGTCCTGTAGTGCTGGAGTGAATTCCGCCATAAAATCCACCAACACTTGGCCTTTTAAGGAGGTTCGAGGTATGTAGGATATATAGAATTCCCCTAGTTCCACAGACCATTTGACCAATCGCCCTGAGACTTCAGGCTTATGTAGAATTTCCTTTAGAGGATAGGATGTGGGGACCACGATGGGGTGTGCTTGAAAGAAGGGTCTGAGCTTTCGGGCGGACGTAACTAGGGCGAAGGCCAACTTCTCAACCTGGGGGTACCTTTTTTCGGTATCCAGAAGTGCTTTGCTGATGTAAAAAATAGGCTTTTAAACCCCCCTATCTTCTCTGACCAGTGCAGAGCTAACGGCGCTTTTTGATACCGTAAGATACAAGAAGAGTCTTTCCCCTTGTATTGGTTTAGAGAGGAGCCCGAGGGAAGACATGTATTGCTTTAACTCTTGAAAGGCCCTCTTGCATTCAGGGGTCCACTTAAGGCCCTTATTCCCCTTCAGGATTCTGAAGAACGGAAGACATCGATCGGTAGATTTGGAACTAAATCAGTTCAGAGTTGCTATTC
This sequence comes from Nyssa sinensis, assembly GCA_008638375.1. Lineage (NCBI taxonomy): Eukaryota > Viridiplantae > Streptophyta > Magnoliopsida > Cornales > Nyssaceae > Nyssa > Nyssa sinensis. Next base: position 17,507,719 of record CM018047.1, read on the forward strand.
TTCCATTTAGGGCCTGGATGTCCTTCTTCGTCCTTGGTGATCCTAGTTTAATCAGGGCTTTGATTTGTGAGGGATCTACCTCAATTCCCCTCTAAGAGACTAGGAAACCTAAGAATTTTCCCTTAGTGACTCCGAATGTGCACTTCGTGGGGTTCAACTTCATTTTATGCCGCTTCAGTATGCTGAACATCTAACTCAGGTGCTGGATATGGTCACTCTTCTTTAGGCTTTTAACGAGTATATTGTCTATGTAGACCTCCATCATGCTGCCGATCAAGGAGTCAAACATTCTGTTTACCAGCCGCTGATATGTAGCGCCAGCATTCTTCAGACCAAACGGCATCACTCTATAACAATAGAGACCTCATTCGGATATAAAAGTGGTCTTCTCTTGGTTTGGAGGGTGCATCTGAATCTGGTTGTACTCTAAGCATGCATCTATGAAGCTCATTAGTTCGTGTCCTGCGGTTGCATCGACCAGCTAGTTGATTCTTAGGAGAGGAAAACTGGCTTTAGGACATGCTTTTAGAGGTCCGTATAATCAATGCAAACCCGTCATTTGCCATTCTTTTTCTTAACGAGGACCGTATTAGCGAGCCATTTTGGATAGAATACCTCCCTTATCATCCTAGCGTCCAACAGCCTTTGGACTTCTTCATTTATGATCTTGTGCCGCTCAGGGGCGAAGGTTCTCCTCTTTTGCCTTACTAGAGGGTGATCTGGATCAACCATCAATTTGTGGGAAACGAGATTGGGGTCTATCCCTTCCATGTCCTTAGTTTCCCACGCAAAGACTGACAGATTATCCTTTACGAACTCAACTATCTCCTTTTGCTTGGACGGGGACAAATCTGCGCCGAATTGTAGGTAGTACTCCCCTCTTTCAGAACTTACCAATACTTTGACGGGCTCCTACGTTGGTTTGGCCAAACTATCTCTTCCCCTGGGACTTCATGGCTCGTCAATCTCGGAGGGGCATTCCTCGGTCTTGCGGAGTCTGAAATATATAGGACTCTTTTCCTCTAGAGGCTACTGTGATTGCTATATGTGAACTTTTTCTTTCAATGCCAAAGCGTGGCACTCTCGGGCTGTTGGTTGACAGCCCCTGATGGCGCAGACCATGTCATTCTGAATGTATTTCAAGCATTAGTGGAAGGTAGAGGTGACTGCCCCTATCTAGTAAAGCCACGGTCTCCCTATGATGATGTTGTAGAGAAAACTGGTATCCATAACCATGTACTCAGAAATTAATGTCTTTTGAGCATCCCCAACCCCTACCGTGGTTAGGAGGTCTATCTTGCCCATTGGAGTGCTGAGGTTCCCATTAAACTCGACCATTACAGTGGTGGTAGCCTTGAGATTACTAGCATTGAGCTTCATGTGCTGAAAGGACTCGTAAAACAGTATGTTGGTAGAACTCCCTGTGTCCACCAGCACCCTCCTGATCTCGATCGAAATTTGTAACCTTAAGGGAGACGACGAGGGCATCGTTGTGAGGACAATGTACCCCTACCGTGGTCAGAAGGTCTATCTTGCCCATTGGAGTGCTGAGGTTCCCGTTGAACCTGACCATTGTAGTGGTGGTAGCCTTGAGATTACTGGCACTGAGCTCTATGTGCTAAAAGGGCTCGTAAAACAGTATGTTGGTAGAACTCCCAGTGTCCACCAGCACCCTCCTGATCTCGATCAAAATTTGCAACCTTAAAGGAGACGACGAGGGCATCGTTGTGAGGACAATGTACCCCAATGAGATCCAGCTTTAAGAACTGGATTTGGGGCACGGGCCTTGGCTTTTTCTCAATAGCGGAGATCTGGAGGATCCTGGGTTCTGTCTTTGTCTCCCGAGCATAGCGCTTCTTGGCTCTATTGGACGTTCTTGTCAACGAATTGTTCGCATGAAGGATGAAGATGACTTGGTTATTCTAGCGTGGCTGTTCATTTCGAGCCTCCCATTGTTCAGGCCTCTACTATTGTCTCATTTGCTGTAGCTTGTCGTTTCGGGGGTTTTGCCTTCCGTCTTGACAGACGAATTCCCTTAAATGCCCCTATTCGAATGAGTTGCTCAATTTCCTGTTTGAGGGCTCTACACTCATCGGTTGTATGCCCGTAATCCTTGTGGAAGTCATAGTATTTGCTATGATCTCTAGAGTCAAGACTACTCTTCAATGGTCCTGGCCACCTTAAGTCTTCGCGTGCCTGTACATGATGGAGTATGTGAGTGAGGGAAGCATTCAGAGGTGTGAATGTTCTATGCCTCCCAGCGTTGGGATTATTTTGAGATTTGGGTGTCGTCCTCTTGTCAGGACTTCTAACTCTTTTCTTGGTGGAGCTGAAATCCCTCTTCGGGATATGGTCATCCTTCTGAGCTTGCTCTTTGGCCTTTCGGAAGGACGTCTTTGTCTCCTCCAGGTTTATGTACTTTCGTACCCGCGCCATAAGTGATGCCATGTTAGCAGGGGGATTCTTTGTCAAGGAATCCTAGAATAGTCCAGTGCCTAGACCGGCGCTGAGGGTCACTACTAAGAAGCTCATACTACAATCCATTACCTCTGTCAGCTCAGAGTTGAAACGAGCAATATACTCTCAGAGTGATTCCCCCTTGAGTTGCTTTATCGTTGCAGAAACTCTGGGCCTTTCCTCAACCTTCTGCTAGTCAAGAATCGGTCAAAGAACTGCTTGCTGAGTTCATAAATGTTGGTGACTGACTCTTGAGGGAGGCTATGGAACCACTTCAGAGCGGTACCCTTTAAGCTCGTCACGAAGGTACAACACATGAAGGCATCAGTAGCCCCGTGCAGAGTCATCGTATGCTGATAATAGGAAAGGTGGTCCTCGGGATCTTCTGATCTATCGTACAATGAATTTTGGGACCATAAACTTTTTAGGGCGTTCTTCCGCCATTATGGTTGGGGTGAATGGGGTAGCGAACCTCCCGAGCAGCTTTGCTAGTTTGTCCTACTCTAGGGGGATGTTAGTCCCTTTTGTAAGGGCGGTCTGTTCCATGGAATCTGCTACTTCCTCCATCCTTTGGGACATCTTGGGCGGAGCTGGCTGATGCTGCCCCTGTTTTTGTGCTTCAGTTCCAATGTTGGAGGTTGAACTTGCCCCGTAGCTGTAGGAAGGTGTTGCCCTCCCGGGACTAGGGGAAGTGGTACCTGTGACTGCCGAAACTCTGGCGGTGCCTGGTTATCCCCCGAGGTCGCTAGAGTTCGGATCTTTGTTCTGTTGTGATAATGGACGGTAGGATGGGAAGTAGGCACCCTTCCCTCAAGGACGTGTGATTGATGGGGGTCACCCTCTGTATGAATGGTGCCACGGGGGTGCACCAGTTGCACTTGGGGGTTCCTCATATTAGGAGGTCCTCCACCCGTGGCGGTAGCAGGAGGTCGACTCTCCCCATTGGATGGGCCTGGAGGAAGTGAATGGGGCTACTTTGCAAGTTTTGGGTCAGTGAAGCTAAAACCTGGGATATGGCAAGGAGTTGCTCCTGCATCAGATCAGACTATCGTTGAATCTGGTCGAGTTGTTGTTGTACATGATCAGGAGTTCCCCCCTTTTCTCTCTCAGCCAGAGGCTGATTTTGGGGGTTTTGGGCACCCTGCTTTAGACGAAGATTGGGAGCCATGATGAAGAAATTGTTTCTGACTAAAAAATTGTATAGGAACGATTGTCGCTTCCCACAGACGGCGCCAAATTGATGTTGCACTTTTTGATCAGTGGCGACTTCCGCTCCTCGTCGCCTGTATCAAACTTAGAAGAAAGGGGATCAAAGGGCCACCGAGTCAGCTCCGACGGTAGCCACTCCGATGATGAAGTTAGTAAAAGTAAAGAAAAATAAACTTTGAAAGAGATGCAATTGACTGTCCCCTTAAAAAGGCGTACCTTGGGGTTTTTATAGGGCATTTGCCTCCTATATTTGTTAGGATTCGGTGCCATCAAATTCGGGATTCATGGTCACCGACAAGTGACAATTTTCGTTTTAATCCCTGTGAGAGTAGGGATTGGGATTGATCTCAAAACGACAGTTTCCAAATCGCATTATGTTTCCTGGTTTTGCGGTCGGTAGGATAGGTAAGGCGGTGATGAGTTCGGTATAAGAATTACTGCTTTGAATATGCTCTGAATATGAAGCTTGGTAGGGAAAGTCCCGTACTCTTCGGACGTCAGACTTGAATAACTATGTCACTTCCTAACCTACACGTGTTAAGTTTGGGTTAATATGTCATTTTTTTGGTGCATCATAATCAAAAGAAAAAAAAAAAAACCCACCTCAAATCCCCTCGTCAATTCACCTAAATCAATGTTAAACTAACCTTCAAAACCCATTTGTACAACCACCATGTGACCCACTAAAGCAAACTTGGCATGGTTTTCCGAGGACCCGGCTGGCGATGGTCGCATACGTGGAGTTGGTCAAGGGAACAAATGGTGATAATAAGCTTGCTAATGATCCGATTGTGATGGGTCCAGGTAATAGGTTTGATTGACAAAATACCAGGATAAGGAAGTTTCAAAATTTTCATTAATTATGTTTGTCTTTTTCTGACAGCTGAGTGGAGAACCGGATCGTTATGGTATCCAGGGTTGAATGAGGTAGCTGTGGTTTGGTTCTTTTCTATGGGGTATTCGAGAGTCAAAGTTATTGCAAAATTAACTTGGTTGGGGTGTCTGGATGGATGGTAATATTTTTGAAATCGGTGGCAAGCACTCTGAACAATAAGCTTACCATGCTTAGAATAGTGTATTAGTTTATTAGGGATTCAACGATGGCTTAAAGACATACATAGATTATTATCAACTTCAAAAGGGAGAAAGACAGATTTGATCAAATCTTCTTTCCACTGATTCAACTGCTAATCAATAAGCGTAGCCACCGAAGTTTCCGAATGGAGATGATTGACCGAGGATAACACTTCAAATGAATGAGACAAAAGATAACAATTTATCTTTCCATATACTAATTGAAAATCCATTCCCTACCCTCCATCGTAATCCTGCACATAAAAGATCCCAAGCTTTCAAAAAGGAGGACATGAGCCCACTTTAGCATTTAAAAAATGATCCATTAGGGTAATATTTCTGAGCCAACATACGGGATAGCAAAGAGTCCGGGTTTTGCATCAATCTCCAACCCTACTTGGCCTACATAGCTAAATTGAATACTTTCAAATCACGATAACCCAAATCAGAGGCAGAATGTTGCTATCAAACATAAATTATAAAAATAGAAGGACAAAATAAGAAATTTCAAATAATATCGTAGTGCGTTTGGCTCAATTCAATTAAACTCATCGAAGTCTAATTTTAATTATTTGAGATTGATTACATGAATTTTATCTCACTATACTATTTTATTTAAAATCATTCTTTTAATTAGATCACATATTATCATGCCTTTTTTTATTATCTCTTTCAAAATTAATTTAGTCTCCGCACCCTAACACAGCTTTTAATGTGAATCATGTCGATCTTTTTTACTTGTCATACATGGTTATACTATCTTATTTCTTTTTAATCAGTTTATTTCCTAAACGTGTTACTTATAGCATTTTATGAATGTGTTCATTTTTAATTATTTATCTTCATTTCTACAACGTTTAATTTATTAATATATTATTACTTAATTATATTTTAATTTCAAATCTATACATCAATCACATAGTACCTTAAATGCACTTTCTTCAATTAATCCACACTTTTTTAATTATGGGAGTAATATTATGTTCAATTTTTCTTTATAAGTAGCTCTAAAATAAAAATATAAAACGCATTTAGATATATTTCTAATAGGAATAAAGTTAAGCTAAATGTTCTATTCAGTCACCATGAGATGAAGATATGAGTAAGTGTGTATCCAAAAAGCAAGTTGTCCTTATCCAATCAAATTCGTCTATTGACAAATGTGAATAAGGAAATTAATTCTTAATTCAATTCAATCACTCCATGTCCAAAAGTCCAAAAAAATTCTAACTTCCACACATCTCCATTCTAATTGAAATGGAAGAAAATCATTTGCTGATAATGTACGAAAAAATGACAGTCCAACTTAAATTTGAAACGTGCCTAAATTTTATTGTGTATAGATAAGAAAATAACAAAACAATTCAGATTTGACATTCGCTCATTAAACAGAAGGGTTTGGACCTTTGCTACCGAGCAACAAGTTTGGACTACGCGCTTAACAAGGTACCGAGCTTATCACTACCTTGCCTACCCTACCGACCTCAAAATAAGGAAACAGAATGCAATACAGAAACTACCATTCTCGGATATATTCCAATTCCAATTTCTACGAAGATCATAACAAAAATTGCCATTCTCAAATAGCCATAAATCCCGAATTTTATGGCTTCAAATCTTAATCAATCTAGGAGGCAAGCAGCCTATATATACATCCCTAAGGTACGCTTTTCAAGGATAGTTAATTATTCTCTTTCAATTTTGACTTTTCTTTTTCTTTACTAACTTTATAATCAGAACGGCTACTATCGGAGCTAACCCGGTGGCCCTTTAACATCTTTTTTCAAAGTTGTGATAGGCTGACGAGGAGCGGAACTCTACTGATCAGAAAGTACAGCATCAACTAAAAAATCCTATCTCATAAAAACAATAAAGAGAATATCTAATTTATTAAAGGGTGATACTCTTCTCATCAAAAAAAGTTATCAAAAATTTAAAAACCCATTTAAAATCAGGGTAAGAGCGAAGAATGGCCATCCTGTTTTATTTATATATTAATTTTTTTTTAATCTCTTAGATATATTATTTTTATTAATAATTTATTCTATATAAAATTAGTTTTAAAATTTTTTTATACTAAACTCATACTATTTTTTTGTATTAATTATTTTTATAATAATTTTATAATTTATTTATTAAAAAAAATTAACTAATTTTAAAAAGAATTAGATATTCAGAATGAGACAGAATAGAAACAGAGAATATAAAACAGAGTTGGATTTGAAATAAATTACTAGGCAAGACAGGACGAAATGGAACGGAATTAAAGAATAGGCACCCTCCCGAAGTCACCGTGTTTGCCATTCCTAACCACTACCAGGTGGCTAGTGATTAAAATAATCTTTTATGAGACAAACTTGCTTCCACACGATACAGCTATTACGCATCATCTACTAGATTTTGACATTTTTTCAACCTTGTTTGGTGGGATTCTTACGGGCCAAAGTCTCTATAAATGAATGATCTTCTTCCTCTATTAGCCAGCTACTTTCAGTCTAATCTCATAGTTTAATCTACTTAATTTTTTAAACTCACAAATGCAGATCTGGGCCTGTTGATCAACACGAGTAGATCATTCCCATGGATCGATTGACAGACAAAATCTGCCCAAGGCAGATCGAAAGTTGAGAACCCAAGTCAGTAGAGTTCCACAATGCAACGGTCTGGATAGGATCCAAGCCCTCCATTGACTGATTCACGCCGTGTTTGGTACAAGCATGGAAAACAATCAAAACTGCTCCAACCAACTCTTGATTAAACTAAGAAAATTGCCATCTAATTTAGACCTGCTTTTGGTTTTGCGCTTGCAATGGCAAGCAATTGAAAATCCTAAACAGATAACTTGGAAGTGTAGTTGAATGGTAAAAATATTAAAGATAAAATTTAAGTATTTTAAATATATATTATTATGTATTAATTATTGACAGTTAAAATTTAAAAAGTGACATATAATGATATGAAGAGAAGACTTAACTCTAATATGTCTAAACTATCACAAATACCCATTATTCGTTCATCAAAAAAGAAAATCCTAAACAGAAACTGCAAAACCCATTTTGACAAAATTAATCTGTATAAAATCAACAAAACAGATGGAAAGTGACGAATTGTATACATACTTTCTGCTATGAAACAAGCTTGTTGGTCATAAATTAGTGAAAATTACATTCCAAAATTGCTTAAATCTTGTAGTTGCAGACTCTGGTTATTTAGGGTCAATTCCGGAGTTGCTCACTTGTTGGGGTTGCAGGTTCTGGTTATTAATGGCCGCTCCAGAATTGATCACTTGTTGTTGTTGTTGCAGGTTCTGGTTGTTAATGCCCGCTCCAGAATTGATCACTTCTTGTTGTTGTTGCAGGTTCTGGTTGTTAATGGCCACTCCAGAATTGCTCAATTGTTGTTGTTGCTGGTTCTGGTTATTGAGGGCCAATTGTTGTAATTGCCGGTTCTGCTCATTGACGGCTGCCGTGGGTCTGCTCTCATTCCCATTTGGTCTTTCATGGTGCTCAAAAGCCCTAGTCATAGTAGTTATTTCCTCGCCAATCTTCTTGAAAAGATTGCGACTCGACGGCGGCTGAAAGTCATGCAACGGGAGCGAATTCCTGTCCAGAGTGTGCAACAGCGCCACCATAATCACGGAGCAAACAAACATTGGGATCGGACCAAAAATCCACATTATCAAAGTGGCGGCGAAGTAGAGTGCGCGCAAGCCGACTGTCCAGAAATTGCTTCCCCTTATCAGTGCATTCTCAATATAAGCTACCGGAATGTCTGTATTTGGCATGCTTATGAGGAAATTGGCATGAACAAAGGACTTTGTTGATTGAACGAAAGAAGCGAAAGCAACCAGGAAGCAAGTAAGAAGAGCCATGTATTTGATGGAGATGATGGATGCGCTTGTGTCGCCATAGATAAGCCTGTTGGTGAAGATGTTACTGTCTGAGGTATTTCCGATCCAAGCTCCGATTAGAGAGCTCAGAACCAGGGAGATTGAAGACATGTTAGATGCCGCCGACATGTGGTTGCTGATCACCGATAAAGCCATCCCTCTGTCCTTGGCATCAACCTGCAGCAGATAACCATTAAAGCAGTTCACGAGGTAGTTAGGCTAAAATCAGCTAAGAGAAGTATTGGTTACCGCGACCCAAAACTCGCCATGATTGACGAGTTTTGGACGGTCGAAGCGACCAACGGTGTACTCAAGAAGAGGGTTGAAATTTCTGACCTGCATAGTTTTGTCAATCCAAGCTCTCTTGCTGTGATTCTCATAGCCAATGACTGTTGTATGGGGAAATTTTAGGCATCTGTAAAGAAGGAAGAGATGATAGCCAAGCATGATCAGTAACCCAATTGGGACCAACATGATATCCAAATGTTCCTTCCTCCATTCCCATCCCATTCTCTCTCTCTCACTCTGTTTTGTTCTCCCTCTCTGAATTTTGGGAATTAAAAAACCTTGGCTAAATAGTGATTTCAGAGTGGATTTGGTAAACTGAGGTGGCTTGACATTTTCGTAATGCCTCGTACTATAATGTCAACTTGCGAAAAACATATGCATAACCTCTTCACGTGGATCTAGTTCAAATGAGATTTTTGATATTTAAATGCTTGTTTTGATTTTTTTTAAATATTTATTTGAATGTTTACAAGTTTAAAAGTTCATTTTTGAAAAATATTTGAGAAACTTTTTTCAAATTCTCAATTTAAAATATTTGTGTTTTATTTATATAATACATTCAATACTTTTAACAGTTCATCGAAACGCAGCCTACAATATTATTTCAGTCCGTTTCAAATATATTTATCTAAAGACTCACGACTTAACTCAAATTATACTTTTCTCAAATTACATGTTTTACTGTTCTCCAAATGAGCACTTAATTGTTTGTGATGAAATTTTAAATCATACTTATTAGTCATAATTTTTTCATTAAAGGCTTAAAAATATCTCTTAGTAGCTTAACCAAAACACTCGTTTTGAATTTATTATAAATTTAAAAAGTCCAATTCATAAGCTGAACCAAATATCTAATTTATAAATTTAAAAAATATATTATTTTAAGCTTAAAAATGCCTGTTTTGAAATTCATTAAGTTGAATCAAACACACGTTAAGTGCTCATTTGAATGAGTGTGGAAACGGGCGTTTTGAAAAAAGTTACTCACTGACGCTTTTTCAAGATGCTTATTTTAGTCTTAAAAATATACAAATGAATATTTCGAGAAATCTAAACAAACACCTATCTATTCCACAAGTCCATTTAAAACGTGATTGTCAAACGGACGATGAAACTGCTCATCTAAATACAGCCTAAGTATAATTTAAGTTAAGCTAGCAAGTCAAACTTTTTTTATTAAGTGAGCCGAATCTATTATAAATATTTTTTATTTAATAATAATAATTAAATATATTTAAACATTTCATTCAAATACCTAACATATTTAATTATTTAATCCAAACAAATATAATTATCACTAATTCTCAACTGCCCGTTCATTTAATAATTATTATTAAATATATTTAAATAACTCAAGAATTCAAACCGATGTAGTTGTCACTGACTGTCAAGTGCACGTTCTGGCCAGAAAAGGAAATTCTGTAACACATGTTACAGCATTCATTAATGTTGGATGACTTTTGGGATAAGTTTTTTTTATGGGGTTTTTCTTCTATACACGATTTTTGAATACAAGAAGACTGAAAAAATAGAAAGTTGCCAAGGATGACTGCATTTAGCCTATAGAAAATTCCAGTATGGACAACGGACCCATTAAAGAATAAAAGGTGGCCTGTCAGGGTGGTCCATGCATGACACTGAATGATTCAAATTCATACACAAAAAAATTAAAAAAAGGGATTTAGATATAATGTTTTTTTTTTCTCATAAATAAAAGGTTAGGCAATGGGCTGCTTTCAAGTCTAGAATCCCAATCCAAATTGGTCCATGTGTTCAACTTTCCAGTCTATTCTGCTCCTAAAAATCAGGATTTGAGGATTTTTTATTCTTCTTTTTTCTTTCTTTCTTTTTTCTTTATTTCTTCCAGGGTCTACCATGCGGTTCAATATTCTTTTTTATTATTATTATTTATATTTTATTATTTAGTATAATAATAAAATATTTAGACGGTTAATCCTGAGAATGCAAAGTCTGTTTACAATTTACCTCTCCTCAATAATGACCTTTTAATATTTGAATTATCGTTAACAGCGAGATTTCAACAACTAATTTTATTTGAACTATTTTTTTTTTTTTAAAAGTAAGTTGTAAGACTAAATGAAAGTCAGAGTGAAATTATTTTATATCTCCCTTATGAGCCCTATAGAGTTAAATTAGAGGTATAAAATGAGCCTAATTGTGCTTCATGCTGGGCTTCACATTGCTTGTTTACAAATGTTTGAGGCTTGGTTTGTGTCACGGGGTCAAATTCTACGCCCAAATTTTTTCCCCTGTGCGGCGTCAAGATCGCTGCCTTGACCAGCCAACCACACAAACACCAAAGGAAACAGAATCCTTAGAATGGGATTCCACCACCGAATGGACTGCACAATTCAATGCCAAACACGAAATGAGACACACATACAGAACAAAGCTTTTACAGGAAACTCTTCCCAACCTTTTATTCACTATATACTCATATGAATACAAAGGACTCCGCCCAAAGGCTACAAAAATAGACTCTCCCTCACAGATTCGTTTACACCTCTATGTATAACTCTCTCTATACACTTCTGTGTCTTCTACAAGAGACCTCGCCCCCTTTATATAGGCAGAGATCTCAACCGCTCCATGTGACATGCACATGGCCTGCAGTTACCCCCAACTGCTAGGGTTTGTCACAAGCTGCCACCTGTGCTGTGCAGTTGCGCCCCAACTGCTAGGGCTATCTGAAGCCTTGGATACGCGTCACCTGTGAGGATCCGTGCCTCACTTTGCCGCACACAATAGGGGCCCTTGGATCAGCGTGCCACCTGTGAGGATCCATGCATCCATTGTCGCACACAATATGAACCATTGGATCATGCCAGCATAGCAGGCAGTTGCCTTGCGCCTTCTGTCAGCCCGCAACTACCCTACGCCCAGCAACTGCCCCGCAACTGCCCTACGCTGCAACTGCCTTGCGCCCAGCAACTGCCTTACGCAACCGCATTGCAACTGCCCCGCAACTGCCTTGTGCAACCGCACTGCAACTGCCCCGCAACTACCTTGCGCCACAACCGCCAGCCCCGAGCCCACACTCAAGGACACGGCCGTATGCTGTCAGTCTTGCACCCATGCACCACTTGACCCAACCCAAGCTTCCGTATTAGCCCTCGTTGCCAAGCCATGCCCCCGCACGCCTTGGTCTTCCTTAGCCGCATAGGCTACTCGCCCATGGGCGCCTCGAGGAGGTACTCCCCCCTATATATGTCAAATGACAATTTGTCCACCTAACAGGAGTGGATACAACCACTTGCAACATCAGTTCTTCCCCTTGTGTGCATCTGCCTTGCCAAAGGCAGCCATGCAACAAACTGTTCACAAGCCACCGGTTGCACCGACTCTTAAACGTCTAAGTATCCCTCCAATACTTAGAATATTTTTGAGATATCCCATCTCTGGAAAGTCATTCCCACTTCCGAATTTCATTCCACTCTTGAATAAGATTCCAAGTCCCGAATGTCTTTCCACACCCTGAATAACATTCCAAGTCTGAATGTTATTCCAAGGCATAGCATGCCTCCCCATGCCCATGCCAATGTCACCAAGGCCGAACATGCCTCTCCATGCCCCAAGCCGCCGTGTCAAGTGTAAAAGGGTCTAACAAACCACCCCCACTTGAAGAGTCCGATGCCCTCATTGGATTATTCCAAGGCTACTCTCACTGCACTTGGAGAACTGCACCAATGCTGCGCCTACAAACGGCCCCCAAACAGCACCATGCCGCGCTGAACCTTGAACACATCAAAGCCCACTGCCTTAATCAACTGTAACTGCTATCACGAACACCCACTGTACTGACTCCTCGCAGCCACCATGCCACAAGCGCTCACCGCCTATGACTTCCAAGTCTGAGCATTTGTTGAAGAACCCTCCTAGTTACTTCTGCCACAGAGTTGGCCACTGTCTCAAGCATCCCCCTGCTCTTAACAGATTGCCACGGACACGCACTGTCCATGACCATTCTTGGTCCCGCCCCAAGCTCTAACAGCCGTCATTATCTCACCATTGCTGCCTCGGACACGTCTGTCAACCACAGCACTGCACTTGTTCAAGCCCCCACTGCCTCGCTGCGGCCACCGCTTCTGAACAAGTTCTTGGGAAATTTCCACCAACAGAGCCCCTTGTTGGTAGTTAAGGGTTGTGAGGGCCTTTCCCATGGCCAACACATCCTCTGCCGCAACCCTTCACTCCTTTGAGTGCAGGTCTTTCTCGACCAGAATGCAGTTCAGCAGCACCATCGGGTTCATTTGAACGGCAGCACCATCATCAGCATCTGATGAGCCATCATCAGAGCCCTCACGCACTAGTGCAGCAAGCTTTTCCTTCGCTGGACAGTCCTTCATCCGGTGTGGTCCCTTGCAAATGAAACAGCCACCAGCCCACGGCTTTCTTTTGGTCTGCTGCCTCTGCTTTGCCCTTGTCCTTGCCCTTCTCCGCCTCTGTCCCACCCTCCTTGGCCTTGCCCGAAGATTTGTCAAACTTCTTGGGCTTACCGGTGGTACAGTTGGATTTGTCAAGCGACAAGTCCACCAAACTAGTCCACTGTTGCCACGGCACTGGGGAGATCTCGAACTCCCCTTCTTCTCAGTTCTGCCTGAGCCCATCCTTACAGCCCCGACATGAAATTGAACAGCCTGTCTTCCTCAGACATGTTCTTGACATCCAGCATCAACGAACTGAATGTTTTGACATACTCACGCATTGTCCCGGTGTGCTTGAGTCGTCGCAGTGTATCTCGAGCCACCTAACTCGAGTTGGCAGGAAGAAACTGCTCCTTGAGTTCCTTCTTCAGATCTGCTCAAACTCTGATCTCCGGCCGTCCCTCGTCTGCCACGCAAGTACGCCACCAAAGCTTGGCATCACCAGCCAAGTACATGCTGGTCATGGTGACCTGTTCACCATCAGGAATGTGGGCAGCAGTAAAGTACTGCTCCATGTCCCACAGGAAATTCTCAAGGTCCTTGGCACTCCGAACACCGTTGAATGTGTTCGGTTCTGGCACCTTGACCTTCCTTGCACCATTCTGCCCGTCAGTCTGATGCATGGCCCGTTTGATCAGACCCATCTCCTCCTCTATGCCGCGCAGAGAGTCCCTCGTTGAGTCTGCCAGCGCACCCACATCACTGAGCATGTCGTTCAGCCGACCACTAAAGTCAGAGATGCAGTCCTGCAGTCTCACCTTCAACTCCTCCACTTCCAGTGCAATTTGTTCGCACTGAACAGCAAGAGATGATGCCCCGTCTGTAAAAGGAGCCCCGACGAAATCTTCAATTCTAGTAACCTGTCACGCTCCGAATTCCAGCGAACCCGAGGCGCGAGAAACGAGACAAAAGAAAATAAAATAATGAAGAAGTAAAAGATAATTAAGGACAATCACATACATTCTACATACTGTTCTGATACATTACATAGGGTCTAGTCCACTTGTTCACAACATACAAAATAAGATACAATCTCGGGCTTATGCCCTTATACAATATCAAAAGCGCCCCTTGGGTCTAACATAGTCCCTAATCAGATCATCTCCACGTCTCGTACAGCTGGGACATCGTTTGAAATGTTTGCCCCACTAAAGGGGTCAGCTCAACATGCTGGTACAATATAATGCTAATGCAAGAAACAAAACTAAGGTCGTGGCATGTGCAGGTGTACAGTTATTTCTATATGGCATTCAACATTATCATAGGCAGTATATGAACAGTATGCAATATATGAACAGGATGCATGACACACCCATGCAACTCTATGCCCACCCATGTCTCATGATACGGCCCTTCCCCGCCGGCATGAGTACCTTGTATGTCTCGCTTCACGGTCCAGAATCCGTCAGGCTCGCAAGTACCTATTGGCCGATTTTGGGTTTTTCACCACAGGATCTGCACCCTCATAATGCAAAGCACCAAGTGCTTAACCCACGCCATGTCCAAGGAATCACACTATGCCAATATGCTCTGATTTCATCATGTCATAATGTAATCTCAATGATGCATCTCATTCATACATAAAGGCATGCTTTCAAGTGCATATTTCATAATGTCAACAGTTCTTAAAGCATATAATTCACACACTACTCTAACACATGCGATATACACATAATCATCATCCACATCATCACCCAACATCAGCAAGATAGCATGAAGCACATAAGCATGCGAACATTCAAGCAAACACGTGAACAATCAAGGCAGCAGAACAAGTACTCCCAATCTTAATTCTATTTCTTACTTAGCACAATATATCGTACCTGATAATCGACCTCAAACAGGGAGAGTGTACTCGTAGTATAGTGGAATTACTGTAAGAACACCGAAGGTCAGATCACCTTCTCTTTGCCTTTTTGTGTCCCTAAAATCATAACATGAGACTCAGTTCAATTGTCACTTGAATTATGCTATTCATCAAATTTTATGTATTTATCTTATAAGTTTCTATTTTGCTAAATTAGACTCTACTATTGAGTCCAGGACGTCGAAGAAAATAAGTTTAGGTTTTCGTAGAACTGAATTCGGGCATCTGGGTTCAAAAGGGCAAAATAGTCATTTTGTACCTTACACGGGTCCTTACATTTCATGACCTCTTTTCACAAATTAGACTCCATGGTTGAGTCCGGAATACTCGAGATAATAAAGTTTCACTATTTGTTTACCTAATTCGGAGTTCGTTTGACTGTACTTCAATTCAGGGGCATTTTGATAATTTTAAAGGTTACTACGGGTCTTTTATTTTTTGGGACCCCCGTCTCGTAAAACGGACCTCACCATTGGTCTCAGAATGGTCGAGATAGTCAAAATACACTAATGACTTGTCCCATTTGGACTCCGATTATTTTTTTGATTATTTTAAATAATTCAATTAATTAATTAATTTAATTTAATTTATTATTTTATTAATATTTAAATCTGGTGGGTCTAATTGTAATTTCTCCAAAGTTTAGGGGCTAAAGGGTAATTTTTGAAAGTTCAGGGGTCAATTCAGAATTTCAAAAAGTCCAGGGGCAATTCTGTAATTTTAAAAACTCTTATCCATATTTGGATAACCAAACAGGGAATAGGGTTAAAACTGGGATAGGATATCCCTATTCCCAATTCAATTTCAATTTCAATTTCTTATCCCTGTTGCCAAACACTCCCAATCTCCTTTTAATTTAAAACATCATAGCGACACGTGGTAGGGGCGGTTCAGCCCAGCCCGACCCGGACCTGAAACCTGACCCGGGTGGCCTCCCTTCTTCCCCGATTTTTCGGCGGTGAACCAGTAGGGTTCCGGCGCCTTCTCCGGCGTCGGCGACCGTTTTCCGGTGGATTTTCAGTGTTTTCAAAATGTCAGTTTCTTCCATTTTTCCCCTAGATTCCTTTTCTACCCTCCATTTCCATCAAGGCCCTCTCAATCGTCTCGAATTCAGGGTTTAATAGCTCCGGTCGGTTTTCCGACGAGCTGATTTTTCTTAGTTTCTTGCTCGGTTCTTGACTATTTTAACTCGTTTCTTTTTCTATTTTCTTTCTGCACTTCTTAGGATTATTTCTAGGTCATTTAAACAAGGTTCCATGCATAAAATATCAAAAATCCGATTATCCTCTAAAACCTGTAACTCCATTTTTCTTACTGGTTTCTCAACCATTTTGACTGATTCTTTTTGCTATTTGTTCTATATTTTATGCTCTTTAAAACTCTACACTTAAAATCAAATGAAAGCTCTTAAATCTTAAAAACAGAATGAAACCCACTTACCTTAAATTTCTGATTTTTCTTGGTTGCAGGTCTCCTCTCACTTCTGTTCCTCTTGATCCACTTCTGCTTCTTTCCTTTTTCAGAACTCTCTCTCTCTCTCCCTTGCCCTCAGTTTTTCTTTCCTTTCTTTCCTCCCCAACCGAGACCAACACTCATATACAACTTCACCAACTCTCACACGTCTCTCTCTCACATCAGCCCCTTTTTTTGACCTTTTTCTCTCTGCATTAGCCACCCAAATTTTCCTACAAAGCTGCTCTACATCTATACCTATATACATATCCACTCATATACACACACTAGACACACACACTAGGTCGGTTGCACACACACTACCATATATACATACATACATATGTCCATCCACATGCACACACACTCCCACAGATTTATATATATATATATATATATTTATATATACACTTGCATATACTTCATTTTACACATGCATACCACTTATATATATATATATATATATAACACACATGTACTAAGAATACCAATAATAATAATAATAAAATAAAAAAATTATTTAATAACCAAGAAAATTTTCATATCAAAAAAAAAAAAAAAATTTCGGGTTATTACATCCTTCCCTCCTTACAAAAATTTCGTCCCGAAATTTGAAATAACATAAAACAAAAGAAAATACATCACTGATCAAACAACTCGGGATACCTAACTCGAACCTCGGCCTCGCGTTCCCAAGTAGCCTCCTCAACCCCGTGATGGTTCCAACGAACCTTGACCAAAGGGATGGTCCTGCCTCGCAAAATCTGGTCCCTCGAGTCTAATATCTCTACGGGCCTCTGGTCATAAGAAGCGTCCCCCTCTAACTGAAGATCTACCCAATCTAATACATGGGAGGGGTCAGGCTAGTATTCCCTCAGCATCGACACATGAAAGACATCATGAACTCCTGATAGTTGTGGTGGTAAGGCCAGCTTATAAGCCACCTCACCAACCCTCCCAAGAATCTCAAAGGGGCCTATAAATCGTGGCGACAGCTTCCCACTGCGCCCAAACCTCCTCAACCCTCGTCGGGGGGATATCTTGAGGAACATATGGTCCCCCACCTCGAGTGACAAGGGTCGCCGCCTCCTATCTACATAACTCTTCTGGCGACTCTGGCTGGCAACAAGCGCTGCCTGATCACTTGTATCTTGTCTGTGGTCTCACGGACTATATCGGATCCCAAAACAATCGTCTTCCCTACCCTAGTCCAACACACCGGTGAACGACACGGCCTATAGTACAACGCTTCAAATGGTGCCATTTCAATACTGGACTGATAGCTACGGTCGTAGGCAAACTCTACCAAGGCAAGGTGATCCTCTCAGCTACCCCTGAAGTCTATAACGCAAGCCCTAAGCATGTCTTCTAGGATCTGAATGGTACGCCCTCGACTGACCACCAGTCTGGGAATGAAAGGTAGTACTAACTTAGCTGAGTCTCTAAGGCTGTCTGATGGCTCTGCCAAAACCGGGCAGTGAAACGTGGGTCCCTATCTAAAACGATGGATAAGGGGATTCCATGCAGTCGTACTATCTCTCGACATAGTAATAAAAGATCAATGCAAAATGCATTGTAACATGTAGACGTGCAGCCTTACCTATGGATCACTCACCTCTCCCTTAGCCAGGCGATGTGGAATGCATTACCTCCTCCCATTACCATCTCCTCCGTAGGCTTCGCCTCATCGGCAGACGTGCAGCGGCGTGCAGACATCTCCACACTCCCTGCTAGGGTCTGGTGCTAATCCCATCTGTAACGACTCACTCCACATGGTACAACACATAATGAAATCCTCAAAACACATTGGCTCATCAACGCCAATCCCTTTCAATTTCCATCCAAGTATCACGACTCACCTCAACAATTCAACACAATAAAAAGTAAAGGAAACTCCTCACTGTTCACAAGGATATCCCAAGGTCTCTCGCACATGTGATGTTATCTAACCTGCCTCAATTTAATCCATGAAATTACCTAGTGATTTATCCCAATGGCATAAATACACATTATCCGCACCACAGTGCAATCTCATCATCCAGTATTTTCTAAGTACCCTAATTACCCACAAGATATCAACAGTACAGGCTAAAAGTAAGGCTATCATCTCCCACCTTAGTCTATATATAATCGAGACTAAGTGTCATGTACTAATAAGGACTAGCCTATTCGTTTCATGTACGCATATATCGATTGGGTATACAAATGTAGACAGTGTAGTTTATGCACTCTAATCATGAAACTTAAGTCAATATACCAAGGTTCAGAAGAAATAAAACACTAAACTCTTCACCAATTTCCACTACGAACATACATCAAATTTTTTTTTTTTCACACACATGCATCAACACACACATGGAAACATGTTTAAGCATTCTCTTATATATGCATCAATAATAATCAGTCTGTATAAAAATTTTTTTTTTCATAATCATAGCACTATAACGATCACTAAACTAGCATGCTTATATAGAGTAGACGTACAACATTCAATAGCTAACACGTAGCTTACCATATCAGCATCCAGTACAAAATTTTATTCCAGGAATACACATATACATAAATAAGTATATAATCTGTTGTACAAGTAACCAGGCATATTCTCAACCTTACGGATATTCAGGCTCACAGCCTATCTCACAGACAATAATCATACAGTCTACTGTTTAATCTCATTCGTTACACTGTATAAAGGTGAGCATTGAATCCTAGATCATCAATAACCAAGTATACCCCACATTGTACAATTTCACAACTAAGGTAACAAGCATTCATCTAATCATGCAATCCCAAACCAACCCAATTCAACTTAAAGTCTAACCCCTCTTAACCCACAATAAAGTCAATCTAAAAAGGATCTACGGACACCCCATGAAATAAAGAAAAACATCTCCCTCAAGAGTACACATCGCCTCTCTTCCCCTGTAGCAGCCTATACTCGTCTAAAGTGTAAATAACCGATCTATCTCCAACACAACACCAATACTAGACGCATCAAATAAGATGAAGAATCCAAATAAGGCATGCGGTCAGCTACCCCTAACGTCATGTCAACATAGTAAATATGAATGAATGAGATGTACTATGGTTTATCAATATGCCAGTCCATAAACTAAACACACAAAAAAAATGTACCTCAAGGCTCTAAAGGTCCAAAAAGGATAGGTGACTCTAGGCTGACTACTGTATAATGCCACTCTGAGTGGTCTGGTCCTGCCTACCACCCCTCTGACTGAGAGTCCTGACACTCAATGTTGTAGGTGTGTGCTGAAAATACGGTGCCGGAGGTCCCTGACCCAATAGTGGCCGTGGCAGAGGCACTTGGGTATACTAATAGAAATGTGGCTCCTCTAAGTCCTGGGAAATCGGCCTCTGAGGACAATTGGCCTTAACATGGCCGGCCTGGTGGCATACAAAACAAAGTCGTGGAGTCCTCCGTCCTTGACTCTGTACTGGTGATGGAAATGACTCCTGACTAGACTCGATCCTCTGTCTCAAGCTGGGGTCCCTCAAAGGACAAGTGACCATCTTGTGGCCAGGCTATCCACAAATAAAACAAATAATGGTCCCTTGGGATATGGATGTGAAAGAAGCACCAGTCCGGAACCTGTTCGGTGGTCTCGTACCAGTGTGAGTCTGGGCGGGTATAGATATCTGTGCTGCAGCAGCACGAGCTCGAGACCTCTTCGATAGCCAGCTTACCAGTGTATATCGGGGTAGACCTAGGGATCTGTGCTAGAGTCGCCTCGCTCTGGGTTTGGGGCTCTCTGACTCCTCTAAGCTCAGCCAACTCTCTCTTAGCCCTGACCGCTTCTCGTCACTACCTCCTGTATAGTGTGAAGGCATTCCCGCATAATGGTCGCTATGTCCCCAGAACCACTAGTCTACCCTACCTCCACTGGAGCAGGTGTAAAAGTGACGGCCTCCTCAACTGCAACATCTGCCGAAGCAGCAGCTTGGGGCCAACTATGCCACGGTGGTGCAGTGGTCCTAGGCTCATCGTGTCTAGGTGGCATAAGTTTGGGAGTAGCTTGTCTCGGTGGCATGTCTACAAGTTCCAAGAAAAGAAAAATTAATACCCCATTTTCAGACACTTGTGTTAAAAGAATATTAAGTAGGTACTTGTCAACACTTCACCATTTCGAAGTAACAACCACAATATGTCATGACACACTTGCCTAATCAATACCTACATAACTAATGTCAATCACCACCACCCTGTTGGTTATACCAAACAATTTACACCGAGTTCTAACATAGCCCTCTACTAAGAAGGATTTTATCTAAACAATGTAACACACGCATACTTAAACATTTGGACACTAACAAGGTTTAACTCCCAGTGAATATTATCTAAAACAATACATCTTTCCACAACCAGGGTTTAACATAAGAACAGCTTTAAAAATCTAAAGATAAACACTCTAAGTATCCATCTATACACAAAAGGGCTCCACAAGTCCAAATCCTTATTCTAGCATTTTAAGGTTTGATGTGTCTTTTATTATCTCTTACTTTTATAGCTAGGTGATAACCCTTCATGGATCACAGCTCCTTTTATTACTGGCTGATGGGGCACCATCCATCAACTGTAACTCAAGACCTGAGACCAATCTAGTCTGTATAAATATCATAGTCATAGTACTATAATCCATGAAAATTGGTTACTAACCTAGCGCACTCATATAGAATCCACAAACAACGGTCAACCAGGTAAACAACTAGGTTCACAACCTGTCTCCTAAGTAACTAGGCATAATGTCTACCGCGTAAATAACTAAGTGTACAACCTACACATCAAATAACTAGGCACACCGTCTATTCCATAAAGTATATGGTCTATCACATAGACACGAGTTTCTAATCTTAGTCAACCACTACCACAAAAATTTTTCCTGCTCCCTATCTACCGGATAGTCAAGTATAGTGCATACGCGTGCACACCAATGCAACATGTGTATATAAAATATTTGAGCTAAAAGCTCAGTCATGTTCTTATCAGCGACTAGGGAGTCCGTATAGCATGTCATGATGTATACTTAACAAATCCTCACACATTATACATGTCATGCATCTCACTACATTAAATCACATAATCATGCATCATAACGCATCATCAATCAACACGTAATCACAACAAGTTATGCTTCAAGTGTATAAAATCATATAACACACGAAATCCTATCGCATGCTACTAACAGTTCACATTAGGTCTCATTCTCTTCTCTAGGGTTTCATGGTGTTTAACAACACCCCACGGTCTCTAGGTATTCGAACCTAAGCTCTGATACCACGTTGTCACGCCCCGAATTCCAGCGAACCCGAGGCGCGAGTAACGAGACAAAAGAAAATAAAATAATGAAGAAGTAAAAGATAATTAAGGAACAATTACATACATTCTACATACTGTTCTGATACATTACATAGGGTCTAGTCCACTTGTTCACAACATACAAAATAAGATACAATCTCGGGCTTATGCCTTTATACAATATCAAAAGCGCCCCTTGGGTCTAACATAGTCCCTAATCAGATCATCTCCACGTCTCGTACAGCTGGGACATCGTCTGAAATGTTTGCCCCACTAAAGGGGTCAGCTCAACATGTTGGTACAATACTAATGCTAATGCAAGAAACAAAACTAAGGTCATGGCATGTGTAGGTGTACAGTTATTTCTATATGGCATTCAACATTATCATGGCAGTATATGAACAGTATGCAATATATGAACAGGATGCGTGACACACCCATGCAACTCTATGCCCACCCATGTCTCATGATACGGCCCTTCCCCGCCGGCATGAGTACCTTGTATGTCTCGCTTCACGGTCCGGAATCCGTCAGGCTCGCAAGTACCTATTGGCCGATTTTAGGGTTTTTCACCACAGGATCTGCACCCTCATAATGCAAAGCACTAAGTGCTTAACCCATGCCATGTCCAAGGAATCACACTATGCCAATATGCTCTGATTTCATCATGTCATAATGTAATCTCAATGATGCATCTCATTCATATATAAAGCATGCTTTCAAGTGCATATTTCATAATGTCAACAGTTCTCAAAGCATATAATTCACACACTACTCTAACACATGCGATATACACATAATCATCATCCACATCATCACCCAACATCAGCAAGATAGCATGAAGCACATAAGCATGCGAACATTCAAGCAAACACGTGAACAATCAAGGCAGCAGAACAAGTATTCCCAATCTTAATTCTATTTCTTACTTAGCACAATATATCGTACCTAATAATCGACCTCAAACAGGGAGAGTGTACTCGTAGTATAGTGGAATTACTGTAAGAACACCGAAGGTCAGATCACCTTCTCTTTGCCTTTTCGTGTCCCTAAAATCATAACATGAGACTCAGTTCAATTGTCACTTGAATTATGCTATTCATCAAATTTTATGTCTTTATCTTATAAGTTTCTATTTTGCTAAATTAGACTCTACTATTGAGTCCGGGACGTCAAAGAAAATAAGTTTAGGTTTTCGTAGAACTGAATTCGGGCATCTGGGTTCAAAAGGGCAAAACAGTCATTTTGCACCTTACACGGGTCCTTACATTTCGTGACCTCTTTTCACAAATCGGACTCCACGGTTGAGTCTGAAATGCTCGAGATAATAAAGTTTCACTATTTGTTCACCTAATTCGGAGTTCGTTTGATTGTACTTCAATTCAGGGGCATTTTGATAATTTTAAAGGTTACTACTGGTCTTTTATTTTTCGGGACCCTGTCTCGTAAAACGGACCTCACCATTGGTTTCAGAATGGTCAAGATAGTCAAAATACACTAATGACTTGTCACATTTGGACTCCGGTTATTTTTTTGAGTATTTTAAATAATTCAATTAATTAATTGATTAATTTAATTTAATTTATTAATTTATTAATATTTAAATCTGGTGGGTCTAATTGTAATTTCTCCAAAGTTTAGGGGCTAAAGGGTAATTTTTGAAAGTTCAGGGGTCAATTCAGAATTTCAAAAAGTCCAGGGGTAATTCTGTAATTTTGAAAACTCTTATCCATATTCGGATAACCAAACAGGGAATAGGGTTAAAACTGGGATAGGATATCCCTATTCCTAATTCAATTTCAATTTCAATTTCAATTTCAATTTCTTATCCCTGTTGCCAAACACTCCCAATCTCCTTTTAATTTAAAACATCATAGCGACACGTGGCAGGGGCAGGTTCAGCCCCGCCCGACCCGGACCTGAAACCCGACCCGGGTGGCCTCCCTTCTTTCCCGATTTTCCGACGGTGAACCAGTAGGGTTCCGGCGCCTTCTTCCGGCGTCGGCGACCGTTTTTCCGGTGGATTTTCAGTGTTTTTCAAAATGTCAGTTTCTTCCATTTTTCCCTTAGATTCCTTTTCTACCCTCCATTTCTATCAAGGCCCTCTCAATTGTCTCGAATTCAGGGTTTAATAGCTCCTGGCCGGTTTTTCGGCGAGCTGATTTTTCTTAGTTTCTTGCTCGGTTCTTGACTATTTTAACTCGTTTCTTTTTCTATTTTCTTTCTGCACTTCTTAGGATTATTTCTAGGTCATTTAAACAAGGTTCCATGCATAAAATATCAAAAATCCGATTATCCTCTAAAACCTGTAACTCCATTTTTCTTACTGGTTTCTCAACCATTTTGACTGATTCTTTTTGCTATTTGTTCTATATTTTATGCTCTTTAAAACCCTACACTTAAAATCAAATGAAAGCTCTTAAATCTTAAAAACAGAATGAGACCCACTTACCTTAAATTTCTGATTTTTCTTGGTTGCAGGTCTCCTCTCACTTCTGTTCCTCTTGATCCACTTCTGATTCTTTCCTTTTTCAGAACTCTCTCTCTCTCCCTTGCCATCAGTTTTTCTTTCCTTTCTTTCCTCCCCAACCGAGACCAACACCCATATACAACTTCACCAACTCTCACACGTCTCTCTCTCACATCAGCCCCTTTTTTTGACCTTTTTCTCTCTGCATCAGCCACCCAAATTTTCCTACAAAGCAGCTTTGCATTAAATGCAAAGCTGCTCTACATCTATACCTATATACATATCCACTCATATACACACACTAGACACACACACTAGGTCGGTTGCACACACACTACCATATATACATACATACATATGTCCATCCACATGCACACACACTCCCACAGATTTATATATATATATATATATTTATATATACACTTGCATATACTTCATTTTACACAATCATACCACTTATATATATATATATATATAACACATGTACTAAGAATACCAATAATAATAATAATAATAATAAAATTATTTAATAACCAAGAAAATTTTCATATAAAAAAAAAAAAAAAATTTTCGGGTTATTACATAACCCGTTCTCGCAGTGCCTCACCCGTAGCGCCACCAGCCATGGTCGTCACCACCTGGCTCTGATACCAATTGTCACAGGGTCAAATTCTACGCCCAAATTTTTCCCCCTGTGTGGCGTCAAGACCGCTGCCTTGACCAGCCAACCACACAAACACCAAAGGAAACAGAATCCCTAGAATGGGATTCCACCACCGAATGGACTGTACAATTCAATGCCAAACACGAAATGAGAGACACACACAGAACAAAGCGTTTACAGGAAACTCTTCCCAACCTTTTATTCACTATATACTCATATGAATACAAAGGACTCCGCCCAAAGGCTACAAAAATAGACTCTCCCTCACAGATTCGTCCACACCTCTGTGTATAACTCTCTCTATACACTTCTGTGTCTTCTACAAGAGACCTTGCCCCCTTTATATAGGCAGAGATCTCAACCGCTCCATGTGACATGCACATGGCATGCAGTTACCCCCAACTGCTAGGGTTTGTCACAGGCTGCCACTTGTGCTGTGCAGTTGCGCCCCAACTGTTAGGGCTATCTGAAGCCTTGGATACGCGCCACCTCTGAGGATCCGTGCCTCACTTTGCCGCACACAATAGGGGCCCTTGGATCAGCGTGCCACCTGTGAGGATCCATGCATCCATTGTCGCACACAATATGAACCATTGGATCATGCCAACATAGCAGGCAGTTGCCTTGCGCCTTCGTCAGTCCGCAACTGCCCTGCGCCCAGCAACTGCCCCGCAACTGTCCTGCGCTGCAACTGCCTTGCGCCCAGCAACTGCCCTGCGCTGCAACTGCCTTGCCCCTAACAACTGCCTCGCAACTGCCCTGTGCCGCAACTGCCTTGCGCAACCGCACTGCAACTGCCCCGCAACTGCCTTGTGCAACCGCACTGCAACTGCCCCGCAACTGTCTTGCGCCACAACCGTCAGCCCCGAGCCCACACTCAAGGACACGACCGTATGCTGTCAGTCTTGCACCCATGCACCACTTGACCCAACCCAAGCTTCCGTATTAGCCCTCGTTGCCAAGCCATGCCCCCACACGCCTTGGTCTTCCTTAGCCGCATAGGCCACTCGCCCATGGGTGCCTCGAGGAGGTACTCCCCCCTATATATGTCAAATGACAATTTGTCCACCTGACAGGAGTGGATACAACCACTTGCAACATCAGTTCTTCCCCCTGTGTGCATCTGCCTTGCCAAAGGCAGCCATGCACCAAACTGTTCACAAGCCACCGGCTGCACCGACTCTTAAACGTCTAAGTATCCCTCCAATACTTAGAATATTTTTGAGATATCCCATCTCTGGAAAGTCATTCCCACTTCCGAATTTCATTCCACTCTTGAATAAGATTCCAAGTCCCGAATGTCTTTCCGCACCCGAATAACATTCCAAGTCTGAATGTTATTCCAAGGCATAGCATGCCTCCCCATGCCCATGCCAATGTCACCAAGGCCGAACATGCCTCTCCATGCCCCAAGCCGCCGTGTCAAGTGTAAAAGGGTCTAACAGTTTGACACAAGCATGGTTCATGCTCGAGTCATGTCAGAACCAAATTTTTACAAAATCTAATTGTGTACTTGTCATATAGCCATGCCATGCCAATACTAATGATTGAAGAGGCAAGCTCAGCATGGCATGGGCTTTGTGCTTGTGCCCAAGTTTGTTTTGTTTTGTGCCTAGCCTAATCGAGTTAAACTTGGGCCGATCTCTTAGACTCGATGGAATAACATAAAAGAAACAAGAGAGAGAAGACAAAGAGAAAAGAAAAATCAAAGGACTACATTGTATTATACTGAATTCATTGCAAAACTATACAAGAGATCTCCTTATATAGGAGGGTACTGGGGTTGTACATGGAAAGCGTAAATAAAGGAAACAAATTATGGAACCCTAATCCCACTAGTATTACACAATAATATATGTGGCGGCTAACCCTAACCCTAGTATCACAATAATATATAAGTAACTCTAATATACTATACTTCTAACACGATCAACTCATTTTACAACTCTAAGTTAAATAATCCTCTTGGATGAGAGAGAGTTCCTAAAGCAACCCTTATTTCATTTGGTTTATCAACAATTTTCATTGTAATGCAAATTTTATTTTCCTAATCTTCATATGTTCTTCTCAAGTTTTTTATTTTATTTAAGCTACATCATCTTTATTCAAAAACTCGAAAGGTCTAGAGAGGTCAATTATATTGTTCTTTGAAAAGTATTTGGAACATAAAACTTGTTCAATTCCAAAAAAATAAGAAGAAGAGAAGAAAAGAAATGTAGGACATACAGGTACAAAGTTCACAATTGACTAACATCCCAAAATCTAGAGAAGGTATAGCCCTACAAGAAAATATATATGCTTTGGCTAACATATGAGAATCTTGCCATACATGATTCTATTCTCATGATGTGTCATTGAAATCATTCAAAACTATATTTTATTTTTTTATGGTGTGTCCTCTTCCATGTATATATCTCTTCACATTCTTAGCAAATCTTTTTAACTTTCTAAAAAGTAACAAAAAGTAGGAGTAAGCTGCATGATGAATTGAAAATTCATGCTATATAGCCAAACATTACCTGGCTAATATTTTTTATGTGTTAGGGTACCTTTCTTCCTTTTCCACTTTGTGCTAGTTTGTTAAGGGCTTCATGTTGGGAATGAGTCCGGAGGGATAAAGCCTAGGAATCTGCACATGAGTTTGCTACAAAACAAAGGAAATGGAAACAGAAAGGAATGCCTTTACGCAATGCACTCATTCTCTTCCTATGACTATGAGGAGTAATTTTCCAACGCATACATGTTTGATTATTGTTTGATGACTTGCGATATTCTTTTTCTGGTTTTTTTCTTCTATACAAGATTTTAGAATACGTGTAAGACTGAACAATTTGGCCAATGACATTTTGCAGTCTGATAGAAAGTTTCTAAGGAAGATTGCATTTAGCGTTTAGACAATTCAACTAGGGACAACGCACCTGATGTAGAACAAGTGACAAAAGAGTTCTTAAAGAAATAAGAATATAAGAAGTTCAAATTGAAACCAAATTGTCTTATGAAAGTGGTTGAAAAGATTTTCAAAAAATATGTTAAAACTGGTCACCTAAACATACTCATACCTGAAATTACCCTATTCTGATATGAAATAATGCAACGAACTCAACTCGTTACTATATCTAAGAGCGATTGTTGCTGGATTTTGGTCAACTCATTCATTTAAGTCTTCAATTACACGTAATTAAACTATTTTACCATTTATGGTAAGGTTTAATTTTGTAATTACTTTACATAAAAAATTCAGAATGAAGTACCTGTTATATTTTTCTTATATTATCTAGTTTCTAATTTTTTAAAAAGCCTTACACTCTGTTTAGATTGAAAAATTTGAAAAGAAAAGAGAGGAAATGAAAATGAAGGAGATGTTATTTCTTATTTGGTTTAAAATTACAAAGGAAATGAAAGAGGATAAAGGAGTTTCTTAACCTTTATTTTATTTAATTTGTTTTTCTCCCAAAAGTAGACAAAACGGAAGGAAATGAGAGTTTTTTATTGAATTTTTTATAATACCAATTCTAACATTAAAATTATAAAAAAATAAAATGAAAAAACACACATCTACCTTAGGGTATAATAGTAAATATATATATAATCATTTCTTTTCTTTCTTTTATTCTATTGTTTCTAAGTAAGATGAGAGGATTACACTCTTCTTTCCCTCATTTGTTATACAAGCATGAAAGAGGGATTACACTCTATTTTCTCTCATAACTAATGTCATTCTTTTCTCTCCTATTTATCCAAGCATAGTGATAATTTTAATTTATTCCAAAATTTTCTATTCTTCTTGTTTCTTAATTTTTATTAAAACTAGTATAAGAATGAGTAGTTTTCTATTTGAATCAATGATTTTTTAACTGCAAATTCTATAAATATGTTATAATAAACTCTTATTATACTTTTTTATCAATAATATATTTAATTTCAAATTTAAAAACTCCTTTTTTTTTTTATAGAATAAGTAATTCTCGATTCAAACAAGAAATTCAGTGTACTCCATTTTAACGTTCGGCGCTGCGTCACAGCCATTGAAAAATTAGGTGTATGGATTGGGGTTGAATGATTCAGATTCACAGACAAAGGAGAATTGAAATATGACTGCTCGGCTATTAATGGTTGAAAGTGCATTGAAAAATTAGGTAGATGGATTGGAGTTGTGACAAATTGAGCAACGTGGCCAATCGGACACGGAATGATTCAGATTCACAGACAAAGGAGAATTGAAATATGACTGGTCGGCATTAATGTTTGAAAGTGATTGTTTGTGTTGCTTGTCTTGGCTGCTGCATCTCCGAATATTTCATTTCCTGGAAATCTATTTGTAGAAATTAAATATGAAATGGATCAGTTTTGTCCCTTCAGTTATGGCCATGTTCATCGTGTTGCAAATTTAGTGGCTCATAAAATTGTGGCTTTTGCTCGGGAAGTCTCCAGTAGCCTGTTCTGGATGGAAGAACCCACTTCTCTTTTTTTCTTTTTGGTAGTACTTTACAGTTTGATTCTTTCCATTTGGGTGGGGATTTAGCCCTCTTGGCCATAAAAAAAAAAAGGGTTAGGCAATGGGCTACTTTCAAGTCTAATATCCCAATCTAAATTGCCCGAATTTTCTAATCTGATCTGGATTTGAGAATAACATTTTTTATTTTTTCATTTTCCATTATTTGTTCAAAATTCTTGTTTTTTTTCTTTTTTATTTATTATGGTTAGCATTTGATAAAATCTTCAGATGGTTAAACTGATTAATAACTTTTTTTTTTTTATTTGAACTATCTTTTTATTAATAGGTTGTAAGCTTAAAGGAAAATTAGAGTGAAATTAATTTATATTTTCAAAGAGGTTTGTAAGTCCCATAAAATTTAGTTATAGGTGTCAATTAGGCCTCGTTGTGTTTCGTGCTTGGCTTGACATGGTATTATCCCATTTATAAACGTGCTCAGCTTGACACGACACACAAGTATTGGTCCTTAAACCTGACATAGTCTGAACTCGAGAGCCAAATTCTCAAAAAACTAATTGTGGAGCCATGTCTGCCACATGTCTAAGTCGTGTCAATACTAATGGCAAGTAAAGTAAGCCTAACATGGCATGGCTTTGTACTCGTACCTAGCACAACACACTCTTTTCATGTCATGTTTACCCTAATTGTGTCATGCCCGGGCCGCCCAACTCATTTCATCCGGGGTGGAACCATAAATATATAGTAGGATCGGGCTAATTGTTGGCCAGGGATTGAAATTGGAGTTGGGCCACTTCAAACATTCTACATGAACATTAATTCAAAGTTTTGGACTGGGCAAAAATGTATATTGAAATGTTTGGTGTGAATATTTTATTTGTGTTAAGATTGAAATTGAGGTTGGGTATTAATTCAAAATTTCGGGTTGGGCTAAGCATGTAAATTAAAATGTTTG
This sequence comes from Nyssa sinensis, assembly GCA_008638375.1. Taxonomy (NCBI): domain Eukaryota; kingdom Viridiplantae; phylum Streptophyta; class Magnoliopsida; order Cornales; family Nyssaceae; genus Nyssa; species Nyssa sinensis. Next base: position 17,538,253 of record CM018047.1, read on the forward strand.
AGATGAACATTTTACATGTAAATTATTATTTTTTTCAAATTTTTAAGGTAGATTATAGCCCGCTCATCCTCCATTATGTTCCGCCCTTGCATTTTATACCTCTAAGTTAAATGGTCTTCTTGGGTGAGAGAGTTCCCAAACCACCCCTTCTTTCATTTGATTTATTAACAACTTCCATCAGAATGCAAATCTATTCTCCTAATCCTCTTCTCAAATTCTCTATTTTATTTCAATTTTTTGTTTAAGCCACATCATCTTTATTCAAAAACTCAAAATGTCTAGAGAGGTCAATAACTTTAGTGTTTTATTGTCCTTTGAAAACTATTAATTTGGAACATAAAACTTGGCCAAATTCCAAAAAAAAAAAAAAAAAAATTCAAAATTGGCGAAAATCCTAAATTCCAGTTTTACCCTGCAAGCACATATGTGGTTTGGCTAACATATGACAATATTGGCAATGATGCGTGTCATGATTCTATATATGCTCAAGATGTGTCATTGAAATCATTCAAAAGTATTTTTGTGGAGTGTCCTTTTCCATGCAGATCTCATCAGATTCTTAACAAATCTTTCTAACTTTTTAGAAATTATTAAAAACTTAAAGAGTAAAGCTGCATGATGAATTCAAAATTCATGCTATACAGCCAAACATTACCTGGCTAATAATTTTATGGGTTAGGGTACCTTTCTTCCTTTTCCACTTTGTGCTAGTTTGTTTGGAGCTTCATGTTTGGGAATGAGTTTGGTGGGATAAAGCCTAGGAATCTGCTACAAAACAAAGGAAATGGAAACAAAAAGGAATGCCTTTACACGATGCATTCATTCTCTTCCCATGACTATGATGAGGCTTTTATTTTGGTTTCTTTCTATATGCATCCATTTTTTTCAATTTGACCAATTTTTGAAATTATTTTTTATTTTTATATAAAAATAAATTTAAAATTTTAATCAAAATTCAAAAAATAAAAAATAAAAAATGGTCAAATTTAAAAAAAAAAATGTTAAAAAAATGAAAGGAGTAGTTTTATTATTTTGAAGAAAAAAAATTGACTAGAAAAGAGTATTTATAATTTATTAATAAAAATAAGAAATATTAACATAATTTCAAAAATCTAAAAAAAAAAAATCACTGTGAATTATCCTTTAAAATAATATAAATTAATGCAAGTAATGTACCATCAATGTGACACTAAGTATCATTTGATATACAGTTTTCCAAATAAAATTTTAGGAATGATTAATCTCACTTTTTTAAAATCGTATAAAGTCATAAAGATTTGAGCAATAAAGCATCTGATGACCCTGAGTATGGTGTCATACACACACTGCACCCATGAAATTAGTCCAATGAGAAGCTGCCTAAAAGGAAATGGACCCACCATGTGTCCAACAAAGGGTCCTCTCAGTTGGGTCCTCAATATCTTGATCATTGTCCTTGTCATTTACCTGAAAAAATTAATAATAAAGGCAGCAAAAGTTGATCAAGCAGTATTGGCATGGAAGGGTTGGAATCTCTGTAAATTATGAGTCCACTTTGCAGCCTTTTTAAGTATGAAAAACATCTGCTCTGAATGTTGAAACTCAGATCATGTTGCATCCCAGTTTGATGAAAGAAATTGCAAGGAAATAGAGAGAAAGAAATATAAAGAGGTTGGGTGGATACATTGCCCCAGCCAATGTAGGCCCAGAGGAGTAAATTGGTTCCCTCTATTTTTTTATTTATAATTATATATATATATATATATATTAAATTCAATTATAACTTTTTATATTATGTTTTTCCCCTTCTAAATTTAAGTTTTTTCACACTTTACCCTTAGTTTAATTTTAATTCAATCTGTTCAATGAGATTTTATCAATTTTTTAGATTTTTTTTTGGATATTTTAAATTTTTTTAGAGTTTCTTCCTTTGGTTTGTCTTTTTATTTAATTTTTAAGTTATTTTATATCAATAATTTTAGTTTTTTTAATCAAAAACATTATTAATCATAAGTTTTTATACTCCTTTTTGCCAAAGTCCTAGATTTACTCCAATCACAAAGACCACTTACCTATAAAAAAATATTTATAATTATTTAATTATTGAATTTATAATCAAATATTTTATTAACAAAATTTTGCCCTAATTTCCTGGGTGGATACTCTTTCTTTATTTAGGAGCTCCTTTTAAATTTTCTTTTCTTTTTACTAACAGTCAACATGACTTTTTCTTCCCTTTCCCTCTTTATTAAATCCCAGAGCAAAAGTAACTCCCTTTTTCTTGCCTACATACAGACTCCCACATTTAACTATGTTTGTATCAGTTTTTCAAATACACTTAAACGTTTATTTAAGCCCCTTAATTGCACATAATTAATTTTAAAATTATTTGAAATAAAATTTCAAATCATACTTAATAATCATATATTTTTCATTAAGTTCAGTTTAGGTTAAGTTGATAAGTCTAACTTTTTTTATTAAGTTGATCAAATCTATTATGAAAGTTACAATTTAATAATTGTTAAGAATTTAATTGATTAATTTAAATATTACTTTTATAATTTAATTGCTTAATTTAAATATTACTTTTATACAACTGCTTAACTCAAGTTTCAAGCAGCAACTTAATTCAAACATTATTTTTACACTGTTTAACCAAACAAACACTAAAGAGCCTAATAACAAATTTTGTATTAGTTTTCGAGCACATATTTTTACAACTTTTACATAACTGCTTAAGTAAAACATCACTTTTACACAACTATTTTAACTCAAATTTAAATAACTGCTTAACTTAAATAACACTTTTACATTATTCAACAAAACGAATACTTAAAAAGCCTAAGGACATCTCCAATCCTAACTCAAACCTATAACAAATTTAAATTTGAGTCAAAATAGCCAGAAATGGCCCTCCAACCCTGACTCAAACCCATACCAAATCAATTTTTACTCAAATCCAAATCCAAATCAGTGCACTACTATTTACAGAACCAAATTTCTAACAACTATTTTTTTTCCCTACCTAGTCTCACCTCATATGGAAAGTGAAAGGAAAAGGCAAGGAAAAGAAATGGAAAGAAATTCAGGAAAAGGAAAACAGACCTGGCAGAACGATCGGTGATGGCGGGAACGATCGGTGATAGCCACTTCCCCCTCTGAGTCAATAAAAATGGGAGAAATGCATGCTCCTGCAACTATTAGGGTTCCTGTTCGCTAGCCTTGCAACCATTAGCGTTTCTCTGCGAAGTGGGATTCATGAGAGAGGGAGGTATGGAAGGGGAGAAAGCGGGAGTAGCAAGCAGACGCAGGAGTTGCATGAGAGAAGGAGGGATGGATTGATGGAGAAGCAGAGAGGAATTTGCATGGAAAAGGGAGGGATGTTGCTGCAGGCGTGATGGAATGAAGAAAGAGGTAGCTGATGGATTGAATAGGTTCAAAACGGTAAAAACAATAGGCATCGGTAAAAATGAAGGGAAAATTTGGGAAGGAATGAAAATTAAGAGTGAAAGAGGTATGGAAGGAAAAAGAAGAGGTAAAATAATTTTTGAAGGGAAATGACATAAAGTAATTTTTGGGATAAGATGAGAATTTTTAAAAAAGATTTAAATAAAAACTTAAATGACCATTGAAAAACATCAAACATAGATTCACCTTTTACTCAAATTTTAAGTAAAATTTAAATTTAAATTTGAGTCACTACCGGAGATGGCCTAATATCAAATTTTGTATTGGCTTTGAAGCACATAGTTTTACAACTTTCTCTTCAATAAAAAATTAATGAGCAACAGGTTCCATGTCGAAGCAAGCTGTCCTATATATATATATATATATATATATATATATATATATATATATATATATATATATATTAGACTTAGTAATATTTGATGCTTGTAAATGAGCCAACACGTGACATGAGGATTTTCGTCCTATAATTTGTTCTGTTCTCCTTATCAGCTATGGAGCACGTGGCTAGGTTGCCCATGAAGAAGGTTTCATTTATATTTGTAGGTTCCAGTCAATGTCCAACAAGTTCATGCACATGTTGTGAATAAGCTGTTTCTAGGCTGCTGAACTTGTTCAAATGGGTACAAGTGTTTTTTTTAGTAATCTAGAACTGATCCACCCCATAGCCTTTTGGGCGCGTGACTAGCCCTAAACCTGGAGCTGTTTACCAGTCTTTGAGTAAATGTTTATGAAAAATATTTATGTACAAACATGTAACGTAATGTCACTATAATTATTCAAAAGTGATTGTATCGTGATAGTGTAAACAATTTGCTTAAAAGAATTGGATTATATCATATTTTATTATTATTATTTTCAAATATAAAACTAACGAGGCTCTTGTCTTGCGAGTTTGCGAAGAGTTCGATGGACCTAATTTTACTAGGAGTGTAAGTCAGATAGATTGGGATTGAGCTGAGACCTGTCCAAATCCAATCTAATTATGCGACAATTAACTCAAGTCCGACCTTAAATTCAAATAACTTAACCAAAGCCTGTCTCGAAGATATGTCTGCAACACCTAAGCAATGTTCTTAGACCCAATCCATTCATCGAACCGAAAAAATGTCCGGGTTACAGGTTATCGATTCAACCTGTCGGGTCAACCGGAAATCAAACCGTGATATCATAATTATGTAATTAATAAATTTAATAATACATATTATTGATATTTTAAATTTACAAAAATTATACAAAAATTAGTAAAAATTATATAAAAAGAATTTACAAAATATGAATTTTCTTAATATGTAAAACTTCAAGAAACCTAATTAAAACAAATATCAACAATAAACAAAACCCATGTGAGTGAATTCTCTACAGATCATATTCTTTATTATTACAAAATAATAATAATAATAGTACTCAAGCTAAGTTCAGATTCTTCAGAACATAATTCAAATTCATTTCAACAACAAAATCTCCCAACTGAAACAAACTCAAAGATTCGACTTTGATGGAGAAAATCCATAAACGTATCCAATTCAAAACCCTAATTAGCTCAAAACAGCCAAACAGAACCTAAATCACCTCCAAGCAACAAAACAACCAATACCCATAAATTAAAAGGCCATTATATTTATATAGAAAACTAGAATCCAAAACCAACCCACCAAAATTTGGCTTTGAGAAGAAGTAAACCAGATCCTGAAGTTTCATCCATGGCTTCAGTTGATGGCTACGAGTGCGATCGATCAAGGAGATGACTCAAACGAGGACTGGGCTGCGGGTTTCAGTTGATCGAGGAAGGAGGAAGGACTGGGCTGCGACGAGTCAACGACTGCAATGAGAGATACGATCTTTAAATTCTGCGAGTGCGATCGATCGAGGAGACGCGGATTGTCACTGGGACTGCGAGTTTCAAACTTTCAGTCGATCGAGCCTCGAGGAAGGAAGAAGGTCTGGTTTGGGCTGCGACGACGCCGACAAGTCGACGGTCATTGACTTGCGTTACGAGTCGTCGAGTTCTGCTTCTGGATCAAATGAGAAACGACTGAACTAAAATGAGGGCGGGATTTGCTTTTTACGGTTTTATACATAGTGGGGAACCGGTGTGAACCGGTGACCTAGTGCCGGGTCTAACGGTTCACCGGTCAGACCGTCCGGTTTTACCGGTTTGCTATTTTTAAAACGGTTTTCAGCTTGGAATGGGTTTGTAGGTTGAACCGGACCGTTTTGTGGACCGGTCGACGGTTGAACCGGCCGGTCCGGTTCGGGCTTGAAAACATTGCACCTAAGCCATCAAGCAAGTTATTTCACTAAATTTCGAGTTGAGACGTGTCCAATCTCAAGCTAAATTATAAATATGACTGCTTGCTCAAAAATTAAAATAAAAAAGTGCACCTACTTGATTTTGATTTATATAATTAAAGATGATAGATTTAAGTTCTTAATTAGAGGTCAATAAGCCAATAAGTAATTTAATAAAAATTAAATTACTTGAGTACAACTCAAGATTAATCCGATTATAAACTTGTTTGAAATTAATTTAAAATATAAACAAATTCGATTATTTTAATAACAAATCTAAGCATGACAAATTCATTTTTGCTATTAACTGTAAATGTGTGTGTGTATGTGTGTGAAACTATGGCCCTGTTTGGATACAAACTTGAAATGAATTTCAGAAATCAACTTTTTCAAAAAAGCATTTGGATACATATGTATCCAAGTTATATCCAGACTCACTTTTTCAACTTTTTCCTATGCCATATTTGAAAAAATCTTCAACTATCCTATCGTTCAGTCTCCCACTCTCACCTACTGATACTCTCATCCAACTTAAAGCTATTCACCTTTGTATCATTCGGATCTAGCCGTTGAACACCCATTGACTCATTCACGATCTCTCTCACACTCTCTCATCCAACTTCAAAAAAGAAAATCTACTTGATCCCTCTCTCTCTCTCTCACCCAGCGATAATCAACACCATCAATCCCTTACATCGCCACGATTCTATCACCCACCGACTCATTCTCTCTACCCCTTGTTTGCGTTTTCCATCGATTTCTTGGCCCGATTTGAAGATCTCATTCAACTTGATCTCAATTGGTTTTGCGTAGTGCCCGGTCTTCCGATTTGAAGATCTGTTCCACCTTGAACTCTCTCACCCACTGACGAAGCCCGTACGCATTTTCTCTCTCAGTTTCGGTGTATAGATTTGAAGATCTCGTTCCAAGATCTCAAGTGGTCTTGCGCAGTTCCTTTTATCCGAGATCTAGATCTCGTTCCACCTTTTTCTCTCTCACCCACCGACGAAGCCCCCCAGTGATCTTTACATCTCTGATGCTAACAAGAAGGCAAAAGAGAAAGCAAGCAGAAGCTATAGACGATACCGAGCATAGCTACACCGACGAGAATCAAGTCCCAGTACCACCATCACCGTTCAAGAAGGTATGAAAACCCCTGATCTATTTTTTTTTCCAGCATGAACTTGTCGCAACCCCTGTCATTCATATATCATTCAATATGGAATATATATAAATATATATAAATCGTATTACATGCTTTGCAAAGTTCGATTCAAAGGGGTGATTGGGAAAAGGCTGAAATCTGAATCACTCTTTTTTTTTTTTTTTGCTTCTTATTTTTACCATAACATGATTCCATGATTTTTGTTGTTTTCCTAGACATATGGGCTTCATGCCAAACTTTTTACTTCCACACAAATGTGAGAATAATTTTTTTTTTCTTTGTAGATTATTACTACATTATTATCTGTTTTGGTTTTTTTTTTTTGGTTGATATATTCTGTCATTCCATGAATTTTTTATCAACAAGATATGACCACACTTGCATGAGTTTTTAGGCTAAGCTTGCACATGAGAGGATTTCAAGTAAAAAACTTCAGTGATTTTGTAATTGGGTGAAACAAGTTTATAGAATCCGAAGATTTTTTTTTTTATTAATTTGGGGATTGCAATAATTGACTGTGTTTGACTAAACTATAATGTATAATTACTGCTTTGTATACACAAATTATCTTCACCAATTACCACAATTGCTTTAGATGTCGAAACAATTCGATGAATTTGAAGATTCTGTGAACTGGCCTCCAAGGGTGGAGAAAGCATTTATAAGAATGATGGTGGATGAGGTTCAGAAGAACCCTGTACAGACCAATAGTTTTAATAACCGTGTGTGGCAGAAGGTAGATGTACAACTTTTTAATTTATTTGGCCAGCGGTACACGATTCAAAAATTGAAAACAAAGCACAGTCAGCTTAAAATGAAATATCGGGAGTTCAAAACACTATTAGGGCCAAATGTTTCTGGATTCGGTTGGGATCCTGAAACAAACACTGTCACTTGCCACTGAAGACGTATGGCAGAAACATCTTCAGGTATCTACTGCAACCTAGTTTTCATACTTGTAAAAGCAATTTTTTCTGGGTCAAAAGTTCGTAGATATGTTGGTTAACATGTTGCCATTTCACATATGTAGACTTATCCTAAAGCACGTCAATTTCTACGCAAAGGGTATGAACATTATAATTTACTGTGTATAATTTTCAACAATACCAACGCAAGTGGGTCTTTAGCCAGGTCATCATCCCAGTTGCCACCAAGTTCAGATGAGGAGAGGGATTTAGAGGAGGCTTTTATGGGGGTTGCGGCTCACGACATTTCAAGTACCGGTATGCAATATGACTCTCCGTTGGATGAAAAACGTGTTTCCAGCAGTAGTAAATGTGCTGCTAGTGGGCAATTAAGTGGTAGAGCTAGTAAATGTAGTAAGGTGTCCAGTATGGACATCGCATTGGAAGCATTTACAGATTTTGCTAATGCCCGCAAGAAGCAAATAGAAGGCAATACCACTGCTGTTGAAGCTTCCTCCAACTTAAAAGATCGGTACTCAATTCAAGCTTGTATGGATGCATTGAATAGTTTTGAAGATGTGGAGTATGATCAGTATATGAAGGCAATAAAGTCTTTCTCCGATGGCGACTGGCGGATCATGTTCATAGAAATGCGAGCATCCATGAAGCTGAAATGGGTTCAGAGTTTGTAGGGAGAGTGATGGACACAATAACTTATTTTATTATTTTTATAAGTTTGTACTGTTTATTTTTTCAAACCCTGTAGTTTACGCACTGGTATTCGTGTGGCTTTAAGTTAATTTGCATTGAATAGTTTAAATCATGTCTGTTATCATATTATTTGTGCCTTTTATCTTACCTTTTTATTATGTTACCAACTTCATTTTTATTCTCTACAGGATTGCTAATTGGAGAATACAACAAATTTTCAAATATTTTCTCAAAACTTATCTCAGGCGTTGTAAGTATATATATATTTATTTAATGATAGTTATTTTTTCTACTCATTTTTATTCTTCCATTTTCTGCGCCTCAAACTTTGCTTTAGTAATTCCTGGTATAGCATACGATACAAAATTTAGTATACAGCAGCAAACTCCACTTTGCTGAAATTTGACTCAAAGTTATAGGTAGTGTGTGTTAAAGATATTTGATACTGTGATGAGATTGGGCATTGGTTTACTATGCCAATTAGCTTGTGGAATTGTTCTCACCCTAATCAGAGAAAAAAGTTATAATAGATAAGCAACCAGTTTGACAATGTTTGTGTCTTTTGGTTGGAGGATGATAAGGTTTTTTATATGGATCCAGTGAGATAAAACGTACCAAATTAGATTAAATTAGACAGTTTGATTGCATGAAACAGCCTCAATGATCGATTATTGACCAATCACTTCTCTTGGTGGATTCAAATGATTTGCTAGAAGGCTCAAGCATCTAATTAATATTATTTCTTTGGTTAATTTGTACAAATATCATGATTTATTGGTCTATTGGTTAGAATCATTTCAAAGGTTTAGTTAAAGGGTTGTTGCAAAAGCCCAGTCTTATTTGGACAGTTCATTCCCTTTCATTGAGTTTGGACTTAACACACACACACACACACACATATGTATATTAGTGTTGTGCTTGTCGATCTGATTTGTAACAATTCTCATTTTTCAACTGTATATTATAGTTACAAATAAATAGATAGTATATATATTTTTATATATGATTAGAGAAAATTACAAACATCATGTGTGTATTACAATAAGAACAATATAATCTTAAATCAAATAATAACTGACTTTATAATTAATGACAAAAATCATAAATAACTTATAAATAGAAAAGATAAATGATAATAAATTAATAAATAAAGAACAAAAATGTAAATTAGATAAAATTATAAATTAAATACGATAAAAAAATAATAAAAGATAAATAATAAAATAATAATAATTAAAGAATAAAAACTTACATATGTGAACTATTTCATAAATTATTTTCATGTACATTTTATAAATAATAAAAGAATAATAATTAATCCTTTTTACTGTCTTTTATATATTATATTATTAAATATGTTATAAATACTTATATAAAATGAATAAATTAACATATTTATGAAAATCTTGAGTCCTCAAGGTGTGAACATTTGTTTTTGTCTAACTATATATTTAATGCAGTAAAATGACTTCAAAGCCTTCAACTGAATCTGATACAGAGGATGTAGATATGATGATGGATTTTATTATGTTAAATCAAATGCATAATCAACTAACAAATAGTCTTCCAAAGCAACCATGTAGGACATCGGCCTTAACAGGGGTTGAGTATGTACATGAGTTGTTATTTGGTCACCCAACGCGAATATATGACATGCTGCGAATGGATGCACCTACTTTCATGTCACTTTGTAACACATTAAGGAACGGGTTCCTTGATGAAGGTCCTCATCGTCATGTGCGAATTAAAGAATCGTTAGCAATATTCTTGCTAACTGTAGGTCATAGTACTAGGGCAAAAAGTTGTGGCTTAAAGATTTTAACATTCAAATGAAACAATAAATCGTCATATCAAATGGGTTATGAGGGCTTTGGCTAAATTATGAGTGTTAATAATTCGACCGAAGGACCCACACAAAACAGCCCTAGAAATTGTGGGAAATCCGAAGTTTAACCCATATTTTCTAGTATGTACCATGATTTAATTTCACAGCGATTAACATTTCATTCAACTTTGATTATTTTTTTCATACTTCTCCTCGTATATTGATAGGATTGCCTGGGTGCAATAGACGAAACGCATATATCTGCATGGGCATCTGCTTCTAAATAGACAGCATTTCGAAGGCGCAAATCAACAGTCACACAAAATGTGTTGGCTGCCTATTCTTTTGATATGCTATTCACATTTGTATACACAGGTTGAGAGGATAGTGTATATGACTCTCGTGTATTCTTAAATGCTATAACATCACCTAAAGTCAAATTTCCTATGCCACCTGCTGGTAAGAAAATGTGTACCATTACGCTCAATTAGTAATAAAAATCTAAAACAATCTATATACAATTTTTGTCTAACCTATAAATGATTAATTTTTTTTTTGTTTATTAGGTAAATATTACGTAGTTGATGCTAGATTCACCAATGTGGGTGAGTTTTTATCCACATATCATGGTGAGAGATACCACATGCAAGAATTTCGAGGCAGGACTCGTGCGTTTAGTGGGCATCGGGAGTTATTTAATTATAAACATTCCTCTTTGCGTAATATAATTGAGAGATGTTTTGGCATACTGAAGGCTCGTTTTCTGCTATTTAAGAGTATGCCAAATTACAAGCTCGTTCGGCAAGGACCATTAGTGGTAGCTTGTTGCACAATTCATAACTTTATTCGTTTAAATGCAAGGTGCGGACAGACTATTTGTTGAATTTCAAGCAAATGACATAGAGTTAGAGATGACTAATCATCCTCCTTATCCTGATGTTGACATGTCACAAGAACAAATGAATGCTATGACGCACTTACGCAATGAAATAGCCATGCAAATGTGGTTGAATTATGTAAGCAATAATTAAAGAGCAGTATCTGTATTTATATTAACTGTTTTTTTAATTTGGTTAACATATATAAATTTTGCCTATTCATGTTAGTTTATTTTAAAATAACTTAAAATATGTTAGATGCATTTAATATTGAATCGTATAAATTAATATATCATACATTGAAAAAAAAATAAACCTAAAATTATGTTAGATTTATTTATTTCATAAATTAATTTTGAATAAACGGATTAAGAGTTAAGCTTGAGTAATTTAATATTTTATATAATATTAAAATACTTATTTATTTATTAAGTTAAATTAATAAAATTTACAATATATTCAGACTTAATAAATTATAATTTAGAATTGGACAAAGGTAAATAATACTTCTTATTTTTGGTGTATATAAATTCAAAAAATTTTATATCCAAACGCATTTTCATAATTTTAACTCAGAATCTGAATTCTGATTAGCATAACCAAACGCATTTTCACAGTTTTCAAAATTCTGAAACACATTTTAGAAAAAAAATTTTAAAAAATTATATCCGAATTACTATCCAAACGCAACCTCAATGTTTACATTATATTGCCCCGAGCTTAAATTGTTAAATATCATAAGAAGAATCATTGAATCATTGTAATTATCCCTTATTTTAAATAAAAAATTATATTTTCTTATCTTTAATCATTGCCGAGACAATATTACTTTAAAAAAAAGAATATATAAAAATAAAAGTTACTAAAGTAATAATTATAAAAAGGCTTACTTGAAACAAAATAAGAATAAATTACTACTTGAAAAATCATTAAATAGTTAAAAAAAAAAAAATTGTACGAACATCGGTAGAGCAGTAAAAGCACTGTGCCACTCAAGTTACCGATGCAACTTACCCCACGCGCTAGATTCTCCCTTTTACCCGGTCGGCTCAGAACCCAACCCCAGCTGCGCCGACCCCTAACGTAGCACGACGATGCGGCTCAAGCTTCCTGTTCTTCCAGACACACGACTCTGGCGCCAGCTTAACCGCTCTCCTCATCGGCTCCGACTTGCAGCGCGTGAGCACAAGTGGCTCGTACGCCACAGCGTTCACAAGCTTTTGCTCTATCATCTTGGCCATGGACACGCAGGCGACGGCTGCAGCCGGCGCCGGCAAGCAGCAAGACGACCGCGGCGGCTGCTGAACCGGAGGTTGTGCAGCGAACGCTGTGGTGCTGAGTCTGCTGACCCTCGTCTTCTGCTCATCACCACCGTTGTTTAGGTTGACTTGCTTTTCAGGCTGCCACCTGATGAAGTCGGTACTGCAGACCCATGTCTCCCTGGATACCTCCATTGACAGCTTGGGCTCGCACATCATCAACAGCAAGCAGTCCGGCAAAACTGAGCTCTCTCTCTCTTGTTTCTTCACCGGGCTTTCTCTCTTTTCTTCTACATGGCTTTCTCTCTCTTCTGACTCTGCAGTGTGTTCTTCGCCTTCATGGTTTTCCTGGGTGTCTTCGTCTGCTTCGAGTCTCTCTTGGGTCACTTTCTCTTCCTCTTCCTCAAGTCTCTCTCGGGTCCCTTTCTCCACAGTTGACTTCTCCGCTATTGCTTTCAATGCTGTTGCTTCTGCTATTGTTTCGGCCTCTGGTTCATCAACCTCTAGAACTGACACTACAGACACCACTATTCTCTCTTCTTTTTCTTCTTCGTGAATCAAATTTGGTTCTTGTTCTTCATTTTTAACCGTTTCTTGATCTACAAGAGCTTTAGATGAAGAACTATCCAACACATTTCCTCCTTCTACTTCCGTCTGCCTCACTTCGTGTTCTTGCTTTTCTTGAATTTCTTCCTTGAATTCCTCATCGGTCTCTAATATTTCTTCCGGATTTTCTTCTACTTCTTGTTCTTCGGCTTCTTGTATCTCTATGACTAGCGTTTCCTCTGCTTTTCGGCTCTCCTGTTCTTCACAAGCTTCATTTGACACCCGCTTTTCACACACTTCATCCTCTTTATCTTCCATTCTCAACTCATGTTTCGTTTCAGGTTCTAAATTTACTTGTTCTTCTTCATGTGCATCATCTTCATCTTTAGGCGCAGGTGATTCCAAAAACCGATTGGCAAGAGCTGCCATTCGCATTGGATCAGATCTGCACCTCATCAACAAAAGAGCATTCTTAGGCGGAATACAAATGCTCACTCTCGCTTCTTCCTCTACAGTCTCCTCGTCCTTCAGTACTTCACATTTCTCATCTCTAATCTCTACCTCCTCCATCGCATGCCTTCTCAAACTTCTCTCTGCTAACTCTGTTCTCTCTTCCTCTCCTCCAACCACGAACTCTATCGTCCTCCCTTTTCCTCCGTCACCATCCTGCAATGCGACCAACCACCGCGCAAACACCGCCCCGCAAGAACTCTGATCAGCACTCTCGCCTCCATTCGATCCCGCCGCCTTCTCTTTCTTCTCCCTCTCACTCGTCGAAAAACATGATGGCCGGCACGGAAACAAGCAGCTGAATTCAGCTCCAAATCCCCTTAACGCTTCACAAATCGTCAATGGGAAATGAACCCACCGCTGATTCCTGTGCGGCAAGCACTCATGTGGCTGCTGCTGCTGCTGATTTTGACTACTTGCAGTTGTTTGAATAATTCCGTCGCGGGTCTGCTCTACTTTCCGAAAACTCACTTCGCCCCCTCGCTGTTTCGACAGAGTTCGCATCTTCTGCCCTTGTTTCTTCGTCTTGACACGAACTTGACCAATGCAAGTCACCTTCGGGGACGAAGGCTCGGGGTTCTCGAACGCACAACCTCTTTTCCTGCTGCAGGTAGGAAACATCGGCGATGCTTGGCCTCCCTTCATGCTTCCATTGGTTCTGAGTCTCCGGCTGAGAGAGTTAGAGAGAGAGACGGGTGGGTCTCGCGTGCGGCCTGGGCTTAGGATCGACTTGGAAGAGAGCTTCATGGAGGATGAAGAAGAAGAGAATGGAGAGGTGAAACAGATGAAGTGCTCGCTGCTGCTGCTTGTACTTCCGGGGCGATGGGGTCTCTCTGAGTCCATCATTGCGTTGTGTCAGCCACTAACGACAACAAATGGTGGTGGTTTTTTCCAGTGGAACTGTTTGATGAAGCTCTGTGATTTCTATTCTTGTAATTGTGGGTTAAACGACAAGAGTGGCATCTTCGATATTAATCCAAACAAGTAGGGCCTATTTTCGAAGCGAGATAGAAGAATCCAAGAATGCACGTGACAAGAGTCCATTCCCACGAGAAAGATGCCACGATGCTGCTGAAGCCACTCATATTGGCCCACGCGCTTTACTAAAACGGGCAAAACATTCCACACAAATTAATCCAGGGACTGTCCGTAAAATATCTATTCACACGCGATAAGTGAGAGTGGCCGTCAAGTGTCCACAAAATCTAAAGCCTCGTTGGCAGAGACCTGTGCGCGAACCCTGCTACCACGCAAAGCATAGAAAGCTGCGCAGAGTGAGCGCGTGAGTGAGAGAAAGTTGGCAGGGTTTACATTTTCTATGGTAACCCCCACACCTCCATACTGGATCATCCAATAATTCATTGACACGTAAGAAGTAGAGGTAGACCAACCTTGCATTTAGCTAATGTGGCAGAATGGGGTTGACCCACGTAGTGTTATATTGTGGTGGCTATGACACATTATTCAATACACCAGCTTTAGTTGGTTTAATGGATAAGTAGAAGCTCACAATGAAGAAAGGAAACCCTAACTTCAAAGTAAAAATTATTAGGGAAAATGATGGGTGGACTGGCTGAGGATTTCAATGTTACTTGAAGAGAAGGACTTTGACCTAACATTTAAACCACAAGAGTACAAAAGGACCATTGAAAAGGCAAAGCAACCACAAAATGAAAAAGCATCCTCTGTTAATTAATGGGCTATGGGCTATGGGCTACAGCATAAGCCTCACCATTCCTGTGAAGGCAAAGCAACTGTAATGACAAGTGGGTTTGAGGCTTTTGATCAAATCATATAATGCTAGTTGGGAATTGTAAGTCATCTACCTTTCCACCTTCCAAATGGATCACGTGGTTCTGTGCATCACCAACTTAGAGGGGTGATCAAGATTGGGTTTTCCAATCTTGGGCTCATTGCAATAATTCTACAACAGTTGGCACATCTTGAAGTGCACAAGGTTCAAATATGGGATAAGTCGAGTTTTATACGAGAAAATTAAAAAATTCACAACTTTAGTGAATTTCAAATTGATATCATATTTCTAAAGACAGAAGAACATTGTATGGTCCAGCATTGGAGTGGCTTACAGTTGAAAACTATATTATTAGTTAGCAACTAGAGATTTAGTTAAAAGAGTTGTGCTATGTACTATGTAAAGTTTATTTACTGAATCTCTCTTCCAATTTAGTTTCCCATTTGGTGTAATCAAATGGTTTTATTCAGTTTTCACACTGCCACAAACATGAACCGCCACTATTCATGAATTATCTTGTTAATTGCTATTTTTCTACTGTGTCTAGGCAATGATGTGAGGGGGAAAAAATGAAGATTAAAATAATAATTAAAAAAAAAAAAAGAGAGAATCTCAAGCACAAATTGGAAGAAGTGGAGCAGCTTGCCAAGGGAAAATTTTCCTAATGCTCTCCAGAAATCAAGGTTTTCATAATTTCCTCAACCAATATAGGCTTTTCAGAGTAACAGGCATGCAGGTCTGCCGGCTAAATCTTTAAAAGCTTTCATTCACAAAATTATCACCATTTCCTATATACAGATTACTCCTATTTATTGTACAAAAAGGACCCCAACAAATAGAGAGCAGGGTAAAAAAATTTAAATATCAGTTTGCGGCTGGCTGAATCTTATTTACCAAAATAGGATTGTTTTATGAAAGCGTTTCTTTTAACAAAACAACTCTACTTTGATAAATAACATCAAAATAACCTTATTTTGGTTATAAAGTTTAAAAAACAACCCCCAAAAGGTATTTAAAAAAATTCAACAAATAGAGTTGCTGCCCTAAAAGTGACAGTCGAAAGAACCATTTACAGAAATGCAAAGGTGTGTTTGATATCATGATTCTACTGGTTTGAGCTTGTGGACTTCTCTTTATTCATTCAAGTTCTAGCACTGCTTTACCAGGAATGTGCCTCTTATCCATCTGTAAGGTGCATTCTTCTACTTGTAAACTCAGTTTGAGGACTTACTCTTTATTCATCGAGTTCCAGCACTACTTTACCAGGGATGCGCCGCTTATCTTTAGCCTCATGAGCCTCCCTCACTTGAGTAATGGGAAATGTTTTCTCCACAGGTATTTTCAACTTCCCAGCCTCAGATAGCTTTCGTATCTCATCTAAACCTTCCGCATCAGCTCTCATGTACGTCCACCAATATTCTGCACCGTAAATAAAAGGAAGGCATTGATCCACTGACAACAAAGGAAAGCTTATGAAAATAATTCAGCGATTAATCAATAAATAAATAACAAAAGGCAATGATCAAATAAATTTTATTTTTAGAACTAGAGAAATGGTCCTATATATACCATAAAATATATTTTAGTTCAAGTGATATTGAAGAACACGTAGATGCATCCAAATTACTGCATTAAACAAAACAAGGTCATTTCGGTGTCCAAGCACCACAAAATAAAAAATATATATAAACAAAATGAAGTCACTGCTTAAATGTCATGGAATGATATTTCAAGCTTGTTGCCCTCACAAGGGGAATTTGTACCTTGAGGCTTAAGATATTGAGCCAAGTGATCTACATATATAAAACTATTTTAAATAATTTCAGGGACCCGTTTGCAGCTCAATAAGTTAAATAGCAAAGAAAGACCTTGAATATCATAAAACACACAAGAAACATAACCCATGATGCAGCATTTTAACTCAATCACTTCCAGGAAAAGCTAATCTAATCCCATGTATGCAGAAGGAAAACTCCCAAGTTTTTAACATTGCTCAATACCTGCCTTCCCTCCCACCACCACCCCAGGGCCCGCCCATGTGGGCGACAGTAGGATTTGAACCCACATTATGTGTCCCGTGGTGATCACAGTTTTTGCTTCTAGACCACTACAACTATGGTGCTACATAATGATCATTTAAACACAAAAAAAAAAACAGAGTCTTGCAATTGTAGAGTTTTACAGAAGCCTAGTTTGAGGTTTCTATATTCCTCCTTAATAATTATTTTCAAATGTCTACAGGAAATGTTAATACACTGAAACGAGCAAGTTATGATGTGTAAGTGTCTCCATAGTCCATACAAACTTCTTAAGTTATACCCCCCCAAAAAAAAATTCCTGAAGGGTTTAGCTCCAGAAGTAACTTTGACAACACAATTGCAGGAACCCTAGGACAAAGAAAACAAGGAATTTTGAAACAGCTGGGCAAGCACAAATTTGCATTCACAAAATGGCTTGGAAATCTGGCTTTAACAGCAAACCAAACGACTTCTATTATAGTATTTTCATACCATAAGAAGTAATATTTTATTCAAAAAATCACCTGTGTATCCTAGTAACGTATCACTTAAAAGTGAGAGCCAAATTTTCTACTTTTGGAAAAGAAAATTATTTTGAAATCCAGTGTTGGTTGAAGTGACAAAGTGAATAATCTCCTTCAAATGGATTATCCTTGAGGTTGTGAATAGAAGAAATTGATAGTGACTGGTGGCTATTGGTTGAAGCAGGTCTTCCGCAACTCTTGGGGAGCGTTTCTTAAGGTCTTCCACAAATTCCTCTTGCCATTGTCCCAGAAGGTATAAAAGACATGCTTCTTAAACAGCCAAGTACATTTAACTATGTACCCATTGGTCAGAGTGCAACAATCTGATAATTTACAAATGATTGTATTTCTCCGCTTAGAGAATCCTTGGTACAAAAACTGATGTGCGCATAAAACAAGCAAGATACATCTATGTTAAAAGAGGAAAAATGAATGGAGATAAATCCTGCATTCAAGAATGATGCCATAAATAGAGATACCTATTCCATGAGAATATCGATACTGAATCTGTTTCTTCAGCAAAATGGCCGTGGCTGTAGGAAGCCCAATAGCTATTCCGTACCTATCAGTCAGTGATGCTGCCTCCCCCTACAGCAATATAGAACCGAAATTTATAATTGTAATTTATAATTGTTCCTCCAGAAGCATAAGAAGATTCCTTCTTGGAGAAAAAATAAAAAGAAGCTTCGATCTCTTACCTGCAATGTCATATAGTGCCCACCTCTCTTCAAGAGATTGATGCCTATTCTTTCTGTCTCTGGTACACCAATTGTGTCCAAAACAGCATCAAATTGCCCTTTTATGGCAAATTCAACATCCTGTAAATCCAAGGGGGTAAAAAAGTTAACTGGGGGCAGGGGGATAAAAAAATTTCCATCCCCAACCCTTTAAGATTAAAATGGAAGACAGATACCCTTGCTCAATTATCAAAACTCAAACAGCTGGTAACATGAAAAAAAAGAGACTCAAAACTTCATCACACCTCAGTAGTATAGTCAACAGCTTGCTCAGCACCAGCTGCCAAAACCCGATCAATACTTTCACTTCCACATGTTGTTGAAACATGGCACCCTGCAGCCACTGAAAGCTGAATTGCAGAAAAACCTACAGCTCCTCCTCCACCCACCACCAACAGCCTTTGCCTGTGGAGGTGAGAGTAAAAAAGTCATGATTAACTTATTGAAGAAGAAAATGTAGTCACAAGGAAATACACAACAAAATCTTCCACAATGAAATATATATATATATATATATATTTTAAATTAGGATGACACATTTCATCATCTTCTTGTTCAATATTCAAGTCAACAAAGCCATATAACAGCTACATGGGGTATTTGGAAATCCTCCTCTCCATTCAACTGTTTTTTATGGCTATATCACCATTTAAGTTCTAAATAACAAACTAGTGCATGATCCATTTAAAATTCAAATATGCAAGCTTATCACCACACGGCAAGGGGAGTTTACCATAATGAAAACTATGTTAATTGGTAGCAGAATCTGATGTATTGTCATGATTGATTGACTAAAAGAGAATATTGTGTACTATCATGATTGGAGTAGTTATCTCTCTGCAGTATAGAGGGACTGTTCCCCAAGATTATGGTGCTTATCATTTATAAGATAAACCGAAATTACACCAAAGCTGTTGTGGCGCAAAGTGCTGGCTTGGCTACTTAAAAGAGACGTGTGAAGATAATGGTTCAACTCTTGTTGTTGCCAATCTAAAACAATCCAAATTAGTTGTAGCTTATAATTAATATGGTTAATCATTTCACCAAAATAGTCATTCCATTGCACACATTGGACAATAAAAGTACATTGTGTTCCTTGAAGAATTTAGTGTCCATGTCATCACATCATGTGATGATCATTCTCAGGATTTTACAAACTGACATTCTTTCATAATTCTATCATTATATGGAGATGACTTCATTGAATTCAGTGACCTCTAAATGGGGGATGGCTTTGAGTTTCTGAATGATATTGAAAACAAAATGGAAGTGGAACACCAGAACACCTACAAAAACAATTGCAACTACTATTGATACAACTATTTTAGATTAGTAATCTGCACATACATGGTGAGCCACGATACACATGTAAATTCATACATACATTATATTTACACACATAATCACCAAATTTCCTCCAAAATAAAACATCAGTTTCAACAATATAACATACCCTTCAGTTATCCTAGCAGTACTTTTTAACGCGCGCCATGCGGTCAAAGCTGCAAAAGGAATGGCACTCGCTTCCTGCATGATAATTATTTTAGGAAAAAAAAAAAAGGAGAGAAGATTAACAAAATTGTGTTCTATGCTTAGTTTTCTATCTTTCAAATAAATAGTAAGTCAAAAGCAAAAGTGTAAATTACAAAATTAATCACATGAATCTCAGAAAACTACAATTATACTAGTAGGAGTAAAGGACAGAAAGATAACTTTCTAAAAACATTACTGGGCAGTAGGCACACAATATTGCAGAGATGATGAAAAATATTCCACCAGCTACAAATTGTGCACTCTCAAGCTCACAAGACAAAATCCATTGAGAAAAAAATTAACTAACATTAATCCAAACATAACGTGTGCAAAACCAAAAGACTGCCATGAATTACTTTAGATATTCCACTCACAGCCACAAAAGATGCTTAAACTTACCACATGTGAGATTGACACTGGTTTCACACTAAGTTCATCTTCTGAAAGAATGGCATAGTCAGCATAAGTACCCCTTACTGCAGTTGGATGTAGTGCACCAAACACTTCCTGCCCAACACTAAGGGTCCGGACTGAAGCTCCAACGGCTGCAACTTCACCACTGACATCCCGGCCCAAAATGAGTGGCAAAAGTGGTTCAAATAAGGAACGACCATAGCCTGATCGCATCTGGAAATATTAAAATTTGTGATACTCGATAAAAGCTGAAGCTGATGCATAAATGATATATCTAAGCACAGTGTAAAAAGATTTGCATTCCCAAACATAAACAGTAGTAACCTGAGTACTAAGCATGTCTTTTGCCCAAATTTTAGAGAACATCAACATAGATTCGGCTCATCTTTCATGGAATCTAATATAATAACATAGATTGATTGGCTAATGCTTGAAACAGTGTAATCTTCTGCTAGTTGGGTTCCATCCGAGTGCACTCAAGTGAACTTAATGCATTATAACAAGATATGCAACTTCCTACTTTTATTTCATATAGATAAGCACCCATCAAAACTACTAATAGTGGCTAAGTAGTACTGATAGAGGCACAATATGACACAGATAAGCTGAAATGATAAAGCCTTAAAAAGTAGGATACAAACATGGCAAAGACACAATAAATTATTATATGTATACATTTATTATATAATAAGTATATAAATCCGATTAATTTTCTAAATTTTTCAGTAAGGTTGCATGATGTAAAAAATTGAAGCTCGACAAATATCATAAAAATTATTATATTGTATATTACTGCTCTTTTACTATACTTTTATCTTTACAATCTTATAAAAATATTGTTTGAATTGTAATAGACACGTGTACAATATTAAATTTTCTTTGTAATAGAAAAGGTAGGACATTACATGGTTTCTAATAAGACATGTTTTGTGTTACATAAGAAGTGTTTGGAAGTGTGTATTGGCAAGTGTCTTGCAATAATGAAACATATTATAACATTAAAAATGCATCCAAAAGGTGTCGACCACGTATAAAGTGTCAACATGTGTCCAATGCCAACAAGCACCTTGATAGAAATGTTCGTACTATTTAGAATAGTGATTAAAATGCAATTTGATGAAATGTTAAATATTAATCACATCCTAGCAACCAAACAACATTCCAGCAAGTGAGGAACACAATACTGCTGTTGAGTAGTGAGTACATTCTTTTACCTCTCCAATTTTTTTGTGTCACTTTAACCAATTGTTATGCAAAAAGTATTAGACTTCTACTAATTAAATTTTGGTACACCATTGGCAATTCAATTAAGTCCAAATCATTACAAGTCAAACAAGCTGCATGGATAAATTATTGCATCATTTGACCGCTCTAGTGTTCTTGCAACTGCTTCGTTTGTTTCTCCACCAAATGCACTTAAAATGATTGTTCAGTTGCAAAGTGAAGACAGTAAAAAGAAATAAAAATGCTGAATTTTAGATGTTTACACTATGTAACCTAAAAAACCTTCACTCAACCGAGCCCAATCTGATATAAACTTTTGAAAACAAAACCAACAGAAACAGAAAAAAATATATATATATATATATATTTGGTAAAACCAAAAGGTGTTATGATATATCATAAAGTGACAAATCTAACCAAAACGTGACACGTGTATGTGCAGAACTCTACAATGTACAGGTCAAGAAAGATTCTGGTGTCTAGATCAAACAGGCACATAGGATTCAGACATGCTTTGTTCAGAATGATGCAGGCCTTGCCTCCAGAGCTAGAGTCGTAGAGTATCTACAGGAAGAGGTTCCGAAATGGTCACCGCCTTCTATGCCCTGTTGACCTCAAAATAAGGAAACAAAGTTCAATATTGCAACTACCATCTTCGGATATCTTCAAATCCCTACTTTATGACTCTAAATCCTACTCAACTTAGAAGATCTTCAAGTTATAAATAAAGCTCTAAGGTATGCTGTCAATTTACTTCTTTCAATTACAGTCCTTTTCAATTTACTAACTTTATCATCAGAGCGGCTACCACCGGAGCCTACCCGATGACCCTCTAATTTTGGATTCTTGACAGGTGACGAAAGACGGAAGCTCCTCTGATCAAAAAGTGCAACATCAGTTTGGTGCCGTCTGTGGGAACGACAATCGTTCTTGCTAACTTTCTTCTTCGAAAGCAACAAATCCTCTGTCTTTTTCTTCTAAAAAGGCAATGGCTCCCAATCTTCGTCCTAGAAAGAATTCTCAAAACCTCATAAATCAGCTTCCTGTTGGAAGAGGAAGAGGGCAAACGCCCAATCACTTGAAACAACAGCTTGATCGGATTCAACGACAATCTGATCAGATGCAAGAACAACTTGTTGCCATATCACAAGCTTTGGCTTCTTTGGCCCAGAACCAGTGGAGCAATATCCCACCTCCTCCTCCTACCAATGTTGCTCACGAAGGAGTTCAGCCTCCCGCCACCACCATGGGCGGAGGATCTCCCAACGAGGAGATCCCCAACGTGCAGTCGATACCACCCCATGGTAACACTCACATGGGGGCTGACCCCCAAACATCAACAGCTATAGGGAGAGGTATACCCACTTTTCACCCAATTATCCATTACCAAAGCAGAACGAGGATCCCTACTCCAATAGCTTCGAGGGCCGATCCAATGCCACAAGAGTTCCAACCTCCAGAGGAGCAATATCTCACCTCCTCCTCCTACAAATGTTGCTCACGAAGGAGCTTAGCCTCCTGCCACCACCATGGGCGGAGGATCTCCCAACGAGGAGATCCCCAACGTGCACTTGATACATCCCCATGGTCACATGAGGGCTGACCCCCAGACATCAACAATTGTAGGGAGAGGTATGCCCGCTTTTCACCCAATTATTCATTACCAAAGCAGAACGAGGATCCCTACTCCAGTAGCTTCGAGGGCCGATCCAGTGCCACAAGAGTTCCAGCCTCCAGAGGCACCAGCTCCCCCAATCCTGGGAGGGCAACGTCCTCCTGCCAATTTCAAACAAACTCATCCCCTAAATCTAGGGTCTGAAGGTGCAGGACGAGGTCAACAGCGGGTCCCAAACCCACAACCAGTCTTGCCCAGAGTTCCTCAAAGGGCAGAAGAGATAGCAGACTCCCAAGAACAGACCGTCTTTACCAGAGGGTTCCACGCCCCTCCAGAGCAAGACGAACTGGGAAAGTTGCTTAGAAGGTTGTCCATGCCATTCACCTCTGCCATAATGACAGAGGAGCGGCCAAAGAAGTTCGTTGTCCCAAAGTTCACCCTCTACGATGGGTCTGAGACCCTGGAGACCATCTATCTCACTACCAGCATACAATGGCTTTACATGGGGCTACTAACCTTCATGTGCCGAACTTTCGTGACGAGCCTCAAAGGTATCGCTCTGAAGTGGTTCTACAACCTCTCCCAAGAATCGATCAACAATGTATATGAGTTCAGTAGGCGATTTCTTGATTGATTCCTGACCAGCAGGAAGTTAAGAAAAGGGTCAGAATTCCTGTTAACTGTGAAGCAAGCAAAGAGAGAATCACTTCGGGAGTACATTGCTCGTTTTAATACTGAGTTCACTAAGATAACGGATTACAGCCCAAGCTTCCTAGTAGCAGCTCTTACCTCTGGCCTTAGGCCTGAACACTTCCAAGATTCTTTAACCAAGAGTCCTCCTGTCGACATGGCGGCACTCATAGGAACGAGCACGAAAGTACATTAATCTTGAAGATACGAAAATATCCTTCCAAAAGGTGAAAGAACAAGCTCAGAAAGATGAGCATGTTCAAAAGAGGGACACCAACACTAACAAGAAGAGGATCAGGAGCCCTGACAAGAGAGCGGCATCCAAAACCCAAAACAACCCTAATTCTGGAAGGTACGGAACTTTCACCCCTCTGAATGCCTCCCTCACTCATATACTCCAACAGATCCAGACCAGTGAAAACTTGAAGCGGCCAGAGCCACTGAAGAGCAATCCTGACACCAGAAATCAAAACAAGTACTATGATTTCCACAAGGAGCATTGGCACACCACTGACAAATGCAGAGCTCTCAAGTAAGAGATAGAACACATCATCAGAAGAGGACGATTGAGAGAGTTCGTCCGGCAGGATGGGAGGCAAAACCCTCGTAATGACAGACCACCACAAAGAAGGCCAGAGTAGAGGCCTGAACAGAGGGAGGTTTGGAACGATCAACCACACCAAAACAATCAAGTCATCTTTTTCCTCCATGCTGACAATACGGCGACGGGATTGTCTAACCGAGCCAAAAAAAGTGTAAGGGCAGAACCGCACGTCCTCCAAATCTCAGCCATTGAAAAAAGGTTGAAGTCGGGACCACAAATTCAGTTCTCAGAATTGGATCTTGTTGGGGTACACTGTCCTCACAGTGATGCTCTCATCATCCCACTCAAAATCACCAATTTTGAGATCATAAGGGTTCTGGTGGATACGGGAAGCTCCACCAACGTACTGTTCTATGAACCTTTCAAACACATGAAGCTCAACCTCCATGACAACAGAGCTACCACTGCTATAATGGCGAGATTCGATGGGAACCTCCACCCCCCCGGGCAAAATAAACCTCCCGACCACAACGGGCGAAAGGGACAGACAGAATACATTGATCTCTAAGTACATGGTCCTGGACTCTAAATCCCCTTATAACGTCATCATTGGGAGGCCCTGGCTCCATCAGATGGGAGTAGTCATTTCAACCCTCCATCAATGCTTGAAGTATGTTCAAAACGACAAGGTCTTCTCCATCAAGGATTGTTACCCAACCGCTCGGGAATGCCATGCTCTCGCATTGAAGGAAAAAGCCTCCAAATAGTAATCACAATACCCTCATGAAGGAGGGAGTTCTCCACCTTCCGACCTCCATGAGGCAAAGGAGTGCCCCTCTAAAATCGATGAGCTATTAAGCCCCAAGGGAAGGGATAGCATGGTCAAACCAATGGAGGAGCCCATCAAAGTACTCGTCAGCACTGAAGGAGAGGAAAGGTATCTACAGATTGGCTTGGCTCTATCTCCCTCCGAGTAAGAAGAAATTGTTGAATTCCTGAGAAGCAATTTGTCGGTATTCGCTTGGGAGACAAAAGATATGGAAGGAATAGATCTCAACCTCATCTCTCCTATGCTAATGATAGACCCAAACCATCCTCTGGTGAGACAAAAAAGGAGAACGTTCGCCCCCGAACGCCACAAGATCATCAATAAAGAGGTCCAGAGGTTGTTAAATGCTAGAATGATAAAGGAAGTGTTCTATCCAGAGTGGCTTGTCAACGTAGTTCTCGCCAAAAAGGAAGTGTTCTATCATCAATAGAGGGTCTGCGTTGACTACACCGACCTAAACAAAGCTTGTCCCAAGGACAGCTTTCCTCTTTCCTGGATTGATCAACTTGTTGATGCCACTGCAGGACACGAACTCATGAGTTTCATGGATGCCTACTCTGAATACAATCAGATTTAGATGTATCCTCCAGACCAAGAGAATATTGCCTTCATATCTGAACGAGGTCTATTGTTATTGAGTGATGTCGTTTGGTCTGAAGAACGCTGGAGCCACATACCAATGTCTGGTAAACAAGATGTTTGGCTCCCAACTTGGAGACACAATGGAGGTCTACATCGACGACATGCTAGTCAAAAGCATTTGAAAGAGTGATCACAACACTTGAGCCAAACATTTGACATCCTGAGGCAACACAGGATGAAGCTGAACCCCTTAAAGTGTACCTTCAGGATTACCAAAGGAAAATTCTTGGATTTTTTGGTCTCTCAAAGGGGAATTGAGGCAGATCCCTCGTAGATAAAAGCTCTGATCGAATTAGAGTCACCTAAAACCAAGAAGGATATCCAAGGCCTGAACAGAAGGATAGCAGCTCTGATCCAGATTCATCTCTAAATCTACAGACCGGTGCCTCCCATTCTTTAGAGCCTTGAGGGGGAGTAAGGCCCTAGAGTGGACCCCTGAATGCGAAAAAGCTTTCCAGGAACTAAAACAATATTTGGCTTCCCCCGAACTCCTTTCAAAACCAAGTATAGGGAGAAAAACTACTCCTATACTTAGCCATGTTGGAGAATGTCCGTCAGCTCTGCATTAGTCAGGGAGGACAAAAGGATTCAGAGGCCTGTCTTTTATGTTAGCAAGGCACTTCTGGACATCGAGACGAGATATTCCGAGATTAAGAAACTAGCCTTAGCCTTGGTGATATCCACTCGGAAGCTCAGACCTTATTTTCAGGCCCATCCTATCATAATCCCTACGTCATATCCTTTGAAATCAATCCTACATAGGCCTGAAGTTTCAAGTACGACTGATCAAATGGTCGATAGAGTTAGGAGAATTTGACATATCTTATATACCACGAACCTCTATCAAAGGGTAGACACTAGCAGACTTTGTAACAGAGTTCACTCCAGCACTACATGCTAAAGCTCAAGCCACTACAGACACCGCGGTATGATAACTTTACATTGACGGTTCACCCACCGACAGAGGTTCAGGAGTGGGCATAATACTTCAGTCCCCTGATGGAATCGTAACTGAGAAAGCAGTTAGCTTGGGGTTCAGAGCCTCTAATAACGAAGCTGAATATGAAGCACTTATCCTTGGGATAAAGCTGACCTTGGAATGCGAAGCTCTGAGTCTTGAAGCATTCTCTGACTCTCAACTTGTGGTAAGCCAAGTCTTGGGAGAATTTGTCACCAAAGATAATAGGATGATCAGATACTCAGAGCTAGTAGGAATCACTAAAACTATCTTTTCACAAATTCACCATTCAGAAGATCGAAAGAAGCCAAAACTCCAAGGCTGATGCTTTAGCAAATATGGCCTCCCACCTCAAATCAGAAAGGGATTCAACGGTGAAAATCTCTTACCAATCAAAGCCGAGCATTGAAGGAAATACAAGTCCTTTCAAATTTCATTACAAACTCAAGACTAGATGACACCCATCATCCGGTATCTAAGGGAAGGGCTGCTTCCAGAAGACAAAAATCAGGCCAAAAGGATTCGGATTAGGGCAGCTCGGTATCTAATCCTAAAAGGAAAGCTTTACCGAAGGTCATACACGTAGCCCATCGATGCTTATCTCGAGAGGAGTCCTGTTACGTCCTAACCGAGATACATGAAGGGATCTGTGGCAATTACAATGGCAACAGGACCATAGCCCATCGAGCACTAACTTAAGGCTACTACTGGCCTAGCATGTTAAGACAAGCTAAGGAATATGTCCAGAGGTGTGACAAATGTCAACGATGTGCTTTATACCAGCACCAACCTCATCATAAGCTCATCCCTATTGCCAGTCCTTAGTCATTTGCTCAATAGGGAATGGACATTGCAGGGCCATTGCCAAAGGCCCCTCAAAACTAGAAGATTCCTGCTAGTTGCCATCAACTACTTTTCCAAATGGGCAGAAGCTGAACCACTAACTCACATCATAGAGGTGGAAATAAAGAACTTCACGTGGAAAAATATAGTCTACAAGTTCAGTTAGAGCTGTCAATGGATCGGATCTCGATCCGATCCTATCCGAGATCCGATCCGTTAAGTCCAGATATGGTTTTAGAAATAGTGATCCGTGACCCAATCCGATCCAATCTGAATCCGATTATCCCAAATATAAACAGACTGGATATGATATAGGCTGATCCGATCCGTTTACAATTCGATTCGATCCGTTTATATATATATATATATATATTTATTATATCATATATATATATTATTATATATATATATATATATATATATTATAATTTTAAACGGATCAGACTGAATTAACGGATCAGATATCTGGTTATTAACGAATTCGGATACGGATTAACATTCACCTGATCCGTCGGATTAACGGATCGGATCGGATTTCTTATTAAACGGATCGGATTCGGATCGGCTCTGATCCGGTCCGAATCCGATCCATTTACAGCCCTAGGTTCAGTATACCCCACGTCATCATTTCAGACAATATCACATAGTTTGCTGGGAAGGTGTTCGGAAAGTTCTAGTAAAGACCTGCATATCAGTCATCACTTCTTCTCACCAGGGCATCCCCAAGCTAATGGGCAAGCCGAAGTCACCAATCGCACTATTCTCGACGCCATTAAGAAGAGGTTGGAGGAGGCCAAAGGAAGATGGGTCGAAGAACTCTCTGGAAGTACTCTGGGCCTACCGAACTACTAGAAGAACCCCAACTACAGAGACGCCGTTCTCACTTGCCTACGGCACCGAGGAAGTCATTCTTGTCGAAATTGGCATGTCGACCCTTAGGACAGATTGCTTTGTCCAGGGGACCAACAACCAACAGCTCGTAGAAAATCTGGATCTACTCGAAAAGAGACGTGAGCAAGCTCGAATCAGGGCCAAAACATACTAACAGAGAATGGCTAAATGCTTCAACCAGGGGTTAAAACCTGTCAATTTCCACATTGGGGACCTCGTCCTAAGAAGGGTGTTCCCAAACACCAAAGATCCCTAATTGGGAAGGGCCCTACAAGATAATCAAGATCATCAAACCCACGAGTTATTGGTTAGAGGATGTAACTGGGAAACCTGTACCCAAGCCCTGGAACATCGAACACTTACGCAAGTTTTATCAATAAAGAGTTATTTTTTTCACCTCTGAGTGTTTTCATTCAATGTGTGGACTCCTAAAAGCCTTGTATTCACTACAAGCGCTACAGGTCTGGTCCATTTCACTCAAAGTACAAACTCCTAAAAACCTTATAATCACTACAAGCGCTACAGGTCTGGTCCATTTCATTCAATGTACAGACCCTTAAAAGTCTTGTATTCACTACGAGTGCTACAGGTTTGGTCCATTTCATTCAATGTACAGACCCCTAAAAGCCTTGTATTCACTACAAGTGCTACAGGTCTGGTCCATTTCATTCAATGTTCAGACCCCTGAAAGCCTTATATTCATTACAAGTGCTACAGGTCTGGTCCATTTCACTCAATGTACAGACCCCTAAAAGCCCTGTATTCATTGCAAGTGCTATAGGTCTGGTCTATTTCACTCAAACGAATAGTTTAATAAGGTATCAAAAGCACTGAATGTCCATTCCATTTCAATCAAGGCCTCCCATTTCTCATGAATGCCACGGGTCTGATCCTGAATTTCTGTGGTTAAAGCTTGATTTGATTACAAGTATTGCAGATCTGTGGTTGGATCTTGATTTAATTACAAGTGTTGCAGATCTGTGGTTGGAGCTTGATTTAATTACAAGTGTTGAATAAAGCTTGTTTTAGTTACAAGTATGGAGGGTCGGTATATTATGGCCTATTTTCAACCTCGGAAGGTTATTCCATATGTGCTTTGGAGATTGCAAAGGGTTTGCATTTGCTAGTGGTCTGGACGTTAATAGAGATTAATTTTTCAAACACAAGCAGCAAGAAGAACACAGGTAAATGAGACTAAATGAGAACTTTTTATAAATAAACCCAAAAGGGTGGGAGGATTAAAAGTCCAGAACAAAAATAAATAAATAAATATATACAAGAGCCTAACTAAGGGTCTTCGGTAGGAGGGGTTTCTCTCTCAGCTTCGGTAGGCTCCGCTGAGACGGCTTCGAAAGGACTTGGCGCAAGGATCATCCAGTGAAACCTCGTCCACTCCAGAGATGTCGATATCAGGATAGAACTTCTGGATCTTCTTCCGAAATGTCTTGTATCCGTGATCTGCAAACTCGCCGCCCAGCCTCTGCATCTTCTCCAAGCTCTCTCTCTGTCTCTTCTCTCGCCGCCTAAACGCTGGAGGCCTAGGTTCAGAGCGGCAGCAACCTCGGCTTCCTCCTTCTCTGTCTTCAAGCTCTCTAGCTCAGAAGTTAGGGCGTTCTTCTGTGACTCCAGGATGGCCACGTCAAGGATCAAAATATCGTTTCGATGTATAGTTTCGGCCTGTCCGGAAACGGAAACGTTTCGAAAACATAATGGAAACGGAGAAAAAATTGGAAACATGTAAAAACATGTAGAAACATAACTTAAAATTTATTTATTTATACAAATAAGCCTATTTATTGAATATTTGTGCATGTTTAAGGACATATACATCATATTCATCATATATAAATTTTTATTTCTAATTATTAAATTAGATAATTAAAATAAATAAATATATTATATTTTTTAAGAAAATAAATAGTAATAAATAACATGTATTTTTAATACTAATATTAAAAAAATAATATTTTATCAAATAAATATTAATAATAAATGATATAACTTACTATATTATTTGTATGTAAATAACTAAGCATGTATGTAATAAATAAAATTTGATACATACTTAATTTTTATTTTATTAATTTAAATTAATATTAATTATAAAAAATTTAAATAACTAAGCATATATGATATATTATGTTAACTAGTCTAATACTAATATATATATATACATAGATTATATCAAATTAATTAAATAATTAATTATATATCTTTAATATATTATATTAATTAATTTAATTTAATAATATTAGGTATAAAAATATAATATTAAATATAAAAACATAATAACAATAGTAATCAATTTAATTAACTATTATATATTAATCTAATATATAATTAATACATAATATATATTATATATTAGACTATTATATATATATATATATTTTTAATTAATAAAATTAATATATACTTAATAATTAATACAATATATATATATATATTTTAATCAATAAATTTAATATACACTTAATGCATAATATTATATATATATATATATATATATATATATTAAGTCTTAAGAGAAACTGTAAAAGCTTACAAATTTAGAAACATTACCTAGGGAGCCCGTCGGGGAGAGGGAGACGAGAGTGATGGAGAGTCGTAGTCGACTCGCGACTTCGGTTTGGTCTTCGGTGACTTCAGGTCGGCGTCGGAATGTGAAGAACTGAAGATCGAGAGAGTAGATCTGAAGATTCTGAACTGAAGAAGAGTGAAAAAGAAAGAACAAGAACTGAAGAAGAAAAATGGTCAGGCTGTGGCTGGTTCGCGTGAGTCCAAAGTCGCAGTGGCTAGCAACAATCAAGTTACCTCCTCTTTTCTCCTCTCTTATTTCACTTTTCAGACATTTTAGGTAGAATATTTTCTTTTTCCTGCTTTTTCCTGGCTTCACGCTTCTCTGTCTTCTTTGTTTTCTACTTTTTCTTGGCTTTGCACAAAGGAATCCTGACTTCGCGCACATGGCGCATATGGTTTCGAATCAGGGCTATCGATTCGTTCGAAACGATGTCGTTTCGTGCGAAACAAACCGAAACCAAAGTGTTTCGAATCGAAACACTGGAATATCGTGATTCCTACGCAGTTTCGTTTCGGTTTCCGGCGAAACCGAAACATTTCGGTCGAAACTTCCGAAACGACACGATATTTTGTTCCTTGGGCCACGTTGGTGAGAGATTCTTTATTCTTCTCCTCGAAAGAGAGAGAGAGATGCAGAGCGGGCCGTCCCGAGCTGGAGCCGAGCCTCGTCCAGTTCGGCCTGGAGCTTGTCCTCCCGCTCTGATTCCTCAAGGCAATCCATGATTGCAAGCCATGGCATGAACCGCCTGTAAGAAATAAAATTAAGTCAGTCAGTAGGAACCGAAGTTAGTTACATACATAAAAAAAAAAAAAACTAAGTATAGGAACTTTACCCTCATGTGAGAAACTAGAAGATCTCTGGCTATCTTCCGGGGCTTCAGACCCTTGAAGCAACCCGCCGTCGAGATCCAGGCCTCCTCGTAGGCCCGCTTGATAGCCACTTCCCCAGTCTCTGCCGAGGCGACGCCGGGAGAGACCCTGCTCATCTTTCCCTTACCACGGGAGGCTGGGCCCACAGTGAGAGCTAAAGGTGGTGGCAAGCTGGCAGCTCTCACCAAGCAATGGGCAAGGCCAACTCATCCTAGACCATGCGCTCAAGAGAGCTGGAAGCCCCCACCTCTGACCTACCCACTTCGGTCCTCCTCTTCTTCTGAGGAGGGGCTAGAACTGAAGGGCTAGGATGCCCCCCCGGCCTTCTTTGCTCCGGGCGTCCAGCTCGTGAGGACTGTCTTCTTCAGTACCGCCGACTTGTCCTTAGCCAATCCGGCATCCATGAAGTTCTGAAGTAGTGAGGATGCGATCGTGAGGACAGTCCTGCAGGGTTGAGAAGTCTCCTGTACTGCTCTTGAAGCTCTGGAGTAAAGGTCGACCTCTTCCAAGCCTTCTTATCTGCAACCAAAAAAAAAAAATCAGAAAAAAGTCAGTCAAGATTGGAGTGAGATTATAATACTTATGTTAGAAACTAAAGATCTATAGGCTCACCCTTAAAACCGGTGTGCCGAGGGAAGAAGCTCGTCTGCTTCTCAAAATCTTCAGTGTTGGAAGTGGGTACCACGATCAATGGTTTGAACCTCTTATCAAAGGACATGTAATACATCCCCTCTAACTTCAAGAATTTCATATCCATATTACTTCGAATGAGGTCCAGATCTACCTCAACATTGTTCTAGTGACCTAAGACTAAGAAGGTCCATTAACTGCTAGATCTTGTACTAGCTGAAGAATTCATTGACAAGTGGGTGAAGAGGGAAAGCGTACACCGACCTCAAACCATTCGAGGTAAGCGCAGATTTCCCCTCTCTCGATGTCCGATAGGCGATCTATTGCCCTCAGGATCCTACAGAACACGTTCTGAGGAATCAAAGTTCGTTTTGAGGGCATCTAACATGCCCTCAGTCATAGCACTCTCACCCTCTCCTCTTCTATGAGGCTGGCCCGACGAGCCGACCTCCCTATCCCTAGATTCGAGGTGCGCCTCAAGAAGGAGCACTCCCGAATTGTTACCAGAGGCATTGTCCATTTCCTCATTAGGGAGTACCTCTTGACTATCTACTTC
This sequence comes from Nyssa sinensis, assembly GCA_008638375.1. Classification (NCBI taxonomy): domain Eukaryota; kingdom Viridiplantae; phylum Streptophyta; class Magnoliopsida; order Cornales; family Nyssaceae; genus Nyssa; species Nyssa sinensis. The sequence goes on from CM018047.1 coordinate 17,571,642, forward strand.
TACGATTTGCCTATTTTCCTCTCCATTACTAGAATGAGCATATGAGGATGACATTTTCGAAAGGAAGAATATAAAAGAAGAAGAAGGAGAAGAACTTAGAAGAAGAATAGCAATAAAAAAATAGTAATAAGCAAAAAATAACAAGGGTTATCACTAACTGACCAAAAAACAGAGATTGGGTGCCGGAAAAGTCTTTCAGTACACCTAAAATCGCCTAAAGGATCTTCTTTTGCTTCAAGTTCAATTTAGAGCTGATGGAGAGTTCGTAAAAAAATTTTGTTGAGAAGTTTCATCTATTTATAAGGCCACCCAAGGACGACATTTATGGCCCCGAAATCCCAACCGACGATTGGCTAATAATGGCCTCAATTATTCAATCAATGGCTTATGCAATGATGAGGCTGTAACTGTCCCATCAACGGTTGTTTTCTCGGAATACGAAACGGCACATTAATGAAATTGCGAGTGACCCTTCAGAAACCCTAACCCTAGTTCTATACGGATCCCATAGAGCTAAGGCTCGGGGAGAGTAACTGATATACCATAAAGTGACAAATCTAATCAAAACGTGACACGTGTATGTGCAGAACTCTACCATGTACAAGTCAAGAAAGATTCTGTTGTCCAAATCATACAGGCACATAGGGTTCAGACATGTTTTGTTCAGAATGATGTAGGCCCTGCCTCCAGAGCTAGAGTCGTAGAGTATCGACAGGAAGGGATCCCGAACTGGTTACCGCCTTTCATGCCCTGCTGACCTCAGAATAAGAAAATAGAGTTTAATATAACAACTACCATTTTCGGATATCTTCAAATTCCTACTTTTATGGCTCTAAATTCTACTCAACTTAGGAGATCTTCAGACTATAAATAAAGCCCTAAGGTATGCTATTAATTTATGTTCAATTTACTTCTTTCAATTATAGTCTTTCAATTTACTAACTTTATCATCAAAGCGGTTACCACTGGAGTCTACTCGATGACCATCTTATTTTGGATTATTGACAGATGACGAAGGACGGAAGCCGCTCCGATCAGAAAGTGCAACATTATGTTATATTAAGAAACAAATTCTCACAATTATATTGTTTAATGAGTGTAAGATTCTATTACATACATGATCAAAAAATATGAAAGAACCCAAACCCTCGCAAATCTCATCATTCACTACATAAATCAAAATATTTCATGCATTCTAATTTTCTTTCGTTTTCCAGCATCTTCTCAGCAACCAAACAAAGAATTGAGATGACAAAAATTAAAAATCAATTTTTGAAACAAATGCCACGGAACTCACTCTGGTGTCGAGAGGATTGATCGACACGGCGCGAGCACGAACCAGCACCTCATTGGGCTTGAGATCGGGAACACTTACATCGTGACGGAGCTCCAGAACTTGAGGCCCACCGAATCGCGGCAAAAGCACAGCTCTGCAACTCGTAACTATACGCCTAAACCCTATCTTCTTTGACAACGAAAATGAACAGAGCAACGACTCAGAATCGGCATTGCGAACTGCTGCGTTTCTCAAGCCATTGAATTTCAATAACAACCGCATCGCTTTGTCAGAAAATCAGAAGTTTCTGAAGTCTGAATCCAAAACTTCAATACATAAGAATTATTAGATGAAAGAAAAAGGAATCACATCTCACATGAAGGGAGAAAGAGTGAAGGACGTGTCTGAGTTCCTATCCGCAGAAGAGGGTGAGCATCGTGGACGCCTCTCGAGTCCATAGCCCATAACGGTTTCTCCCTGCATTTATGTGTTTGGGCCTTGAAGGTCTTGTGGGGACTAAGAGAGCTGGCTGGGGTTCTCACCTATGGTACGCATGGGGCCTTGCGAGCCGCGCCTAGTAATGTCTATTTTTTTTTTTTTATAAAAGAAATATTTTCTCTATTTCTATAAGATTATTCACTAATCCATAATATGATAATTAAGTATTCCTTTATAATATTAATAATTTTTTAAAAATTCAACTTTGTTTGATAGTGAATAATTAATATTCTTTTTGGAAAAAAATTATAATATTAATTATTAAAAGAAGTATACAAATATTAGTATATAATTTTTTAATAATAAAAAAGAAACTGAGAATTTTCTTAAATTTAATTAAATATAATACATAATTTTTGTAAACAAAAAAAATATTATGTTTATACTGAAAATTGTATACTTGTAAAAAATTATATTAATAAAATTTATTTTGAAAACTAATAATAAATAATCTTTTAATCTCCCAAAATATTTAAAGGAGAAAGTTAAGATTAATGCTATACTTAGATAAGTAGGATAGGTTATGAAAAAAATAAAATGAAATGAAAAGATAGTGTAATCCCTCATTTGTGTTATAATAAACGAAGGAAGAAAAACATTATATATTTTTTTACTGTTATGCCCTAAAATAGAGAATTTTTTTTTCATTTATAATTTTAAAATTAAAATTATTACTATAAAAATCTCATTAAAAAACTCTATTTTCCCTCCATCTCGCACCCACTTTTAGGAAAAGAGGAAATTGGTTTTGATAAAGGTTAAGAAACCCTCCATTTTCTTTTCTTTCTTTCTTTAATTTTAAACCAAACATAAAATAACATATCATTTCATTCCATTTTCTCTCCTTTCTTTCCAAATCTCTCAATCCAAGCAGCGTGTAAGAAATTTGATTCTTATTATTAGTAGAAAACGAAAAATCTGTACTAAGTGAGGGTGCACTTGATAAATGCAAAATGCTTCCTCCATCAAATTTATCAAGGTTTTATGCCCTCATGTGCTGTTGCATTTTGAACTTTCTCCTGTTTGTATGCCCTCGAATTAGCTCACTGCAAATTGCTAGGGTCCAAATAATTTATTTTGTCATTTGACAGCATTACAGGTTGAAAAAAGAACTAAACTGTGCCAAGAGAGTTCAAGTTTTGATCATCCATGTTTGGCAAAGTTAAGAGCCCTCTAATGAGCATTGCCAATCTCGCTCACAAAAACATTGAAATCCTTCTCAAAATCCAACAAACCATCTCAATTTTCTGAAATAAATTAAAAGAAGAGATTATCAGACTTCCTGTATTCATGTGTTCTTGATCTTTGCAGCAGCCAAACAGGCATAACATTATTCTTTTGATTGCAGAAAGAACAAAAGAGAGAAGCTAAATTATAGTTCAAGAGGAATAGAAAGAGGCCAGATGTCCAACTACCCATATTATTCTTGCGGCATATTTTGACCTGAGCCAGCGGCAATGGCGCTTGTAGCAGCAGCACTTGCCCCTGAGACATTACCCGGAGGGACAATTGAATTTCCTGCACTACTAGCATCATTTGTCTCAGCGGTTTTTGGTTCCAGAACTTCCGTTTCAGTTACTACAGGCATGTTGACATGAGAAGCACCGGCTACAACCTGTGCATGTTCCTCCACTTGCTGCTGCTTTTGCATGGTTTCAATTGGAGGATAGACCCTCAAAGTGTTACCCGTACGAAGTTCAGCACCAGTTTTTTGCTGGTTCATAGATGCAGACTCGTTTACAGCATGAAGTTGCTGCAACCTGTAATCAGTTTCAGGCCGACGACAAACCTTTCTCAGTGGCACAATTTCCTGAGGGGGGAAAGTAAGAAAAAAAAAAATAAAGATTATCCAATGCATTTAGTCCTTGCTGAAAAAAAAAGTTTATCCAACGCGAAGTGCATGAAAGCAGGAAAAACTTCAAAATGCAGTGAGTAAAGAAGGTTTAAAAAGCAAATTAGAATTTGCTTTGATGTCTGTTTTTGCAATAAATGCAAAATGGAAAAGTATATACAATGTAGTGTTTGAGGCCAAAAAACAATATTAAACAAAAACAGAAATACAATATGTTTTCTTTTCCATTTCCAATTAAGGTGTTAAAAGCAGTACTTCCTTTCCCACTAAAGCTTGGGAATGGAGATAAACCTGCAAAATATGCTTGCAACCAAGCAATTTTGAGGAAGAAATTCCATTTCAAGTTAACCTAGAATAATTCCACAAAGATGCATGAAAATTCATCACGTTACTGTTTAAAGCCACTATTGATCAAGTGTTTTCTCCAGGTAATTATCTCCAGCACAATAAATGGACGGGACCCTAAAATATAAAATTTGCTAGGCAAGAAGTAGGGAAAGAAAATAACTTGGAATCTGACAACAGCTGCTTGAACTCCTACTTGTTACAAGATTCTAAATTTTCACTGGAATCCTTGGCAATCAAGCAGATGTTCCCTCCACATCACCCCCAACCCCTCCAGAAAAAAAATAAGAAAAAGGAAACCAACAGAAAGAAGAGATAATTTTGTTTCCTTTTTGTTTAAGAGAATAAAGATATCTAAGATCACATTAGCCATATTAACAAACATACAATTCAATTGAGCTCTGAACCACAACCAAAATATAATTTTTCCTCGAAAGAAAAAAAAAAACAAAGAAATCAACTTCCAAAAATCTAAATTAAAATTGGAAAAAAAAATTTTAAGGTTGTGTACCTCAGACCGATCATGATCGTAACACACCAGAAACCTACAGCGACAACCTCTTACATCATGCCTCCATCTTTGCGCGTCAAGGACGTGGGCATCAAAGTAAAGAGCTTGCTCTTTACCTTCCTGAAAAAATTTTAAGAGCATTGAAAAGTGGATTCTGAAGATTTGATAAAAATTAATCACATATGATCTTCTATGGCATTAATATAGAGAAATTCGCACCTGAAAACAGAGTATGAGATCTCCTGGGAGAACTGCAACACATTCTGATGATTCACATGGGAGAGACCGTTGTCTGACATGCCTGAGAACATTAACCCATTCATCCTCCTCTGGTCCAAAACCAGAAAACCGAACCAAAACTTCCTGAAATGGCATTAGAATTTAAATCTTAACCTGAAAACAAACTGGCAGAAGGTCAACAAAAGAGTATAACAAAAAAAAAAATAGTAGTAGTAGTAGTAGTTATTGTAATATTAATAATAATGATAATAATTAATAAGACCAATTAATAGAGGAAGTAGAGTTTCTAAATTCTTCCTTTTTTCAAGGAAAAAACTAGGATAGTTGTGGAATAGGTTGCAAGTATTGTCCATCAACAGTGTGGTAACAAAAGCTCTGTGCACACACCCAGTGAAAAAAAAAAAAGGTTTTGGGCACCATTTTAGAAATTCGCCAAGGACACCACAAACAAATTCAATATAGAGTATCCTAAGTTCCTAAATTATCACTGAAGACCTTTTTGCTCCATCCACCATATTGTTTTGGCATAAATCTAGTGGGAACCATATGATAGTTCATGGTAGGGTCTCATGACAGCCATGCCATGGCATCATGGGCCAACAGCATGCAAATAGTGTAATTCCGCCTTATTAAATATCTAAAGAATAATTATAATTAATGAAAATAAAATGATGTGAAAGGACACAAACACAAACAATAAGAACAATGACAAAACCAAGCAAACAAGGTAGAAAGGTTCATATCAATTCCTTTAAACTACTTATATTAATAACTCAACTCAACAAAGTCTTATCCCAACTCAACAAAGCCTCATATTAATATATGAAGGAAAAATCAGCATCAAGACTCACCAGATCACCCGCCTCAAAAGATCTATGAGATAGAAAGGTTACAACATCATACCTGAGCAAAGGAAGACAAATTATTAACATATGCCAAAACTAGCACTCATCAGAATGTATGTGAGCAAGCATCAAATAATCAGCATCCCTACACCTGAATGACCAGAAATACTAACCATGCACCATCCCTTGCAGATTTAGCTTCGAACTCCATCTGAGAATTATCTGAAACAGTCCTTCCTGCAGTTTCAACTGGTGAAAAAATAACAAGGGCAAAATAAACCAAAGTAGAGACAAACTTTCAAACATAATGTTAAAAAGAAATGAAGGAAAAAAATAAAAAATAAAAACTCTTTCAAGGGTGAAATTGAGACTCGTAAATCTGTAAAGCAAAAGGAATGGGCAGCCAGGCATGCAACATAGAAAGTTGACTGTATTTCATCGTTGAAAAAAAAAAGGTTTTCCCTTCTATATTTGTTAGAGTGAAAAGAACCTGTTATGACAACCCTCGACAGAAGTGCAATAATAATTTGTCTGGACTGGAGCGTTTAACAGTTCAAACTGGAAAAATAGTTATACAAAACATAATGCATAATGGAGACTAGTAGGCTGACTTTTTTTTTCTTTGCAGACATAATTATAACTAAATGAAATAGCCAATTCAGACGTGATCGTTTGGGTATTAAAATAGATTCTCATATGGTTACTGAATACCCAAAAGTATTGTTGACCAGGGATCAAAATTGCGTTTCATTTCCATCGAAACAGGCCGAAACGTTTCTGTTTCTTAGTGAACCGAAACGAAATACTAGTGAAAAACTAAAATTCACATGTTTCCATGGAAACAAATTTATTTCCGTAGAAAAATATCGAAACTAATAAAAATATACCGAAACAATAGAAACATTTCTTTGGTATCAACAATACTTCTACAAGTTGGTAAAAGATAATTTCAATTGTTTTTTAGATGGAAAAGATTGAACGATTAAAACCCAAAATTATAAGAAGATATTTCTATTTTTCCTAAAAAATAATAGAAAATGAAAAGTAAAAGTAATGGAAATAAAATGTAGATAAATAATTTATTTTAATACTTAGTTACTAATTATAATATATTTAAATTACTATATTTTTATTTATTATATTATATGTAACTTGTGTCAAATTGTCTAATCCGTAGATATTACACAATATATATTTATTATTTTATGGTTTATAATAATTTTACAAATTTTATAGCAAATATATAACAAATTCATATTACATAAACAAATTAATTCTAAATATTTTATACTAGTTTTTAATAAGTAAAGAGTTATTTGGTATTAATGACTAATTTACTTTACGTTTTTTTTTTTTTTTAATTTCACCCTAGTATCTTCTTGTGTGGATGGACATGTACCCTAAAACATTTCCAATTAATTATAATATTTATCTTTACACATTCATATATTTTACTTTATGTTTCTAAATGTTTCTATACATTTTACTTTTTTTTATCATTTCCACTATATTTCCAAAACGTCTTCGAAACGTTCTGAAATGTTTCTGTTTTCTAAATGACCGAAACAAAATTTTGATCCTTGCTGTTGACTAAGTATCAACTGGAGATACAAACTAGAACTAACATAGTGCTAAACAAAAAATAGGTGACCATTAAGTCTGCTAAAAATTCAGGAAGGTAGTAATTGAATCTTTAAACATAGACAGACAATTTCTTTTTCTTTTTCCTTTTTTTTCTTGTTAAGTTCTAAACATAGACAAACCTGAAGGACCAGGTATAGGCTGAGGGGCTTGAGGCACATTTCTCACTGCAGTTGAATCATCCTGAAGCATAGGTGTTACATTTAACTTCCCAGGAGCCTTAGCCGATTTTGACCTAAGAGCAAACCGCCTATTTTGGAACCAATTCCACACCTATATGAAAAATCTAATTAGCGAAATGTTCTTAATAATTCATCATCATAAGATAAAGCAAAAGGTGTCTTACTTGTTTCATTTGAACTACCATCTTTCCCGATCGTTCTGCTGAAGCACTACAACCAAAGAGCACCATGTAACAACCTGAATTCTGATGCTAATAAGGTGAACAAGAAGTTTTCAAATGTTTCAATTCATAGAGTAATGCATATTAACTACATACCTGAACTTCTCAGCAAGAGCTACAAGTACTTCACGTGCTGGCACTTGAGTATTGTGTTCCTGCAGAATAGCTTCCATTTCTGCAACCTTAAAAGAACCAATACTCACTTATATCGGTGAGATTGTTCACATGTTTCCAAAACCTCCAAAAAGAAGCATTGAACCATAAAAGTCATATTTTATTGTATCATGCCAGAAGCTACGGAAGGCAAATTCACACAATCATTAAATGGGTGCCCATCGTGGAAGCAAAGAAAGGCTTCATCAGCATGCATTCCAAATTAAGCATGATCAACTTCACCCATAAGTTTGAAAGCATATGCACTGGTCCACAAAGATGTTTTCACTGAACATCTAAGGTTATTCGACCAGGTTGTAATTTTTTATTTTTTATAACATATAGATGCAAAATGGCTTCCTGTTAGCAAAAGTGAATTAGCCTTAAAATGCCGTAGAGCCAAATTAATAACGCAATTGAACTACAGAAAGCTTCTATCAGCTATAAAGTTCTATAACCCAGACACATGCACACACTTGTATATATACGTATATGTATATGTCTATGTATGTAAGAAATAGGGCACCCACAATATAGAAATTAAGCCATTCAAAACCAAAATGAGTGATGTTAGTACGACAGATATGGTACCTGCCAAAAACATGGATTCTATGGTATCCAAAGTTGAGCCCATCTCAAATTTGTTACTTTAGATAAAATGTCTATTTTTTTTATTGTTTTCCATTCTAAGTAGAATTTCTTTATTCTAGTAGGATTAGGACTTCTAATATTTATATATAGGGCTATAAGTCTCCATTAGAGACATCTTTTATATTTGATATTTCATATTAATAAAAAAAAATTAGTTAATTTATTCTCTTATTGGGTTGATTGTTCTCTGTTCTGGATATCGACGTGCTTACATCTCTTGTATCCGAGACTTCAAACAAGTAACGAATTGTTTCCTACGAATATCATCATTGTTCACATTTTGTGTGGCGTCAGTTGGTATCAAAGCAAGGATTCGCCTGTCTATATGAAAATTGGTAGAGACGGAATTAGAAATCCTTATGATGATATTCATAGAAGATAATTCGTTACTTGTTTGAAGTCTCAAATATAAGAGAATCGGGAAGACAATAGGTATTGCATTGACGATGAAGCTCGCAATCAACTTGTATGTGGACACATTTCTATTTGAAAAGTTATGCGCAATTACAAAAGACTTCTTGATTTTAATAGTATTTTTTATTTTGAAAACTTTCTTAATTGAATATATGATTTGGATGATTGTTTAAAATATATAGGACTTTCACACAAAAAAAAAAATAAAAAAAAAAATTTGATAGAATATAAGCTTATAGGAGGATTAGCGAAAATGTGGTGATTTGAGTTACAAAGGTGTAGACAATGTCAAGGTAAAAGATGCATTCATTCATAGCCAAGAATGATAAAACTACCAATGAATATATTTTTGCCAAGAAATTATTTGCAAGATGAATACAAGCTAACATGGGATTATATTAGAGTACCAATATATGTTCTTCAGAACAAAGAAGAAACTCCAAAACCTATTTGTAGCACCAAGGAAAAAGTACAAGAAAAATCTAAAATTATTGAGGTAACTTTGATTGATAAAATTGCAGATACTAAACCATTAAAAGACGTGCACATCCTTACGAAATGCCCACTTGTCAAAGGGAGCACAAATCAAGATATCTCATCTCTGACGATGATCCCAAGGAGTTGAAAGAAAATAGGGTGGAATATATTTTGAAGATGTTGCTCAAGAGAATGAAGAAGTTACACACTTAAAAAAGGAGGTTATTGCGATAGTAGGTAATTATTATAGTTCTGAAGCCGTGAATAATACTGAGTACCTAGATTCCCATGTGTGCAGTATTCTTAATAGTAATGAATAGGCCTCTTTATCCACTGTTACTTTGCACAAGCACCTACCACCTATTGAAGCTATGAACAGCAAATGCCCAATACCCATTTCTTGGAGAAAAAATCGGTTTTAATTTGAGTATACACATGCATAGAAACACAAAGCAAGATCAATTTGGCATACTATTTCAAGGTAAAAAATTATTAAGAAAAATTGGGAGGTAACGAAGCAAATTAGTGGCCTATGCAAGTCTCTCGCAACACACGAGAATAATTTAATGGTTGCGTTCTTTCAAGTTATGGACGAGTTTGAGGATGAGTTTTTTTCAAGTATGGGAGTCTAATGTAGACAGATGTTACTTGTCAAAAAAATGGATATATGTTTCAGAGTTATTGTAGGGATTTTTGTTCCAAAGTTGAGTCTATTTCAAATTTGTTATTTTAGATAAAAATATCTATCTTCTTTATTATTTTCTATTCTGAATAGGATTTATTTATTCTAGCAGAATTAGGACTTCTAATGTATAGGGTTGTAAGTCTCCATTAGAGACATCTTTTATCTTTGATATATATTTTTTTTTGAGAATTTATTTTCTTGTTGGGTTGATTGTTCCCCATTGTGTATATTGGCATGAACAAGGATACGAGCACGTCGATATCTACAACAGGAATAATCAACCCAACAAGAGAATAAATTCTCAAAAAAAATAAATTAAAGATAAAAGATGTCTCTAATGGAGACGTGGAGCCCTATATATAAAAAATAAAGAAAATATAGAAATCCTGTTAAGAATGGAAAACAATAAAGAAAATAGATATTTTATTTAAAATAAAAAATTTGAGATAAGCTCAACTTTGTAATCTAAAGAATCCTAATATAATTGTGAAACATATATCTATGTTTTTGGCAAGTACTATATCTGTCCTACATCAATGAGAAAATCAAGAACATAATAAAATGCCAATGAAACTAGCCTAAAAAATTCTATAACAAAGCCTTAAAAAGTACATGATACTAATGTGAAAATTTCTATATTTGTTTTCAAACTGTTAAACAAAACAAATCGCATAAAAGACAAGCACAAAATGATACGTGCCTATTTTTAGTTTAAAAATATATTATATATTTTAATTAGTTAATTAGTAAATGGGTTAGTAGTAGGGTGTTAGTGGACTTCCTACGTAGTTATCAATAAAGTGGAGTTATGGTTAGTAGTGCTCAAGGTAATGGAATCATGGTTAGTTACTATTTTCTTGTATTTAAAGAACTTGTTATGAATAAAAAAGGGAGATAATATTTTGATTAACTTTCATGTGAAGGTTTTGGAGTTTTGGTTCTACTTGAATTGAACCTAAAGGAGGATTTCACCCCCCTCGAAGTGGGTTTCTTCTCTATTCTTCTTTCTTTTTTATTTTATTTTATTTTCTAGAAAAAGGTTCGTATCAATTGGTATCAGAGCCAACGATTCTGAACGATGCCCACATCACTAGAGATCTTGAAATTAATACAAGATGATATCAAGGAGATCATGGTGCTACTCAAGAATATGCAAGAAAGCTTCAAGGCTATGATGGAAAGAAATCAACACTTTCAAAAGAACTACAGCAAACTAGAAAAAGTTTTTCAAAAAGCAAATTGCGACGATGAAAAGTTAGATCTCAACAAAGTTGATTTTCAAGAATTATTAGCATATGAAGGTGCGTATTTTGAAAGCATCACTGAGAAACTGTCAAGAATTATTTTTGACATAAAAGGAGACTACGACACTCATTTGGTGATATATTTTATTATATCTACTAAAATTTTGGATCCAAGTTGATTTGTCTATTTTTGTATTGACCTTGAGGGCAAGGTCATTGTAAGGGGATGGAATGATACGTGCCTATTTTTAGTTTAAAAATATATTATATATTTTAATTAGTTAATTAGTAAATGGGTTAGTAATAGGGTGTTAGTGGACTTCCTAAGTAGTTATCAATAAAGTGGAGTTATGGCTAGTAGTGCTGTCATGGTTAGTTACTATTTTCTTGTATTTAAAGAATTTGTTATGAATGAAAAAGAGAGATAATATTTTGATTAATTTTCATGTGAAGATTTTAGAGTTTTGGTTCTACTCGAATTGAACCTAAAGGAGGATTTCACCCCCTAGAAGTGGGTTTCTTTTCTATTCTTCTTTCCTTTTTATTTTCTAGAAAAAGGTTCGTATCACAAAACTTACATTTTTCCAACAGAATATCATCAACAGATTCAGAACCCGGATAATTAAGCATCCAATTATAACACCAACAAACATAAATTGAACCAATTGATATATATATATATATATAGAGAGAGAGAGAGAGAGAAAGAGATCAAATGTGTAAGAAAGCAGGAGATTGGAGAAAAGTGTGACCTCGGTTGGGTTGAAGCGGAAGGCGGGGCCTCCATTACTCGGGGGTCTTCCCATCAGCTCCTCTCGAAGTCTAAATTCAGTCCACTAAGAGGGAGCGAGCGAGAGCGAGAGAGAGAGAGAGAGAGAGGGGCGGGGGATAGGAGTTTGGGTCGGGGTATTGAAACCGGATTTAATTCGCGTCACCCTTTTTTTTCCCAACTTTTTTCAGAAAGAAAATTAAAAATAAAGTAACTGATATACCCAACATTTTTAAGTTGGGCTGCTCCGAGTCAAGTATGAAAACAGGGATCCATTATGAGAATAATTATTTTGTACAAAAATTATATTAAAAAGTTGGTTTACTTTTATCCTAAAATCCTATTTTAACTAATTATACAGTTTGTTTGGACGAAGAAATCTAAAAATTAAAAAAAAAAAAAAGATTGCGATGAGTAATAAATAAATCTCTCTTTTAAAATTTTAAGTAAGAGAAAAACAAAATTTAAAAAAAATGTAACACTTCTCCGATCTCTCTCTAAAAATGGAGAGAAGATAAATATTTTTAATGAATTTTTTAAAATGCTAAATTTATCATTAAATATTTGTATTAAAAATTAAGATTTCTTTTAATAAAAATAATTTAATTATCAAATAATTTATACATTTTTTTTCTTTTCTCTCCTACTAACTGTTCAAACAAAAAATAAATTTTCTTATTATTTTTGGTCTTCTTAAATCTTGATAAAAGCTCATCCAAGAGAGAGTTTTCCAGCTAATGTCTAACCATTAGATTGAGGGAGCATTTGTTGACAATGTTGTTAGTGTGAGGCTCCTTAATCTTCCAAGAGAGCACCAATAGGATTTGTTTGTGCCTGTGTATACGAATTTGATTCAGATGGACTGAACTGAATATATCCATCCACAAAATTATCGAATCAGATTCAAAAAAACTCTGATTTATATACGTAAATTTTAATATATGCAAAGTATAATATATATATATATATATATGTATATATGTAAATTTTGGATCAAATCATCGAATCAGATGATTGAGGCTCCGCTTCATCTGTTGTAACTTATAGGCAGTTGAATGCCACCAAAACTCTGGTAATTACAAAATTAAACTAATGCAATACATGTTTCTTATTTTAAGACGCATAAAATCTTGTTATAATTAATTTAATAAAATAAAATATATAGACAAAATAACAAAATAAAAATAAAATAATAAAAATAAAAATAAACAAAAAAATAAAAATAAAAATTTGAAGATAAAAGAAACCCATCTTGCCAATCATGAAGTTTTAAATGGATTTGAAAAAATTATTTTCCACAGGACAAGACTTGGAGAAGGAATTTCCATACCTATCCAAGATAAACTAAATACGGGCACCCAATCTGAATCCAAATATTCTTACTTTAAGCCAATTTCTCTCTCTATTATTTTACTTGGGAATATTTTTTCTAGAAGCAGAGAACATAATTTCTCAACTATAAAAAAATCCTTCAATTGCTTTGAATTATTATATTATAAAAAATGTTGTTCTTTATTTTGACAAAAAAATGCCTCACCTATTTTTTTTTTTATCAGTTGAAAAAAAGTATATTTCATAAAAAGGAGCCGAGAGAGGCGAGCACAAATGTACAACCAAAAAAAAAGCCAGGGAATAGGCAATATTGTGAAATGTCTCACCAATACCAAGAGAGCATCTTATTGTGAAAAAGTGCAAGTAGAATGCTCCCCTCAAAGATCATTCTGATAAAGGCTAAAACCTTCACTCAAAAATTATAATGGTTGTCCAGCAAATTCTTGAAAATTATAATGGATGTATTTTATCATAAACATGACACCCAGACAACGGAATACATTAGCCAGAAGAATCTAGGTGAATACACGTCTATCACACCGTTTGAAAACATTTGGATATAATGAATGTATTTTATCATAAGCATGACACCCAGATAACGGAATACAACATTAACCAGAAGAATCTAGGGAAATACACGTCTATCACACCGTTTGAAAATTTTTTATATACATCCCAACATGTCCTGTGCAGATACCAAATCGACTACCTCTCACCATCAGGGACCTCCCGAATATGGGTATGCTTAAGATAATGGTACAACAGGTCGATTATTCTACTTGTCCTTCCCTGGTTCAGAACTGTGCCTCCTATGCCTCATCATCTTCAACATTGTTGACCCGTTCACATTCATCAATCCATTCGCTATATCTGTAATGCCACAATTAGTCAGATTAGGATACACTAAAAAAAATTGATTACTTGCAGCAACAAAGAGGGTCCAGATAATTTCAACTTACATGTCAATAGGTTCCGTCAAAGCTGCGAAGAAAAGATAAGAAAGATTAGTTCAAAAGAATTATCAAAAACACCAACAAAACCCTCAGACTACAGCACCACTAGAGAGGGAGGGGGAGAGAGAGTGGCACTCAGATAGTGGACCCAAGAACTCAATGCCTAAGAAAAGCCCACAACAATTTTGCTCAGGTCAGGGAGCAACAATTTAGAATTTAGAGTATCCTCTAAAATCTTCTTTTTTTTCGCTTTTTATTAGTGGTTTATAAAACTTATTAAATATTTAACTTCAATCAGATTCACACATTCTTTAAATCCCTCAAATTTTTCTTCTCCTTTAAAAATTCATTGTTTAGACATACCCCAACGGCCCGGTTCTATCCATGTTTGATCAATTTAAATGCTATACATCAATACCCATGTAATTGCCTCTATCAGGAAATAAAGACAACTAATTTTGTTGTTTTTGTGTGCTAGTAACTCTGGAACTCTAATCAATTCACTCAAGTAAGCAGCAAAAACTCATAAGACTTGTATCTTGCTGTGCAACCAATCTTTATCCTCTCTTTCAAATCCTTTTCTTTCCAAATACTATGACACTTAAACGCAGGTTTCACACTTGAACGCAGGTTTCAGGGTGAACACATCTGGAAAGTATACCATTAGCTAAAATAAGGTTGGACACAACCTTATTTAGATCACTTAGTTGAGATGTTATGAAGTAATTCTAATTTGAGGTTCTATCTGGATGCAAATCACCCTGTCCAGGCAGGGTCAGGGGCAGGGGCCGATGCAGGGGGGGACAAGTGAGGGCCATGACTAGGTGCACATTGGTCCGGTTGCAGTAGAACCAGAACCGACCCAATCTTAGTCGGTTCTTAAAAAAATAGAACCGAAACTAGAACCCTGAACTATTGAACCGGACCCAACCCGAACCGAACATTTTCGGGTTGGTTCGAGGTCGGCTCAGTTTTTTTGTTTCACAAAAACAAAAAAATAAAAAATTAACTCTTGATATATATATATGCAACGAAAATTAAGCCATCTAAGTATTTATGACATTTTGACAATAAGAAAAAAAACTTGATACAACAGTAGTTTTGAAAACAAAAATTTAATAACTTAATTTACAATTTTTTTCTTGTTAACAAATGTCATTGTTTTGTTACTATCTCGTTGATTTATAACTTAAAATCATAATACCAAAAAACAAATTACTCATTACTACATTAGATAATTAAAATAAAGTTTGTAAACTTAAAATCATATTTTCTGTCATGTTTTTAACCCATCAAGTTGGGTAAGGGAATGCAAGAGGGAAGAGAAATTGGGAATATATTTTTTGTAATGCAAATATAACAGCAAACTAAAGAGGCTATGAAATTTTTTTTTCTCTTAGGACAAATGAGATGGTTAGGATATCACTTCCAGATTTGGAGGTCTTGGGTTAGAACCATTTCCATTGATGATGCATGTAAGATGGAGTATTGGAAGTACTAGAAAAAAGCAAAAATAAAAAATAGAAAAAAAAATGTTTCAATGAGAACAATGTTTATTTGTTCGAGTAGAACAATGAATAATTTTTTTTTTTTTTATAAAAAAAAAAAAGTAAATTACACTGACATCCATTAATGTTTCTAACAATTAGAGAAAATCTTTCAAGATTTAAAAAAAAAAAAAAATGGAACCAACCCAATTTTTCGGTTCACTAACCCGAACCCATTGCAATTTAGTTTCATGTTAAATTCTTGTGAAACTCCTATACCCTACCTCCCCTCTTTGTCCAAAGCATTATAACTTTCTTTTCCCTAATTCATATAAAAACTCATAACAATATTTTCTAAAGTTCTTATCCATCATTAAAGATTGAAGCAAAAATGCTAATCCCATCATATGACATATCCCAGAGAAAGCAACACCGGCAAAACATTCGTAACTCTCAATCAAAACTCAAAAGCAATGATCTCGAACATACCTGTCACAGTTGTGCTGAAGTTCTCTTGGCAAATCCCACAAACAGCCTCACCAATCAAGTTCTTCATATCTCTGAAGAAAAAATGATAAAGAATCATTTAAAAGTTGCATATAAGCAAATGAAACCAAAGTCTGAAACCATTCAACTGCAAAATCAATTTTAGATATATCACACCAGAAACATAAATAACAGAAACTGATACAGCATCTGAATGATGGAGGTACTGATTTTTATGGGCGTGTACGCCACACTCCAGACTGTGAACCCCCAAAACCTCAAAAATTGGGGCTAGACTTCCCAGCATTCAATTATATTCACTAATATATCATTGAAGGTGATCTTAGAAAAAAAAATTTAAGCCAACAAGCACATACACGGACACAGCTGTGACACGACAT
Source organism: Nyssa sinensis (assembly GCA_008638375.1). Classification (NCBI taxonomy): domain Eukaryota; kingdom Viridiplantae; phylum Streptophyta; class Magnoliopsida; order Cornales; family Nyssaceae; genus Nyssa; species Nyssa sinensis. Next base: position 17,588,305 of record CM018047.1, read on the forward strand.
TTCTCCAAAAAAAAAAAGAAAAGGATATGGATAAATCAAGGACACATAAAATTATTTATTTATATATATATATATATATATATTATATGACCATATAATAAAAACTTAAAATTATTTCAATTATAACAAAACCTAACATTATTTCAATTATAATTAACATAAAAACATACAAATTAAAATATTAAAATAACAAAATCATTACATAAAAATGTAAGAACTTTTTCATTTAATCTCAACATCTATGGGTCAAGTTCCAAAACAAATTTACTTATTACTACATTGAAAATGTATATGTATGTCTATAACCAAAAAAAAAACAGAGGAGGAAAAATGGAGGAGAAAAAAAAAGAGAAAACATGTTTAAAATGTGTACTAACATGTCTTAACGTGTACGAAACGTCTATGAAATTCAGAAAAATAAAAAATTGAACACGTGAGTGTCCGAGAGTGTCGATGTCCGACAGACACACGAGTCAAAATAAAGTATCCGTGCTTTATAACTTTTAAGGATTGCTGCCGACTCCACAAGATCTTTATACCGTTGAAGGTCAAATAAAATGGTTATCTTACATATTTAGTGCAATTGAAATCATTTGACTTGGACCCAGAAGAGTACTTTTGGTGTACTTATGAATAAATTTATGCCTGTTCCCTTTGGAACCAAATTGGAGTGTCATTCAACAGCACCAGTGTTTCCCATGCCTCACCTTAATCTCATCTCTATCTCAAGTTAATTAATATACCCTGGGTAAATAAATTTAATAAACACTTACATGCGACATTCCACGCTGGTCCCGTGGTTACAGAAGGGGCAACTGAAAACAGTGTCAAGCTTGTCCATTCTCTTCTTTGGGGGTGGCTTCGCCTTTGACTTCCTCTTACCCATTTGTCAACTCAATCTTTTTCCCTTTAGCATCACCAACATTAACTTGTTAATTCATTTGTTAGATCATGAGGTATGAAAAGCAGCTGCATAACCAAAAGTAATTTGCAATGATAAAAGGTGTTTGTTTCATTACTTGTCAATATATATATATATATATATATATGATTCATGCAAAATACTTCTTAAATGTGTGTTGACCAGCTTGTTCAAAAGCAGTAGCAACTAGCAAGTATTTATCCCTCTCGATATGAGCTTCCTAACTTAACTGTTATTCAGAATAATAAGATATAAAAGGTGACAATATCTAATACTTCTTTTATATTTTATTCTGTTTTTGTTTCCAAAAATGAGAATTACGCTAAGATGAACAGATGTATTAGCCACAGCAGAGTGGAGGTTTCTCAAAACTGGAAAAACAAAAAATAATGAAAATTTTAACTTATCTTCACCAACATTTCCAGAGCAATCAAAAGATGCATGTAAAAAATTGAAGGAAAAATAATAATAAACAGAAGCATGGCAACAAACAAAAGGCATAAAAATCACATAAAGGACATATTCTCCTTCAAAGAAAGAAACCCTAACTGCAAGAACCAAACACTAAGACAAGAGGAAAATAGTTTCAAGGACACATCAAAACACTAAAATACTGTTCATCGTTTCCTTTCATACTTGTTAAAATCCTTCTATCAGATACAACAAACCTTAAATCAAAGTGAACAACGAATTAGAACATCAAGCGAATAAATTTTATAAGTTAAAAAAAACAAATGATCCTAAAAGGTTTTAGGGCTTGATCTCACGCGTTCAATCCGTCCTGAGACTTTTGGCGTAGTGCTTATGTTCATAACATAAGAATTTTAAGAATGACAAAATCGAACTCAAAATCCCCAACACCAAAACGTGTAATAGAAACGTCGGAGTAAGGAATATCAATATCAAACCCTAGAAGGAGAAAAAGAAGTACAAGTCGCATCTAAAACTGTTGAATTGTTTCGATTATAAAAAGAAAAAAAAAACCCTAAATCATGAAACTAAAACTATAAGTGCCGATAAATGGATAAGATAAACAATCAATAGGAAGAACGTAAAGATTGGACGCTTACCAGACGATTCGCAGTTCGCAACTCCGATAGGTTTGCAGTTCGCAGAAGGGGGAGGAGGACGGTATGAGAGAGCGAGAGAGAGAGAGAGAGAAAGGGAGGGAGGGGATATTTATAGGAGGAGTTTTTTAAGTATAATTAAAACTTATAAAGCCTTTTTACGAGTTTTAAACTCAATTAAAGTCCATAATTTGAAATAAAGTGGCGTCAATTTTGAAAGCCAAATTTGTTTTTCTCTTGACAAATTTTTTATAATTTCTATTGTATATAATGTTTATATTATATATTTTAATTTTTTTATAATTATATGATACATTAATTATTTCTAAATAATTTTTATCAAATACTCACTAATCACTTCTGTCATCAAAATTAATTCTGAAAGATATATATTTAAACATCTGAACCAATCCTATCACAATCAATTCTCCAACTGTTTTAAATGTGCCAAACGATCATTTAAATTAATAACTATCTCAATCCAACTTCTAATGCACCTGTAAAACATACCTTAGACATATGCCCTAATGCATTGCAGCAGTAGAATAATACAAATTTGATATGGTAGGGGCACTAGGGCTTCTTCCAAGACATTTAACTTCTTTCCAATGGGCAGTTACATCGCTAAGGTGCAGTTGCTGTATGGTTTGTATTTGAAGCTTCTATCTCCTCAGGTTTCTTTTTCTGTTTCCATCTCTTCAGCTTTTCCTTGAGCCTAATGAAATCTGGGATACTCTTCTCTCATTCTTTCTTATTTTTTGATAAAGAAGCATTGCAGTACATGCTTAGGTCCTCCTCCATACACAAAACTTGGGTACCCCTTGGGACTTAATCTCTCCTTTAATGTAAGTGTATATATGCTTTTTAAAAGCCTTGTACTCATCTTATGTGGGACACAAGTTTTTCTTAGTTTCAAGCTTTGTTACCATTTTCAAGTGATGATGTTTGGAAGTAATTTCTCATTCACTCCTTAATAGTTTTGAGCAACCTAATGTAACGCCCCGACCTGTGTACCGGGAATTTGTCACTAATTTAGTATCGGAAACCCTACGCAGCGAAATAAAAAGTTACGAGAATTAAACCAGGATATAAAATAAATAAATAAAATAAAAGGAATAAAATAAAATAAAACGAGACAAAACAATTTAAATTGCTAAACAAAACATAAGGAGAAAAAATGAAGAAATTGAGCCAAAAAATGCAACTCATGAGATTTGAACCCTTTGACCCAAAAAGCAAGGGAGAACTTAAGTCCAAAAAGAAAAGCCACTTTACCTGCCCACATTTTGTGAAGAATATTGCAACAAATGTATATCTATACACATAAAAATTTTCCATCATCTCCCAAATTGGCCAATGGCCATTCATGCAGCAATATATCTTTTTTGAATAAAAATATATATGATGTGTATTTATATAGGTTGCGTGTGTGCAATGCAAATCAAAAAGTGAGGTGAGTGTGTATCAAACTTTGTGTAGAGTGCTTGGCTAGTGAGAGAGTGAGAGTGAGTTAGAGAGAGAAAGTGAAGAAGGAGGAAGAAGTTACATGCATGATCTGGAATAGAAGTAGAGAAGAAGAAGAGAAATTTGGAAGCAAAGGGAGCAACTGAACCAACCAAGGAGAAGGAGAGAGAGAGCCACTGTTAAGGGGTAAAACCCAAACTCACAATTTTTCTCTCTAAAAAATTTCTTTCTATAAACAAGTTGTTTCAAATTTTTTTGTGCATGCATGGCATTTAGGATTTGTGAACTTTAATAAGAAAGGAAAACTGGACCTTAAACAGTTTAGAAGCCCTAGGTCGTACCCAAACCACCATTGTTGAACTATGAAGGTGGGTCTGAACCAATGAAGATTAAACCAGTTTTCACCACTTAGGGATTAAACTAGAGGCTATGAGGAACCCAAATCCACAAATATAAGATCGATTGGGTCAAAGACGAGGGATATAAACTAATTTGTAGGACACGGTCCTCAAAACCAATCTCTCAAATTGAACCCTAAAGCTCTCTATGATTATTGTATTATGAAACCTTAAATCCCTACGATCACGGTAAGACAAAAATCATCAATTTTAGTGGAGAAACACGCCTAAACCGAATATGAAACCTTCAACATTATCGAACTTCAACAGAGTAATTAAGCTCATTTTAATGCCCCAATTGAAAGCCAAAACTGTAATTCAACCCCCAGAAGAAGATCGGGAATGGAAACAGTGAGAAACCGAGTCTAAAACTGAGTGAATTAGACCCTGAAATTTCTAGGGTTTCGTTGGTCTAGTGGCGCAGTGAAGAAGACGAAGCACTATTCGGGTCGGTTGGGTTGATCTTGGGTCAGGCTAACCGCATGAAACGGATCCTAATTGTAAGTGGAACGACGTCGTTTCAATCTTAGTGGGTTGACATCATTGTGACGTCATGATGATGCCACGGACCGGTCGAGCCGATCAATTCACAGCCAAACAGTGCCGGTTCACTTAGAACCTAACTGAACCGGATGGTTTATTTTAAAATTTTTGAAATTATATTTTGACCCCCAGAACTTCCTGTTAATTTCGAATGGACCCAAAAAATTTATTTTAAATTAATTTTAAATCCTAAATTATTATGGAAAATTTTTAAAAAACCCTTAAACCAAAAATTAGTCAAATAAAGTCTAAATAAAATAAATAAATAGTATAATCCAATATTTTTGGGCATTCCGGACTCAACGACGGAGTCTGATTTGTGAGACTAAGTCCCAAAAATTTAGACACGTGAAAGGTGAAATTACCAGTTTACCCCTAATGATACCCAAGGCCAATTGAATATTAAAGGTAGTTCATCTTGACTGTTTTGGTCAATCGGACTCAACGGTAGAGTCCATTTCAGCAAACAAAGTACTGAAAAATATGACATGTAAAAGTACAAAATCATAAAATCGCCCCTAGGCTTAAAATGAACTATAGATACGCAAACTTAGATCTAGAAAAATCTAAACCAATTATTTTCGACACTTTGAACCTAACGGTGACATTTTTTTGGAAAAAATAAGACCCGATAATAAACTGAAAAATGACTGACACGTCCCTAAAACTTAATGAAGCTATAAAAAGAGGGTAATTAGAATAGAAAGAGCTCTAAATTGACAGTTAAATTATGTGATACTTTGAACAAGAAAGTAACAAGATCTTGAATTGGGATTATAGGGACTCTCTTTAAGGAATGGTTTTTGGAGTTTTCTTTTGGGACTTCAGGTGAGTATTTTGATACCATGTTGAGGTGGAATTTCATTATAGATATAAATATTGAACTTCTTTATGATTTTAAAAAGCGACACCTTGTAAGTTTTTCATACCATGTTGAGGTGAATTTTTATTATAAATATAAATATCAAACTCTTTTATGACTTGAAAATAGACTCCTTCCATTTGATATTGATTTGAATGACTTATTGATATATGTTGTCATTTCCTTATAACTTTGTTAACAGATACATTGTACCTAGTATATGCCTTAAATGACCCATTAATATCTATATTGTCTTCCCTCTAATTCAAGAAATATTTTGTAAAATACTCATAACACTATATAGTTTTTCTTACCAATCTCTGAACTGTTTTGACTAAAGGCTAAATATGAAACTCTTATTTGAATAATTGAAATTGTTATTGATGTTATTGATTTTGGATATGATTTTGAGATTTTGAATGAAACACTCTTCTATGATTGATCATTATTGAATAAATTGTGACTTTATCGAACCCTGCTACGGGGTATATTAGTGGCATTATCGAATATCGATCTCAGTCAGCGAGGTTCTAATTTGTTAGTCATAGAATATTCTATGATTGGTCATTATTGAATAGATCGTGACTTTATCAAACCCAACCACGGGTTATATTGTGGTATTCTCGAATATCGATCTTAGTCAGCGAGGTTCTAATTTACTAGCCATAGAAGAGAAATTTTAATGATTTGACCCTTTATGAATATCGAATATGAACTATGATCGAACTATGATATTGATTTAACTATGACTATTGTTATTGAAAATGACTTTGAACCGTAACTATGATCGAGTTACAATATTAAACTATGATGTTGATTTAACTAAAACTATTGATATTGAAAAGGATTTTGAACCATGTTAAATTATAATACTAATCATCATTATCAAACTATGTTATTGGATCATTATTATGATTGTGCTATGTTATCTATTTTGATTTACGACTGTGATTGAACCGAGATTTATTGAAAATGACTTTGATACTATTCTCTGATTTGTTGTACTTAATATGATGTATTTTAATTCCATATAAGTATAGACATTTCAGAATGTACTACATAGTAGTTTTGAAACCTTTGGTATGTTATGGAATACTCACTGAGCTGTCAAGCTCATTATAGATATTTACCATGTTTTCAGGTGAGGACTAGACAAACTTGCTTTCAGGTGATGCAGGATAAGTGCTTAAGTGATGAAGTGAGTTCTTTTTGATGAGTCCTTAGCCGAAGATAGACTAGACATTTTGGGATCTTATGTATTAAAGTTGTGTAATGTTATGCTACTCTTTGACTTGGAAACTATGATCTTCAATAATGGTATTTTGAATCGACTGGTTAAATTGTGTAGCTTATTTTGTGGATGTGAAGAAGAAAAAAAAATTATTCCGCTGCATAAATGGTAACTAGAAAAATATTGATCATTGAAAAAGGCCTCGGTGGCTGATCATGAACCCCTAATTCGCATAGGATGGGCTTCCTGGTCATGACATCCAATATATGATCTTAATCTCCTCATGGAGGAGAACACATTCTCACGTGGACTCACTAAAATTAATGTGTGAAACCCACTTTAATTTTAGCTCAAAAATAGTTAATTATTATGCTAAAAAACCCACTTTTTCTAATATATTCTATTTGAAACAAATAAATAAGAATAAACAATTCAAGAAGCAAAACATATACAATTACAATCCAATGTTAACTTTATGAACTCATCTATCAGTTGCTTAATTATTCTTGCAAAAATGAGAAGATAGTTCCAGTGGCATTACTAAAAAATGCCAATGGCTTTGAGGCCTGCATTGCATAGTATCTAAGAGATGATATAACTTTCCTTGACACTATTAATTGATTTTTGTCCGGTTTAGGATGAACCCCATACCTTGAACTTTAGTTCGGGCTCAGGTTAGGTCCACTATCTCACAATTTGGGCTAAACTTAGACATGGATTAACTCGAATCGGGCTCACCTTAATTGCACCCCTAGTTGCCAAGAACCCCATCAACATCGTTGGATATGCTCTCAAGATCTCCTTTTGATTTTAAATGGTAATTATTTCTTATCATGTGTTTTGATTTTTAGAGAAACATTTGGTTATGTTTGTTTTGATTTCTTTAGTTCACCGTGTTGATTCATCAATTTTTCCTATGTTTGTTCTATTGAATCCTTTGAAATAATGGATCCGTTCCTTTGCATATAATGGTGGGTTATATTGTATAATTCTGTTTTTTTCTTTTGTTTGTGAAATTGGTAATAAATTTTTCGGGCTCGTGCCTAACCCGATAAAATGAGTTTTATCTTGGGTTGGTCCCTTTGGACTTAAGGACGAGTTCAACTTGATTATCACAGAATTTAAGTTAAGTCCGAACAAGCCTGAACTCCGATCCATCTAAGTTGCAGTCCTAGATAATAGTAACACCTATAAAAAATAAAATAAGAAAAAATATTTTAAGGTGATATGATTATATATAACAGAAACTAATAAGGAAGAGCTAACATGCTCCATATCAAGGATCGTGATAAAATAACGAGATATGATTTATGTAATCAATTTTAAATAATTAAAATAAAATTTTGATGAATTAAGTTGAGTTAGTATTTTGCTGATACCGTATCACATGCTCTAGAGTATTAGTTTGACATAGAGAAGGCATCCCCTTTATTCAAGCAATTATTCAATGACCCGTCTTTCTATCATGATCTCGGTTATTAGATGGATATCATGTGTGCATGTCAAAACACATTTTACACACAACTTTTCTGTTCAATGATTAAAACTATGGTCCTAAACAATTAAATATTCTCCCTTCTTTAGCACGATGTAATATTCTCTTTGCTAATCCTAAATATGTATACTATATTGTCATTGCTTTCTAATCAATAAAAAGACTACAGGGACAAAAAGAGTTCATAAACTAGCAGAGGTTCTTTTCTTCACATCTCTCTCTCTCTTTACAGGTTTCATGTTCAATGTAATAAACAAATATTGCATAGAAGAAGTTTGGGGACGGTGGTGCAAGTATATAACCCTCAAACTTGGCAAAAACCAGCTCATTCCCTTTGTCGAGTGAAAGAATCTGATCCGAACCATTCAATTTAAGCTAATTAAAAGTTGGGGAAAGTTAGATAACTATTTTGTTTAAATGTGTTCATTGAGAATAAATAATTATATTTTCAGAAAGAAATTCAGTTTGAACCACATTCTTATCATATTTACGATTTTGGACATAGAATTGCATGTCTAGAATTTAGTCTAATGACCGTACATCCAATTTTTCTTTTTTGTGATCCTATATTTAAGAAGATAATATTTGTTGGATTGTCCCATATCGTCCATCACGGGTCGTTCACCTGGTTTCCCGCTGCGCAGGTAATGTAGTCCAGGAGACGTGTTAGATTGTCCTACATCGCCCGTCTTTAGTTCCTCTGGTCTATATATAAGGGACATCTATTCCTCTCCTTAACATCTGAGTTTTAAGGAGCTAATTTAGAATTAAGCCTCTAATTTTAACAATATTATTAAGAATTTATTTGTACATGAGAAACGCTTACTTATTAGATTCTTATAATAATAACTACTCAAAGTAATAAATAAGACTCCTTCCAAGAATAATAATGCAAATAAATGTATTAATCCCACTTCGGAATCATGGACAAACATATTAATGTCAAAAAGAGATCGAAGTATTAATAAATTCAAATGCATTGCGTTTAAATTCAATAAAATTGATTTACGTGATTTATTAATGTTCAATATTGATTGACAAAGATCATTCAGTGTTGTAGCCGAACGATAAAAATATTAAAAAATTATTCGGGTTTGTAGTTTGTAAAGATGTTAAAAGATAAAATTTAAACACTTAGAATTGATTTTTTTTTAGCTAATTATTGATAGCTAAAATTTAAAATATGAATTTGATTATCACAAAAAAAAATAAATTAATAAAAACTTGACAAGTGTACAAAAATTGATTCAAAATACTCTTTAATTAATTATTAAAAATAAATAAATTGATTGACGGATTATGTGTATATATATATATATATATATATATATAAATATAAAGAAGGCTGCGGGAGCGTGTGGCACGTTTGCCAGCATAAAAGACGTTCAGCTGAGGAATATTCGACACGGTGGGTCATGCTCGTGCGGATAGGAAGGGATAACTGTTGGCCAGAAAATGCGTGGGACCTACTTCAACCAATTCAATTTTTTACAATAGCTACGTTACTTATTTATTTACTATTAATTTTACTTATCATGCACTCTTTTCCTTTTTTTTTTTATTTTTCATTTATGCATTTTTAAAAGTTTTAAAAATAAATGAATTCATACTGGTTCAACCGAATGAGTTTTATCAATATCTATCTTAAAAATGTCTTTTAAGAATATTCTACTGTTTTTGAAAAAAAAATTAATTGTAAACAAAGTATATTAAAAGTATTTTTTCAAATTACATATTTAAAAATAACACAGAAAATACAAAATACATTAAAAACATATCTTCAAAATACGTATTTAAAAATATTAAAGGTAATAAAAATAAGTACAAAAGTGCATAAATTAATAAAATATTAAATTGAGTTATCCCATTAATTTAATTATTTAGCAGCCACGGAGTTGGCTATTTGCACAACTACATATCAAGTTCTCAACTAAAAAAGTCAAACTATCCATTTTAATGCCAATTGATTCAAAAGATGAGAACTTGTGGCATGTGGTCAATGATAGAGGCAAGGCAAGGCAAGGTTTTAAAAGCAAACCTTGAAAACGTTTGATTTATGATGTAATTTCCTCTCTCTTTCCTCTATCCAACAACTTTGTTAATGAGATTATCTTAATTTGTAATAGCCTACTTGTGGGTTCATGTTGAGCATTAGGTCACTTTTTTTATGCCACCAATGGACTTGTCTTAATCACCCATGTGACATGTATTGGGCCTTATTAATTTGATGTGATGTTAAATTATTATTAATAATATCTTAATCAATGATTTGGATCTAATCCAAGTTATTTAAAATAAGATGAAGGGTGAGGTACGATTCCAAGTTGTTTTGAGATTTTTAGATTAATTACATTTTCGTTTTATAAACTATAATTTTATATGAATTTTAAATAAAATTTTATAATTTTAATTGAAATAATTAAGTTTTTGATTTACAAAAATATTTCAATCTAGTTCAATTGTAAAAATGTAATTAATGATGCGGGTGATATAATGATTTTTGAAATTTCAAGGGATTTAAAAGCCTACTCTACTATTAATCTAATTTAAGTGTACAAAAATGAGTTAGAGTAGTTTTTTTTTTAAATTATTTTGGACAAGAAATTGCAATTGAATTGAAGTATTTTATAAACAAAGTCTGTTGAATTATGGCCTTATTTAAAATCTCTATAAAATTACTGGATACAAAATTAGAATTAATCCAAAATTCTTCCATCATTTGTGTACACTAGAATAGTATTATTTATTAAACAAAAAATTATCGAAAAATGAAAATGATGGCAATCGCAGAGACTTTACTTTAAAATGAAATTACTCAATTGTCCTTATGATTAAATGAAATCCACTCAATTCACTTTTAACTCAGATTTGGTAGAATTTGAAGAAGGTTAATGATAGATTGTCTTATTCACGTTTTTTTTTGTGAACTGATTTTTATGACCATAATATCAAACTACTTCTACAAAAAAAAAAAAGAATAATATATTAAGAGTAATGCTATCCTCGTCATAAAATTTTATTAAATTTTTTTACCTACTGACGTGACTGTTCGGGTGCTAGTCAGTTAAGCTTCTTAATATATGCGGGTGCTAGTCAATTAAGCCTCTTAGACTTACCTAACATGATTAACACTAAGAGGCTGAATTAACTAGCACCAAGAGCAACCACGCTAGTAGGTAAATTTTTTTGGTAAAATATTAAGGTAAGGATAATATTACTGATACATTAATATCTCCTATAATATCTATCAATCATATAGTTTTTTCTTATAATTTATAATATTACACTAATTTTTCTTATCAAAATTATCAGGAGATAAACGTTAATAAAAATCATGAATTTATTATTTATCCTTAGAGATAATTAAATTAGTCTTTCTTGTGATATCTGATAATTATAAAGACTTTTTTTATAGTTTTTGAAAAGACAGAGAATGTTGGTATAATATATAAGGATATTTTAGTCATATAAAAAATATAATTAAAATCCTAACACTATTAATGATAAATTTGTTCAAAAAAAGAATATCTGTCAATATAACAATAGGATGTTAATATAATTATAAAAAAAAAAAAACAAAGAAGAAGTCTCTATAATTATTGGGACTCGGAAAAAGATAGTATAATTTTTTCAAAAAAATTAATAATAGAATTGTGGAGGGCCGATGGAGAGGAAAAGTTATCCATGTCTTGACTCCTTTATTTAGAATTCCTTGTCTTAGTGGTTTGGAACTTATCTTCTGTTTCATATAGTTTTAGTGTTGCTAGTGCATGAGTCCCCACATAACTACAAAAATAAATAAATTGCTTTGGTGGTATCCCTACTTTTTAATACTTTATCATAAGATAGTTCATCAAAAATAGATCTTATAATTATACAAAATGATGAAAATATTTTTACTACTTCATGTTATATAGTCTATCTTCTCTCTCATTACATAAACAAACAAGGGGTTAGAGTTGGAGGTTCCATTTGAAATTGAGTATTCAGTTCTTAGTCTATATCTTAGTAGAAATCTGATATCTTTATTTCTATCTTTAACAAATTTATTTATTTTTAAATAAAATTTCTGTTTGTTCAAAACGTTTTCATTATGCTTAATGATCTATTCAACTTAATATAATAAAATTTTATATTAATTATTTGGGATCAATTGTATGAATATTGTATTATCATTTTACTCTTTTGAAAACATCCCCCCTCCCCCCCATTAGACAACTCACTATCACATTTTTTTTTGTTACTATCTTTACTAGTATTAATTTTAATTTTTTCTTGCTGTCAAACATAACTCTTGATACGAAATATGAGTATGCTAAATGATCATTTTAAAATTTCAAGATATTTTTTTTTAGTTACGTTAATAATTTATTAGATATTGAAGTATTGGAGTGAAAATAAGATAGAAAGATGAAGGAAAAGAAGTGAAAACAAAATTGCAAGAATTGGAAACTGAATTCCTCAATTGCGTAACTTATACTATGCTTGGATACATAGGAAAAAGAGAAGAGGAGATGATAAAATTAGTTATGAGAGAAAGAAGAGGCAAGCGTAATCTATTCTTCATGCTTGGATAACAAATGAGAAAACGAGAGTGTAATCATCTCATCTTACTTTAGAATAACAAAAGAAAGAAAAGAAGGAAAATGAATATATACTTTTTTAATATTATGCTCTGGAATAGAGGTTTTTGTTTTTTTATAAAATTTTTCTTTTATAATTTTAAGGTTAGATTTTGTATTATAAAAATTTCATTAAAGGTTCTCTTATTTCCTTTTGTTTCTGTCCACTTTTAGCAGAAAAATAAATTAAATAAAATAAGAGTTAACTAGGAATGTCAATTTTTAACACGACAAGACAACATGATACGAAGTTAACGAGTTGGGTGATAAATGGGTTGACACGTATAACACGATTAATAAACAGGTCGTGTTTGAGTTTTACTAGTGTCAATCCGTTTAACACGACTTAACACGTTTAATTATAAAATATATTATGAGTTAAGGTAATTCATCTCACATCAAATATTTATCAAGTTTTTGAGATTTTTTATTTATAAAAGAGGTTTCTACTTTGATTTGGTCCATATTCAAAGTTACTAAACTTAAGAATTATCTCTACATATTAAAAAATAGGTAAATTTTTTTATTTAAAAATAAAAAATTAAAATAAACGGGTTAAGTGTGTCGACACGTGTAACCTGTTTAATAAATGAGTTGGAGTTTGAAGTTTTGAAACTGGACACGATTAATTAATAGTGTCGAGTTTAGGGTTCACACATATTTTCAAATATGTATGTCTTAACATGACCTCGAACACGATACTGATAACATGAATTGACACTCCTAGAGTTAAGAGATTCTTCTATCTCTCTCTCTTTCCGTCCTTCTTTTTTTTCTTTTTTAATTTTAAATTAAATACAAAATAATTTTTTTTTTATTTCTTTTCAAATCTCTTCGTCTAAGCGTAGTGTTAGTCTTTTATTTATAAATAAAGACATTGAGTGTTGCATTAATTACCTAATAAGATCAAAATAGTAAGATTCTTTTTGAATCCTAATAGAAATTTAAATCTTTGGACTTGTAAGATAATTGTGATATTGATATGATAACGTACCGATGTTGTCATGTGACAAAGCATATTTTCGAATTCCTGCCGAATTACTTATCGAATTACCAACCTAAATAGAAGGTATTTAACTTATCAGTTTGTATTAATATGAGAAGATATGATTTTATCGAGTGATATTTGTTGACTTGAGCAGATAAAATAAAATTTTATTCGATTAATTATCTCCTAAGTAATTTTAATTTTTGTTAAATTAGAGTTTTCTGATAGACCTATTAAAATAATCTTTAAAGATAATGTATTAATTAAATATATGTGTGTATATATATATAAATAAATATAGATGTATGTAAAGGAATTTATAAATGTTAAAAATAGAAAGTATATTTACTTTTAAAAAATAGTTTTCGCTTGTGTAAACATAAGACAATTTTTTTACTTAAATAAGTTAAAAAAAACATAAAAAATGTGACCAATTTATACCTTATTTTAACATAATTCTAATAATTTCAATTTCAAAACTCTGAATTTTTGTTGTCAAATTCCGAAACAAGCAGTGATTCAAATTTAATGATATTACATATTCACTTTTATTTTTATTTTTTTTAAAGAAAAAGAAAAAGAAAAGAGAAAGCATGGGCGAATTTTATCAGGCGGCGTTCGGGTGAAATACGTACCAAATTCGCTTACCGGCCTTTCTGATAAGGGTACCTTCGCAATTAAATGTAGAAGGATGGCTATTAATGACAAAAGAAAAATGCCACGTAGCAGTTAACGGTAAATTATAGAAATAGAAGAACAACAGGTGATCTTCCATTGAATCTTCCTCCATTTTGCAGAGATTTTTCTCTCTGCCTCTCACAGATCTCTTGGCCTCTTTCGCTCCGATCAACCTCCAATTTGGTTAGTTTTTCTTCGTTGCGTCTGAATTTTCCCCTCTCCAATCTTTAATTTCCATGATTTCTCTTTCTTTTTCCTTCTTATAATGTTGATATACATTTACATATACAAATACATAATTTACACGTACAAATTTATATACAAAAACAGACATTTGCCTTTGGAAGAAAGGTTCATTACAAGGTTTCTGCGGATTGTACTTTTTGATGATTCCACTAAAATTTTTGATTAAAAAATTAGGGCTTTTTTCCTTTGATTGTAACAGGAGCGCCCAAAATATATCTGAATTTGTTGCCAGTAATAATCAAAGGCGACACTTGGAAGACCTTGATTTTCGCATGGTAAAAAGGTACCATTTTCTTTTCTTTCTTCTTTGGGCATGTTTTGATTCTGATACTATCTTTCTAATGGTTATATTGGTGACCCATCTTGAAATTCTAACGAAACTGTGTTGAAATATTTTTCTTTAATTTATTTTTCATGTTTGTTTAAATGGATTTATTTTATATTCTGTTGGTTGCCGGAAGATTAAAAGGAAATTAAATAATATCTCAAGCTGATATGTTTCCTGTGTTTTTCAGTTTCCCAGGATTGAAAAACTTAACCCAACAGACGGAGAGGGGTTCCAAGTTTAAACTTTTTACTTCTTTACTATATAAATGTAAGAACTAAAATCTTCCACCAAAGAAAAAACACAGCAAAAATGGAGCCCTATTTATTAATTAATAATGGTCCCCTCCGTCAACAACCCTGCGATGTGAGTTTATGGTAAAGTTAAGAACTTACCTGGTGGTTTTTCCATGTTGGGGATTTTTCATTTATGTTTTTTTTTCTTCTTAATTTGGTTGGAACTATTATGGTCAGGAAATGAGTTTTACAGTGCTTTTCCAACTGGTTCCTTGACAACTTTTTTCTGTAGGGTTGATTTAACATACACATGCTGTCAGGCTACAAGGGTCTCAAATTTTATGATGACTGAAGGTTTTATATAGGTTGATATTGTTTTTTTTTTTTTTTTGGTTGAGTTTTTGTTTTAGGCTAATTTTTCTGGAAGCTATGACGGTAAAACCAACTTACCTGGTGTTTTTCCATTTTGGGGATTTTTCATGTTTTTCATTTTTATTGATTTGGCTGGAACTATTCTGGTCAGGAAATGAGTTTTACAGTGCTTTTCCAACTGGTTCCTTGAAATTTTTTTCTTTAGGGTCTCAAATTTTATGATGACTGAAGTATTTATATAGGTTGATATTGGTTTTTTTTTTTTTGTTGAGTTTTAGTTTTAGGCTAATTTGTCTTGACTATGACGGTACTAACTATTTTATTTTCATGTTTTGTTTTTGGATATTGAGGTTTGAATGTTACTTCATAATTTTTGTTTTTTTCATGGTAGTTCTTCTTTTAACCTGAGAAGTGCAAAGATCCAATTTGGGATAAAGTCCAGAACTTTTATGGAGCACATTCCCTTTCCTTATAAACGGTTTTTAGCTGGTGTCTGCCCAGGCATTTGTTTTCACATTGTGATATGATTTTTGTTTATTTTACCTGATCTTCTTTCGACCCACCCATATCTGGGGTGAAGCTCCAAACTTGTTCGAGTTATGTCAAGAATATTCCTTTCGTCCTATTTGTCCTCCCTAAAGAGATTAAGAGAATCTGGAGACTGACTCCTATTTGCCTTTTGTAGGTGTATTTGGATTGAAATGAACAAACGTGTCTTCGAAGATGTGGAACTCTCTACCCCTTTCTTTAAAGACGCGTTTTTGCACTTACTATTTTTTTGGGCCAAAGAGGCTTTCTCTGTAAATGTCTCTTCTTTTGTTCATTTTTTGGGGTCGCTAAGACCGATGTAAAGCTTCTTGGGGCTTTTGCCCTTGGTACCTTTCTTGGGCTCCTTTTTTAATATACGTCTTATTCCTTACTTATCAAAAAAAAAGAATATTCCTTTCGTCCTAGTAGGTATTGGATTTATGATAAAATTGGAACTTCCAGAGCAGCTCACCCTTGTACTAAATACAAATTTAACATTTCTTTGTTATAGGACAATGTTGCAAGGGCATTGGTTCAAACATATTTTTCCATTGCTCCACTGTGCCTTTTTTTCCTTTTGAACCCTTCAATGTCTCATTTCCTCCTTGCATAAGGGTTGAACGTAGAACTTGTCTTGTGTAGTTTCCAACTCTTACATTTGTGTTGATATACAGTTCTCTATGTTAATGACATCCTTTTTTTTTTCGTTTGGAAGTTGTTTCTAGCAATGTATTTTGCAACCTCAATTAATTGTTATCTTAAGGCACTTCCATGAAGGGATGCCTATTGATGGTGAGGTGATTATTGCATAGGGGATAGAACTCTCGTTGCTGTGGAGGAGGTGAAGGAAGGGATTACGGAGTTTTACAAAAATTTGTACAGTGAATCGTGTGAGTGGAGACCTGACTTTGATGATATTGTCTTTTAGCTCTATTTTGGAGGAGGAGACTGTGCTTCTAGTGAGTCCTTTTGAGGAGATGGAGGTGGTGGCTGCTCCCAAGTCATGTGATGGGGTTTTCAAGCATTGGTGGGAGATGATTTGAGAGGATGTTATGGCAGTGTTTGCATGATTTTTTTGAAAGGAGTCTTAATGCGTCTTTTATTGCATTGGTTCCTAAGAAAGAGGGAGTGAAAAACATTAAAGAGTTCAGACCTTTTAGCTTGGTGAGAAGCATGTAATGTTGATGGCTAAAGTTCTCTCTTTGAGACTTAGAGAGAGAGGTTATGGGTTGGATAATTTCCAGCATTTAAAATGCATTAGTGGGAGGTAGGAAGATTTTAGACGTGGCTTTAATTGCTAATGAATGCATTGATATGTAAAGGAAAAGGAAAGACAGGGGCTTGGTGTGCAAGCTAGATATTGAGAAAACTTACTTGCTAATGAATGCATTGATATGTGAAGGAAAAGGAAAGACAAAGGCTTGGTGTGCAAGCTAGATATTGAGAAAACTTACGATCACGTGAATTGGGGTTTTCTCTTATTTATGTTGAGGAAGATGGGCTTTAGAAGTGAGTAAATAAAGAGGACGGAGGCTTGTATTTTTGTTGAAAACTTCACATCTAGCTGGTTGGAAGAGGCAATATCTTTTAAAGGAGGGAGAACTATGCTTATCAAGAGTATGTTGGCCAACTTATATGTCTTTTTTCCCTGTTTAACGCCAAAAAGATTTTCTTTGGAAAGGGGAAGAAGGGGAGATGAAAATTCATCTTGTTCAATGGGAAAAGGTGAAACTTCCAATGATGGATGGACCCTTAGGGATTTGAAGACTTGAGGCTTTTTAACAAAGTTCTTTTGGAGAAGTGTCTATGGAGCTAAGCAGTGGAGGATAGGGCCTTGTGAAGAGAGGTTATTGCTTCTAAGTATGGGTTTAATCATAGGGGATGACTCTCGAGGGAGGTAGTGGAGGTTGTG
This sequence comes from Nyssa sinensis, assembly GCA_008638375.1. Lineage (NCBI taxonomy): Eukaryota > Viridiplantae > Streptophyta > Magnoliopsida > Cornales > Nyssaceae > Nyssa > Nyssa sinensis. Next base: position 17,606,194 of record CM018047.1, read on the forward strand.
GGGTGTGGAAGCATTTTTGGAGAGGGGTGGAAGACTTTCTTCCTCTCATTCGCTTTGATGTGAGAGAGGGGCTGAGGGTGAGATGTTGGAAGAATACTTGGTGCGCGGAGATGAAACTTTGGAGGAGAGGTTTACCACTCCTTTTGGGAAAATTGGAAGGAAGGGAAAATATTACAAAGGAAGGAAGAAGCATTTCTAGGAAAAGGAAGGGCATTTCCTCGTGTCATTTGGTTGAGTAAGAATGAAAGGAAGAAGGAATGGAATGGGTATTGTGAAGTTTTACCATTATACCGTTCTATTAAGAGGAGTCTTCTTTTTAAATGGTAAAAAAAAAGTGGAGCTTTTTCCATCTTTTTTTTTTCTCACTGTTGGGAGGAAAAAAATGGTGGGCCCAAAGGAAAGGGGCTTCCCTCATCCTTCCCTTTCCCTCCCCCCTTCCCCTCTACCAAACAAATCAAAAAATCTCCTTTGTACCCCCTTTCCTTTCCCTCCCTGCTTCCTTCCTTTCTTCCTTCGTACCAAACTTATTGTAAATCAACCAAATTAATGAAATTATGAACAAAACTAGACCTCATTTTTTTGACTAAAAACCTAATTAATTTATGTACTTTTGATTTAACTTTTATATTGTCTATATCAATGAATATTAAAACCAACTAATCTTCAAATGTTCAAAAACATAATCAAGCTCTGCTAAGTATCATAGTTTGAAATTTAATTTGGCTTTCGGGAGCTGTGAGTCTTGGGTTACAAGAACAAGAAACCTTTACTTTCTCCATTCTCTATTGATAAATAAAATGGCAAAACTGGAAGTAGTCTGTTTATTGTCAGTGATCCCAATATATGTCCTAAAAGATCCTTGCGCAATAGTGCAGTATATTTCATTTCTGGCAATGGATTGGCGACAGAGAAGGTATAGGGCAGGGTTGGAACTTGGAAGGAATTTTTTTTTTGTTTTTATTTTTTTCCCAGTTGCAAGTAGGAAAAAATTATATTCTCTTTTTCAAGATTTTCCTTTTTTCCTTTTAAGAAAAAATATTAAATGATATGTCAGCCAGCCCCCACATGAGAGTTTTAGATGTTGGCTTATATTTCAAACATCTTGTCTAATCCAATGGATGGAGGCACGAATATGCTCACCCTTTATCTTAGTATTGGGTGCCATATATTTTGTGTAGCAGCATGAGATTTTTAGAGGTTGGACCATTTGGCTTATATTTCAAACATCTTGTCTAATCCAATGGATGGAGGCACGAATATGCTCAGCCTTTATCTTAATATTGGGTGCCATATATTTTGTGTAGCTTATTTCCCTCATAAGTTTATCCAGTCGCTGTATTACTCAGTTCAATGCTAAAAGATATTACTTAAGTTAGCTGTGCATTTGTTTCTCTCTTTGAATAACTCATCTATTTCTTTTGAAGTCAATAATTTGGCTGTTTTCCTGTTCTGAGTGTTCTCTGTAATGATTGTGGCTAGTTTGATGCCAAGTTTATTGTGGGAGTTGTGGTCCCAAACTGCATAATTTCTCGTTGGCTAGTGGTGTAATTACTTGGCTCATTTTTCATTCCACCCTTAGAAATTTTGGCAGTAAAAAAGTGTATAAAAAAAAAGACATGGTAGATTAGTTGTGATCTCAAACATGAACAGATTGTACTTGGTGTGTTCCCTGGAACTCATCCATTGTTTTGATGCCTAAACTCACTATTGCCATTTTGAAGTTGCTACCATTAATCCAGTCTACTGGTTTCTGTGAGGCTGTAAAGGGTGTAGAGATCTTTTATATCATGAGATGAGTTGACAGAATACTTAATTGGGTTGTGAGCACACAATGGGAGCTTTCTGTTATTTTCTCAGCTGAAATGGTTCACACTTTCTTCGACATGTCAAAAAAAAAGTGGGTGTCTCCTTTTAGTGTGCTTTTTAGGTATATTTCCATGTTATGATTCTTCCTTGTATTGTACGAAGCTTTCAAAACTTGCAGGAAGTAGGTGGAGAGAATTTTAACATCTTGCATTTTTTGTAAAAACCGGGAGGAAAGCGAGTTGTGATCTTGTGGTTCCCCCCCCTTTTTTTGTATACATATCATATTCTTCACACTTTTGTTTACTGTTCGTTGCTAGGAGGGGATCTCCTCTTTGGTCATTGTACCTTCTTTCTCTCATTCGATAAATTCACTTCATTTGTTATTTAAGAAAAAATGTGGACACAATACATCATAACTGCCTGTTTTTGGTACTCAGTAGGAACAATTGTTTTTCGTGACTAGATCTAGAATTAAGTTTAAGTAAGAGTTGGAATGGTCACTTACCCAAAAAAAAAAAAAATAGTTGGTAGGGTCTTTGGCAAGAAATTTGGCATGCTTGTTGAGATGCTAAACTTATGGAATATACTTTTTTGATAAGTTAACCTAATGGAATATACTAAGATTTGGAAGGGCATTATATGGTTTGTTTTTCCTATTTTTTTCCCACTCTAGAGCTTTAGACGGGAAGTGTGTGGAAATTTGATCTATATTTCTTATTTTATGGCGATTAATCTATCGTATTTAATCATCTGATCAGCTGAACTTATATGTTCTATTTGGTATCGAGGGATGAAAACTGGAACATAGCGAAGGTAGGAGGGATGTGAAAGGTAAACCTAGGGAAAGGAAGCTCTTTTGTACCCGTTTGTTTGGTTAATATGGAAGGCAAGACAAGGGAACAAAAGGGGAGTTGTTAGATTTTACCTCTGTACTCTTATATGTTAAGGGAAGGCCGGAAGGGTGTAGTTTGAATGGCAAAAACAAAAAAGAAAGGGAAGCCCTTTCCCTCCCCTCTTCCTTTCAACCTACTTTTGGGTATAGAAGGAAAGCCTCCCCGCTCCTTTTTCTTCCTTGCCTTTTCCTTAAACTCCATCTGTGTCTCTCTTTCTCCTTCCTCTCCTCTCCTTCCTTCTGCTCTTCCACCCACCAAATAGACCATTAAATTCATACAATTTTTTATCCTAAGTGAAAGAGTTTATTTAAAATCATATATATTAGTATCATTTATCAACATAATAGATCTAACTGCATGCCTACATATTTTCACTTGAAGCAGGAATTATTCATGACATTAATTTAGACAACAATATGGGGCAAAGGAATATGCTGTGCACCAGTCAGATGATTGATTTGGAAGTGGATCAACAAGACCAGGGCCGTTTCCATCCTGAACCTCATGTACTTTTTGGGAGCATAACTAATTTTCAACCTCATAATATTCCCACGACATTTGCTGCTCCTGGGAACACAACCAATTTTAATGTTCATCATCTTCCAGAGCATCGTCTTGACAGTGCTTTGTTCTATGGGATGACACAATACAATGGTGTTCAACATCAACATCCTGCTACAAGTCTTGACTTAGCTTGTTGGTACTGTATTCAATTACTGTAATCCATATGTGGTTCCTTCTTCTGGTACCAGAATGTTCCCTGTTCCACTAAATTATGGACCGCATGATCAGTTACCATCTTCCAGCAATCATGGAAACTTTGGAGTCTGTACTGATGACTATGGAAGGAATAATCACTTCAGTGGATGGTGTCGGAGGTATGTTTAAGAGAAAGAATGCAGAAGGCATTCCAGGGAATTTCCAGTATTGTAATGCTTCAGCAGGCTCTAGTTCATCAGTTACTCATTTGCATACAAGGCCTCTGGAATCTGGTGTTGCTTTGATGGATGCTTCGTCCTTTGCACATGGGAACAATATTTCGTCAATTATGGAAATTGCATCTCACAGGAGTGAGAGGAATAGATCAGGTGTTACTGGACTGGATCCTGTTTTGGCGCATAATCCGAATCATTTGATTCAAGGAAATTATCTGGGTCAGCCTTTTCAGATGGCCAGCACTACCTGGTTAGACCAACAGTTTAGCAGTAACAGTGGTGATGGAGGCAGCTTTTCCTGGAATCAGGCACCTGCCTTGACCTATTTGCATGGTAATATTTTCAGCCTTCATAGCATTATTATTTTTTAGGCTTTTGCTTGTTTTTTCTGTCTTATTGTATTTTCTGACAAGATCCTCACTCTACCTCATGGCAGCTAAAACTTTTGAATGGTAAGTCATTCTTGTCATGTTAAATCTCTTGGTAGCTTAAAATTTTCAAAATGAGACGTTTCATCCCTTTCACAATCATGTTAAATTCTTTTTAAAAAATTGGGTGGAAGTTCCCCCCCTGGCTCTTTTCTTTTTCTCATCTAGAATGAACAGAAGTGCCTGCATAATTATTTTCTTTGAAAGCACTGTTTTCCATGGAAAGGGAAAAATGAAGCCCAATGAGAATAGCTGTGTCCAATTTAATATAATATTAGTTATTAAAATTTTAAAAATGCGACTATGTGAACAAATTAAAAATCTCTCTCAGGGAGCAATGTCAATGGAGGTTGCTCAGAAGCTGGAAACATTGGAGTGCAGGCATACCGGGAGACAGCTAACAATGGAAATTCCACAAATTTCCTGCATCTTCCTCCCATCCAAAGGCATCATAATCTTCATCATCCACCACCACCACCTATGCAAGGAGTGAGAGGCCACAATATCAACATTCATTCTCAAGTGGCAGCTTCTTCTCATAGATATTCAACAAATAGTGCTTCACACACCAGTATGAATCCTTTCCAGGATGGTGCGGAGGTGGGGCCTAGATATGTGGGATCTGTTCCACCAACTGGCCTTAGGATATACAGGCCTCAACGAAGGGGAGTCATGCCTGAGGCAACTCAACGGCACCACGACCTCCCTCACCTAAGAGTTCTGCCAGCAGATGTAATATTTCCTCTATGTTTTAGCAATTTTCCTTTAACTTTTCTGTTAAGTGAGACTGTTCTATTTGAAATGAAATACATGATATATTAGTGATTATTGACTGTATGTTTATTCTGTCAATAAAAATGGCTTAGCAGTTCTGGTTGATGTCTGTAGGAAGTTGCCATACTAGAGATTTCGGGCTATTATGAGGTAGGGAATTCCATTGATCATCACAGAGATATGCGCTTGGATATAGACCACATGTCTTATGAGGTAAGTTGAGGAAGTTCATCACTTGTTCTTACCAAAAACAAATAGTGGGAATATCTCATCGATAAATATTTGACTAGCTGATGAGTATTTTTTTCATCTTGAAATCTTTAATCAGACTTGTAAAAATTAACGTGAAAATTTTAAATTCTACGCCAGGAGCTTCTTGCTTTAGGGGAACAAATTGGCAATGTAGGCACTGGGTTGTCAGACGAAATCCATTATGAGTCGTCTAAAAATGAGAACATATGTTTCATCTACAACTTGTATCAATCTGGAAGAAGCAGCATGTGTGGACCACGAACCTGATTTCTGTGTCGTATGTCAGGTATTGTTACAACTCGGGCTACAAATTTTTTTTAGCAATCAAAAAGTTTGAATATACTAGATGTTCTGAAGACACTCCAAACTCTTCTTTTCTTTTCTTTTAAACTTTTTTGTTCATGAGTGGTGAAGAAATGTGTAGACGTATCCCATGTTTATTTAAGTCACAATCTTTTCAGACTAATTCCTGACTTGTTTGTTAAGCTACCAGTTCTTCTGAACATATTAAGGCTGGTAACATTTGTTGCTCTTGGTAGTTTTCTTCTTTCTCATCTGCTTTTTTATTTTTGTACTGATGAAATTTTTGTTTGACATTTTGATTTATTCCCAAAGATTCTTTGCTTGATGTTATCATTGTCATTGTCTTCCCAAATCTTCCACAATTGTTTCCTTGTGTTTGTATTAGTTTTGGGCAAGGAATAATTTTGCAAATCACAAAGTTGTTGCTATATCATAATAGTTAGAGAAGAAAAGAAGCAAGCACCTTGACCCAAAAAAAGGAAGCAAGAGTGTCCTTCTTTCCCCCACCCAGCCTATTATTTATCCAGGAATATTTCTTTACTTGACAAATTGATGGCATTTCTAATATGGACATTTGGGATTTTACAGACTGATTATAAGAGCCAAGATCAGATTGGAATTCTTGATTGTGGACACGAGTATCATGTAGATTGCATAAAGAAGTGGTTGCTCGTGAAGAATGCCTGCCCCATCTGCAAATCTGCAGCATTGACCACAGAAAGAAGTGATTTACGGAAAAAGGAGTGATGCCTATGACCAATTCCAAAACATTGCCCTTTATTCTCGTATATATCTATTTATTTCAGTGACTGGTATTGTTATGTACTCTCTCTCTCTCTCTCTCTCTCTCTCTCTCTCTCTCTCGATATATATATATATATATATATATACTTACAGAGATATGACCAACAGTGGACACTGCCCAAAACATTTTATTTGTTGGCATCATGTCTGTCTCCAAGTTGTACAGACTTTTTTATTCATATTTTTGAATCATGCCTCACGTGCTGTTAATATGTATTAATCTATTAATCTGTGGAATGTTGAATATATAACCCTGTTCAATGTTCAAATTCATTATTCTTGGTTTATTACCATTGATTCTATGGTTTGTAGGTATCTTGGTGCTAGTTTATATACAATATGGCACTGTCACATTTTTCGAATGCATATCAAATAATTTGATGATTTGGAGACCAAGCCAGTTTAGTACCCGGTTTGAGTTATTTACAGATATGGAATAGCGATTGTGGATAATTATATGGATGAAAGTGGTTATGATACAATCAGTTTGGCGTTTTAATGGATGTAATTCAAAATTTGGTGTTTAAATTGATGTTATTCAAAATTGATTGTCAAAAATTATTATTATGTACTATTTTATTCGTACGTCAATAATATATATTTATTTATTTGTCGAAGGTCAGACTAATTTACTCCTTATTCATGTGATAGAGTGAGAGCTCGTAAAAATGACAGTTGCTTCCTTTACCCTCGTCCTCTTATCGGGAAACATCTACGCAGCCTTGAAAATTTAAGCCTCTCTGTGATAAGACTAACAATTGCTTCCCCGCATAGGTAGCTATAGCCCTTCACCCAGTTTGCCACTCCAGACTAAGACCTGTTGAACAGTCTTTTAAGTTTACATTTGCTATTTTATTTGGAAGATCAGAAAAGAAAAGCAAACAATTAAGCATCAGCAGAGGTCAATCCCCCACTCCCATTTCCTTCTGTACTTCCTGGCATTCACATCCTCTAGGAAGGCTAAAGTTTTAACCAACTTTAATGTCGATTTTGAAACACAATCCTTCTCTCTGTGGGCTCTCTTGTGCATGGAATAAGTAGAAAGCAACACTTTCCTTGGTTATTCAGACTTGAACGATGAAACTTTAGCTCTGAAAAAGTTTCGGAATGATAGGGGCTCTGGATTTAACCCAGAATCAAAGCTGTTCAGAAGTTGCCCTCCAAATCATCAACAAAGCAGCAGTTCAGACCCTTGAAAATTTGCTTTCATTGGCTGAGGTCTGTTTGGCAGTGATGCGACCGTCAAGAAAGCATTTCTTTAGAGAAATTTCAAGCATTTCAACGACTGGCTAAACTTTTCTCCTATGGTTCATGTCTTTGTAATGATTTTTCAGATGCTTAATAGAGAAACAGATTCATCATTTTAAATACCCAACATTGAACTAATCATTGTCAGATACAAGATTCAAAAATTGTCCAACGACATTAATGCTGTGCAACCAAAATACAATAAATTGCAGTTAACAAATGAAACAATACAGATGGGGAATAACTGAAGTAAATCCTAATAAACTGGCATTGGATGAAGGGAGAATCTGCATAATGCCTTCATAAAAGGACTTCAAACTAATGTCTGACCTCACAAAAACTAAGTATTCCAGACACTAAAACCGTGCTAGTGAATGCGGAGAGAGAGGGAGAGAGGACTCATGAGTTGCAATGCAGAGTTCTTGAATTTTAGGGCAAGGAAAGGCGGCTAATCTTTCACTCATCAATCTTTTACTGTTGGGGTTAGGAGGAGCAGCAACCAACTTTTTTCACAGCCGAAACATCATCCTTGCTTCCAACATTAATGGTTTGCCCCTTGGGCAAGGCTGCAGGGTCATCCCCAATATCAAGCGCTTTCCGGCTGACCACGTGATGTATTTGGGTCAGCACTTCGGTGAATGCATTCTCAACGTTCATTGACTCAAGAGCAGATGTCTCCATAAAGAACGTGTTCTCTCTCTCAGCAAATGCCTTTGCATCCTCGGTGGAAACAGCACGCAGGTGACGCAAGTCTGCCTTGTTCCCTATAAGCATAATCACAATGTTGGAGTCTGTATGATCCCGGAGCTCTTTTAACCATCTCTCAACATTCTTAAATGTAACATGACGAGTGACATCATACACAAGCAATGCACCAACAGCTCCTCGGTAGTAAGCACTTGTAATTGCACGGTATCTTTGGCAAAGAAATTAAATCAATTATTTTCAAATATCAAATTCAGAGTTTTAATATTTACAATTAGAAAGGAATGACCAAAATCATAATAAAAGAGAGAGAATGCTCATTTTATTGTACACCTAACTTCACCAAATAATCATGCAAGTATATCTGTACCTCAGAAGTAGACCACGGTAAAGTTTATGCTGCAGTAGGAAACTGTAAGATAGTGTTAAACAAAAACCACTACATAACAGAGGCCAATTCCATTTTAGATTACATTTAATGTGTATATCTAACATATTCTTCCATTAGTGTTGCACTGCCTCATTCTCAGATAATGGAACAGTCTCATTAAGCCCTCGTATAAAAATACTGAAGCTAACTCGCAAATAAAAATAAAGGAACCATAAACAGTAAAAAAAAGGTTTGGGGCTTCTATTTCTATATTAAATATAAAAAACTTATGCATTATTTTCCAATTCCTTTCCATCATGTAATGATATGACTCTTTCCTGGTTGTCAGTAGAGCACAAACCCATGTACCATCATCATGTTCTACATTTCTTTTTTTTTTTTTAAATTCTTAGTTTGTAGTTTAACACTGCATTGCTTCTCCACTACAATAACTCCACAAAAATAATTCTTAAGGTCCCATAATATATACATAACGTGTCCATTTCATCCTATAATTTCCTTCCCAGACTATTATCTAAAATCCACACCACTTTGTCTTTCTCTTTTCAAGGTTCAAAAAGTGATGTAAAATCACACATCTATTACATCTCAACACAAAAATATACAAACCCCACTGGCACTAAAGATGTTATTTTTCTCCAGTTGTAACTCTATGAGCATGAAAATGTTTCTTGTCAGGTAGGCTATTTTAGCGTCAAGTTTCAATAATCAATCATTACAATATCTAAAGCACAAACTGACTCACCTACTTCATATGAATGCCTCACCAAGGCTTTTCTACCTATAGAAGTGCCAATCTGCAAAGCTCAAGTTCCAGAAAATATCAACAAATCTAAAAGATTAAGTTTGGAGTTCACATTGAGAAGAAAGATCCATATACTAATGTGTTTGTTTCACATTGGTGTTGTTTGTGCAAGGCTAAGAAGCACGGATACAGGATACGGATACGGATACGGGACACGGACACACAGACACGCTATTTCTAAAAAAAATAGGACAAGTTCACATTGAATATATATAAATTTTTTATATTTTTATATGACCATATAATAAAAACCAAATGTTATTTCAGTTAAATTTGACAGTAAAAATACACAAATTTAAAAAATATTATTAAGATATTAAATAACAAAGTCATTAAATAAAAATTAAAGAACTTCTTCATTTAATCATCAACATCCATGATTTAAGTATCCGAACACATGTCTGGTAAGTGTCTGAGAGTGTCGGTGTCCGACACAGACACGTAAGCCAAAATAGAGTGTCCGTGCTTCTTAGGTGCAAGGTTATTAATTCATTGCCCAGTCACTTGGGCAATGTAAAATCTGTTAATCGGTCGGTCTACTGGACTGCATTGAATAATGCTTCCATCCATGGTGGAGGTGTTGGCCTTGTGGAGAGGCAGCATGGTAAGCAAAAAGATGAAAGAGGTGTGGTGTATGGCTTCCATTGTGCTTATGGAAGATAGTCTGGATGGGAAGAAACCACAAATTTTTTTGAAGGAGTAACCTGTTTGGAACGCTAAGGCCATTCTTTTAAGCACCCTTTATTTTTGAATGTCAAGAGGATAGGTTTTTTTTTTTTTTTTTTTGAACTCTTTGAGAGTATAGTCGTATTCTTGGCTGTATATGGGTGCACCCCCTTGGTGCTTTCTTCTATAAATTCTTTACTTATAAAGAAAATCAACAAATGCATAGAAAAAACAGGATATCTACCCCAAACTCATAAATAAAAAGCATCCAGAATCATATTCTTTAACCTATAAACTGGTAATTCCACCTCCTCAAAAGTACACTGATTATGTTTGAATCGTATACCCCACACTACACACAAAGAGGAGCCACTTGTCAAGCTTGTTGAACCTTTCCAGCAAGGCAAGCTGCTCCCCATCTCCCCAAAATGTCCTTTACCGACTTTGGCATGATCTAAAACACCGCAAAAAAATAGCCAAGAGCAAGAACATCTCTAACAAACATACAATGATGAATGAGATGATTAGTAGACTCTTCCGCTTTATTACAAATGCACAAATTGAAAAGAAACTTCCCCTCCTCCCAAAATTGTCCAAAGTAAGAATCCCTTTCAAAGCCACAATCCAGACAAAAAGGGAGACCTTCAAAGGGACCAAAACTTTATATACATAAAACACCCACTAAAAGTGTTCTATTTCTCCACTTGAAGTTTTGAATTCCTTTGGGAGCATGAAAATGTTGCTCATTAGGTAGGCTATTTTAGCATCAAGTTTCAATAATCAAAATATTACAATATCTAAGCACAACTTGACTTGACCACAATTCATATGAATGCCTCACCAAGGCTTTTCTACCTATAGAAGTGGCAAACAACTGCAAAGCTCAAGTTCCAACAAATATCTATGAATATAAAAGATTTAGCTTGGAATCCACATTGAGAAGAAAGGTCCATATACCACAACAACACTAGCCTGCTCTGGAGCCACTCACCTTGATGCTACTCCATATGCCGTAGTTACACCACCAACAAAGCTCATGCCAACTTCATGTACGGTATTTCCTCAACTCCTTTAGGGGGAACATCATCTTATGAAGCATTTTTGCCATTAAAAAGGCCAACCACACTATCACAGCCATATATCAAGTTGTAAACATACTTAACTGGCGAATGAGGTAGGAATAATAAAATAGATGCACTTTTAAGTACATTGAAATTGGGAACACATTGAAGAAAGAGGCCATTGACACAATTAACCTACAACTGACATTGCAAGTCCATATATCATGCCTCCTTTAAATCTCTACGCAGAATTTGTAATGTTGCAAGCTATTACATAGTTGGAAATATTCTACTTGTAAAAAAAAAGTTGGAAATATTCTACTTATAAAAAAAGAGTTGGAAATATTCAACTCAAAATATATAATCCATTATCAGATAAAATTAAAATCTATTTCAAGATGGAATACGGTTTTTTATCTTCCTCGGAAGATCCAATTCCCTAAGCATTCTAGGATTTGTAGGCATAGGGAGGCTACGGAGGATGTTTTCATCTAGTGGGCAGGAAAGGAGAAGCATTAGAGCCTGGTGTTTGTAAGTTCTCTACAAGACTAGAACTTATAAGATGCCATCATTTGGATAAGATTTATCCAATTTAGGGGTCCCATCCAATAAAACTAAAGATTTAAACTGCTTTATGAAAAGGAAACACCAATAGAAATAGATGTGTAGTAAGGAAGACCTTTTTCTACAAATTATTTGCTAAGGTGGATAGAGCAGAGAACTATTGGTTGAGAGTTTGGAACTCCTTTGTGCCACTTATGATGGCTTTCTTTGCGTGGACTGCAGTAAAGCACAAAATTTTGAAGACTGTCAACAGGCAGTAAAGGCTACCTAGTAGATATTGTATGTGCAAGAGTAAGTGGAGACAATTACTCACATCTTCCTCCGTTATGAGATATGCAAAGAATTATGGAGTTTAGTCCTCTTTAAGGTGTTCACTCTATTGCTAATATGATTTGTAGTTGACATATGGGCAGAAAGATGGAACAAGAGAGCTTCTCTGGCAAGCAGTGTGCATCTTGATGTTACATTTATCTAGTGTCATGGAAGGAGAGAAAAATGAGGGCATTTGACAATAAAGAGGTACGTGTTTCTAAGCATAAATAAATTCTGTTGAGATCTTTGTTTTCGATGACAGGGAGTTCATAGTTTTCAAAAGAGCAAAATTTATGGAGTTATTGGATTCTTTATCTGATTAAAATTGGTGGAGTGTGCTCTCTTTTATTCTTCTTTCAATTGGTGTACATCTCTTATCTACTAAAGGTTTGTCCTTTCCTCTTTAGAAAAAATATTTATGACTAAAACCCATAATCATGTATGTTGGGTGGTTGTCATGAGTTCACTTGGATCATCGGTGACCTGTTTGCGACCTGATGCAAAGTTTTGACCCGATTTTGTTCTTGGAAATTTTGAATAGCCTCTCCGTCCAAACAGAGAAGGCTTTAATTTTTGGATGTTTGTAGCTTGATAGTTTCGTAAGTCTCTATATAAGGGTATTATTACTTTAGGTTTTCGGAAGTATGATCATTGTGAGAGTGAAGAGCTACTTTGTGAGCCGTCTTTGAGTGTAAAGGGACATTTGAGTTTGTAAGTGTTTTCACTCTTGTAATCTCTATTCATAGTGGATTGATCATTGCTATCCGTGGACGCAAGTAACTTGCTGAACCATGTACATTGTTTGGTGTTCTTTATTTTGCTTCGTTTGTTTTGTTTTTGCACTTTCTTGCTTCCGGTTCACAACAATATATAAGAAGTTTCACTTGTTAGCAGAGGACAATCAGCTGTTTCGCTTGAGTTGTATCTCCTGCAACCCAAAGGGAAAGGTGCATTGATCAAGTTCTAGATGGAAACACAAGTTTGAGTCTTCTTACTTAAATTTTTTTTTTATAAGTTGAGTCTTCTTACTTATTAAAGGAAGTTTCATTCGTTCACCTACGAAAATGGCAAAAGTACTGTTAAAAGGTCTGTGAAACACAATATATTGAGATTGTAGTCCCCACAGAACTGAAGCGCTTACAGATAGATCTAGGTCAAAGTATCATATCCCTCAAACCACAACATGAAACAGTCCCATAAGTAAACAAGAAGCTGCATAAAATTAGACAAGCCATTCCAATTCTCATCTTGAGAGATACAGGCAATGCATACATACATATGTTTGTGTATATATGTAATCCCTGAAAGGACGTAAATCTATAAGTTCTTATAGTGTATGCGAGTGTTTAGAATCCTGAAACAGAACAAACTCCCTTCTTCGCCACTCACGATCGGAAAACCCTAGGATTACTAAATCACAGAAAAATAGCAGTATATTAAAACTTTGAATCTCAGAAGACGAAAAATCAACCATCTCCTTACATTTTCTGAGCAATCAACAGGAAATTACCCACAGCAGAAAATTTGAAGAGAATGAGAATTTGGGAAAGTACCTTTCTTGGCCAGCGGTGTCCCAAATCTGCGCCTTGACGATCTTGTCGTCGACGCGAATACTCCGAGTGGCGAATTCAACGCCTATAGTGGATTTCGATTCAAGACTGAACTCGTTCCTAGTGAACCTCGATAGCAGATTCGACTTACCCACACCCGAGTCGCCAATCAGGACCACCTTGAATAGGTAATCGTAGTCATCGTCGGCTCTGTACGCCGCCATCTAGTCTTCCCAACCCTTCCTCTAGAAAGTATATTCTTTCACAGATCAAATTTGAATCTACAGATATATTATTCCTTTATGTTGAAAACAAATCACAGAAAAGCACCGGTTCCAGAGAAAGAACTATAGCAGAGAAGAAGAGAAAAGGAAAGAAAGAGTGAGAAGGCAGTGGGGGCGCGGGGTTCAAAGTTGAGGAAATCAAAACTGGGACAACAGTGGCCTGGGTTGGCACTCAACGGACTCCATTAGATACTTTTCAAATAAGACCAGTGTCAGCGAAATTTGAAAACTCGCATATAAAATACACATACTAATCGGATCATATAAGTTTCAAAAATCGCAACTTATGTAACATTTTCTTTCAAGTAAGGCTCGGCAATTAATTAATGAAAAATAGAATTAAATAATTAATCACAAGTAATATTATTCTTATTATAAAATTTTATTAATTTGTTAATACGAGTGTTCGAATGGTTAATTAATTAAATTATTTAATATATACAGAAACTAGTCAACTAAGTTTTTTGATAGCTAATCAATTAAGTCTCTTAGAATTTCTTAACATGACTACCATTAAAAGACTAAATTCACTTAACATGACCAGTATTGAATGACTAAATTCACTAATGACTGAACAATTACAATAGCAAATAAAATTTCTTAATAAAATGTTAACGTAAAAATAGACTCATTAGTTATACTTTATCACAATTTCAAATAAAATTTTTCGTTATTAATTTAAATAATTCAATCCTAAATTTTTGTAATCGCTCGTGTAATTGTTTTAGTTATAATTGCATGATCTCACTTTGAAACTCGCATAAATTATAAAATACTATTTTAAAACTTAAGTAAAATCATAAGATACTAAAATATAATAATATACAATCAGGTGAACGACTCTTGTTAACAATTTAAAGTTAGATTTAATTAAAATAAAATTATAAATTAAAAAATTGAATTATTTCAATTGATAATAAAAGATCTTATTTGGACTAAACTACAACATACTAAAAAATAAGTTTGATGTTTGGATATATCTATGTTATAATTACCAATTAGAAATATCAGAAGTAATTCTTGAATATGAATGCCATATTTGTTTTTTTTTTTTTGACAATAGAAGCAATGAAACATTACAATTCATGCATTACAATATGTCAAACATCAGTTATTCAAATATAATTTAAAAAGTGTAATTTAAAAATCGTGTTATTTTTCTAATTTACGAGGAAACCAATCTCCCTCAAAAGCTAGGCATGAATGTTATCAAGTTATGCAGAATCTTAAAGCATTAAATTAAGAAAAATAATCAAAATTAAAATTCCAGTGCCTTATCATGATGAAAACAGATGATTAAATGACATAAAATTCATGAATAAATAGCCTACCCCCGCCAAAAAATATCATTGATCTATCCCAATTTGTGGTAAAACATGGAGCACGCAAGCTCAGTTTTGTTGGCGATGAAAAAAAGGAAAAGGCAAAAGAAAAAAAAAACTATCTTAATACATATATTCTCTCATATAAGATTACAAATTATTGCTGTCCGAATTGCAATTGTGAGAAAGAAAAGAAAATGTGTAAGGTTTTTGTATTGAGAATATGAAGGAAATTTATTTTTCCTTTCCCTTCACAAAATCTGCTAAACAAACATAGCCTTAATTAATCGAGCTAATGCAGCTATATGATAATGATCAAGACAGGTCCAACTTCACCTAAATAATTGAACCCCTAGAGTTTTTGTCACTTCAAACACTTCTATTTACATGCTTGTATGGCAAATTATTAGAAATACCAGGCAACAACACTGAGAAAGCAAATGAAAATTATTTACCAATAGAAAAGAACCGTGCTTTCTTTCGTGATCTCAAAGATTCTTGTCAAAATTTTTACATAATCCCACTGAATTCTGCATGTGCATCTGCAAGAATAATAACAAGTCCTTATTTTTGTTTTCTAAACAGGCATAAACCTTTGCAACATATTCAGACTCAATCCCATATAAATGAGATGCAGAAGCTGCTTTATAAGTCAGGAGCTGCAAGTCACCTGTTGCCATGAAACAAGAAAAAGGAAATCCATATATTAGGCCAAATATGGATACATTAAAGAAATATGCATAAGAGGTGGCGTGTAAAAGTGCTTTTTTATTTTTATTCTTGGGATGTGTAAAAATGTATTGCTTTTTGTGAGTGGTTATCCTTAAAAACCATATTCTTCTAGAACGTGTCACCACATATGGCTGCAATTTATTGCAATTAGAGTATGTTTGAAAATAAGAAAATAGAAGCATATGCTGCAGAAAGACTGTGTGAAGGAACTCGGGTTTCTCACAGCTTATGGTAGAGCCTGCACAAACCCAACTAAACCCAGTTAAGTAAATCAAACTCAATCCATTCAGTAAATGGGTCAAATTAAATCAACGATTCTGGTCCGGGGCTTTTAGTTAAACACCAAACGCTAGTTAAAAATGCAATTCAATGCTAATGTCAACTTTCACATAGCTTTAACAAACATTTCGTGGAATTCAGAGTTTAAAAACATAATCTGTACCGATCAAAAAGAAAAAGATAAAAAGGAAAAAACATAATCTGTATATCGAATCAAATGAAGCTACAGGATAAGATACCTGCCGCAAACTCCGAGTTAAGTATGCTCCGACTGAAGTGACGTGTCAACCACCACTTGCAACGGAACCTCCAAGACTTCCCCAATATGCCATCTGTCAAATTTTTGGGGATCCTATTGAAACGAATAGAGTAACTTTGCTTGGGTCCATCTTCATTTCCATCAAGGCACATTGACATTCGATCTTCCTCACATTCAGAGAGCTTCAGGAAGCAAGCAGCAAACTCTTTCCATGTGTTGCATTCTGCATAGGTAGCATCCAAATGCAAAGCTATCATTTCCAGTAGTTGTTCGGTGCTATAATCCCCTGTAAATATGAAAAAAAAAAAATAAATAAATAAATCAAGATCTTACAGATTCCAAACCACCAAGCATTAGATTAAGTGGTATCTTTTCCACCTCCCTAACAGGAGGTTGAGGGTCCTGATTCTCAAATGGGTCTAAGCGTGGCTGTGTGAGTCTTACTTATTAAAAAAAAAGGCCTTACAGATTCCAAAGTGATTATATACAGTTAATGCACAATGATGTAAAAATTGCATTTTTAAAAAGGTACAATGAATATTGATGATCTTTGTTTTTTTAAATGACACAACTTATCTGCCATGCCACTCTATATGTGCTCTGACTAAACTTTGTTAATATAGCACTAAACATATGTATAAATTGCTAATATATGTGTTTGTTGTTTTTTTTTTTTGTTGTGTGTGTGTGGGGGGGAGTAAAATTCTTAAGGTGAATATGGGGTCAGTTGCATCTTGAATAAACTTTGTTAATATAGCACTATTCATATGTATAAATTGCTAATATGTTGTGTCGTTTGTTTTTTCTTTCTTTTTTGGGGGGGGGGGGGGGGGGGGGGGGTTTAAATTCTTAAGGTGAATATGGGTTCAGTTGCATCTTTTCGTCATCTTCTCCACCAAACCTTTTTCAGCAGCGTTCTCCATTTAACACAAAACTCTAGACCTGCCAAAGGATCATATCACAATCCAGATCCGATACGGTACAGAGGATTTTAAACCTTGATCCAAATCTGATAGGTTTTTAAGTTAAATGGATAAGATACCGGGGTAACCCAATCCATTAAGAACCCGATCTGGTGACGCAATATATAATATCTCAACTAGTCTGAGACTCTGAACTGTAGAATCAAGAAATGATCTAATAGTTTGAGCTAAAACTATGTTGACTTTGCTCTTCTTTCATGCTTCTATTGCTTTTGAGCCTCCGTCCGAGCGAGGGAGAGAGAGTGATGTGGGTATTGCCTGTGGCTTGGGCTTGGGCTCAAGATTGACTTGGAAGAGAGCTTCAAGATGAAGAAGAGAGCAAAAAAGTGAAATGTATGATAAAGCTCTGTGTGGTTTCTTGTAATGATGGATTGTGGTTTGCAGAAATACAAAACAGGCTTAATGGAAGATGACTATGTCTTTCACCAAAAGTAATAATTATACCCGGGTAGTTCAATGGCGAAAACCTCTTGATTCATTGTACACTGACTAGAGACTGCTGGGATTTGGTTTTCTCCATTTTCGGATGTTCTTGGGTGATGGCGGCTGGATTAAGGGATCTTCTCCAATGTTGGGGGGGAGGAGTTCGGGCCAGAAAGTATCCTATTGACTCTATGAATGGACAATATGTAGAGAAGTCTGTGAGCTTCATAAACTTATTCTTTATGACTTTTAGTAAAAAAAAATGAAGTTTGAGAAGTCTCCATTTCCATGGATCAGGAGGGATTCCTTTATTTCCTCTTCTTCTAAGTCTCAAATAGATTTCCCAGGGGGTGCATGCTCTTTCGTATGGTTCATGTGTAACAGGATTGCACTCTAGCATTCCTTAGGGATAACTTTTACTTATAAAAATATATATATATATATATATATATATATATATATCATCCAGCAAGACAAGTTTTAGAATGATCATGTACCATTTTGATGCAAGCTGACAAGTCTTGCCAAGGAGTGACTACATGTTGGATCCTTCTTCAAGATATCCTCAAAGCAGGCTGAAATCTTTACATAGTTCTTACTATTGAATTGCTCCAAGAGACTAGCTTTCAATCTGCACCAACAAGAAAATAATAAAGTTGATCTCTAATTATGCTATTTTGTACATTTTTCTGTTATATCCAGATCTTCCATAATCTTTTTGGTCAGAATAACATAAACTTATTTTTTTATATTTTTTAAAAGGGTTGTCTAGTGATGCCTTATTTTTTCTATGATGCAGTCAATTATGCTAATTATGATATAAATCTTTAGGGCTAATTCTGCAGCCAATTGGGTCTAGGATATGCCAATATGCCTTTGTCCCTCATTAATCCATGCTCACAGGATTTTAAGAAATTGCTGCCAGGTTTAGTGAATTGGGTGCTAAGATGTCACTTGAGAAAAAACATGAAGGGAAACCCTCGAAGAATTAAATCAAAAAGAGTAAGTAGATATAAACTAATTTTGTTCATTGAGAAAAGGAACTTCGATACAGTCCATAAAGGAAAAGACTCGATGATACTAAAATTCAACAGACCCATATCCTCCATCATTGTACGCCGGGATTCTATTTCCCGCAACAGAAATCTGCTACATATACATGAATAGAGAGATGGGCTGATTTATCAGCAAGTAATGAAAACAATGAATTTTTCATCCTTGAACTCAACATCTGATCCATCATCTGTGTGATTCCCTTATCGACACTAACACTGTCCCTCACTCTCAGGTGCCATGCCAGCACTTATTTTGATTATTGACATTGCACTCCTGAAGGTGGAAAAGGAATCAATGTGGTCTTGCACATATAAAATAGAATGGATAACTATGAAGGTACCATTTAAGTATAATATACCCACATAAAGTCATGACTAATTGGCAAAGGTTTTAACAAGTAGCAACCAATCAATTCGTCTCTCAGACTGTATTTCATACCATCAATATATTGAGATGACGGCTACCCATTCTGCAAAATCTCAGCAATCTGCCATCCACAAACTTTCTCAATTTCCTTACATCCAAACAAAATCTTTCAAGTTAGGTAGCCATGAAAGCAGCAGAAGTTGAAGGAAAATGCAGAGCAACATATTATTCACTCATTTGGGTGTTGTGACTTGTGAGAGAACACTATAGGCAGAAAAAAATTGCAAGAAATTGGTGGGGGATAAAAAATTCTCTTTTTCTCTATCAAAATCTATATGAACAGTGAGGTAATAGTGACAAGAAGAGCATCAATTGATTTCTGACCGTGAAAGAACAAATAGAGCTCAAAACCTACCAAGACTTCTCTGTTACCATTATAAACACCCACCAGTAATGCAAATGTAACAGCTACCTCCTCCGGTACCACCACCACCACCATAGCAACCCCACCTCTCACACCACCAATAACACTGCTTCTATCAACTGCTGCCCTTATTTCTACCAGTACTTCAATCACTTCTAGCAGGGAAGTTATTTCCTCCTACCTTATTTCCTCTAGTCAACCAAATGAATGTTTTCTTTACGTTCCTTGAATATATATTCCCCACCCCCCTTCACATTTCAGTTCACTTTCTTGGCAACCACAAACCATTAAGAACTTAGTGGAGGAATCATTACCTTAAAGGAAGCGTTGTGTCAGAATTACAAACAAACTTCTCCAGCTCATTCAGGGCTTCCTTAACTTGATCTCCGAGCAGCAGCATCTGGCAAAGCAAAAGCAAACTTACTTGAGTACAGGAAATTCAGAGTCAAAGTCATGCACCATGTAGAACTTGAAATTGTGTTCTGTCAAACAAGTGCAAACTTGAGCACCATTCAACTAGTGTTCAAAGAATTAGCCAAGTCCAAGTTGACTGCAGATTTGGATCAGGATTGCAGGGGGCTGATCCAATACGTTGCCACATTACAACAAAAGCACAGTTCCTATTTGACTTGTGAAACAAGTACAAAATCTAATTGAATAAGTGACATGTCCACATGCCCATAATATGAATCACGCACCCTCGAATCAGGGCCACACATGTTCAGACACATGCAAACTGATAATTTAATTTGTATAAATGTTACAAGAATCTAGCTGGCATATATATATATATATATTTCCTTTCTCTTAACATCAACTCTTTCAAGGAACAGAATTGTACAAAGGAATTAGTCATAAGGAGTACAAATAAGCATGATCAAGGAAAACTTGTGTTAAGCATGCTGTTAATTGCACTGCATGGAACATATACGATTAGATGCACTATCTGTGCCAAATGCAACAATTGAAAAATAACACAAATTGCAATGTAGCTAGGGTGGTGTTGGTGAAGTTGCCAATGCCATAATAGTGATCATGCCAAGGTGGCGTGGTCTTACACTATCTGTGCTACAAGACTTGCATTTAGCAGGCAGACAGGTTTACTATATTTTCTTTTCACTGTAAAAAAAAAAGGCTCCTAATTTGGCTTTTGACAAACAGTTGGCTTAAGTTAAATGAAATGAATACACTTACCTGTATCAGAGGAAGTACGGCTTCAAATAATGGAGGTGTTGAATAAAGGGCAAGTCGTAAATACTTCACTGCATTCTTATAGTAGTCATTAAGCTTTTCTTTATGCAAATAGGTGAAGGCCTCCAAATTCTCACTTGTACGCAGCAATCGCAGAGGCAACAACCATGAATCCAAACCTTTTGGTAAAGAAAGAAAAGTTCAGCATTTGCTATACATTTTGCTCATGAATGAAGTACAACAAACCTAACTAGGGTATTCTAAAGCCCAAAAGCACATCATAGTTACCAGAAAATGCTAATATCGAAGCAATCTCCTTTTTGGTATACATGTTCGAAAATGAGGAATACTCACATTCTAGAACACTAAATTTAGCAATCCAAGAATTTTTTTTCTTCTTAATTCTCTCTTTAATTTTCCTTTAAAAAGAAAATAATAGAAAAGAACCAAGGCAAATCAAGAGAATAACATAAACAGCTAAACAAATATATTTAGTTCAATGCTTTTGTAAGTTTCATCTCAATATAATAAATTTCTATAGCTATATGGACAACTTATATTCTAGACCTAACCGATTGTATTCCACTTATCTCGTCTGCATAAGCCTACCTCTTATCGTACCACATTTAGAGTATGTAGCGTACTCTGTCCCGTTCTTGTTCCCATTTTGTGTATCATGACAATCCATGTTCCAGGTAACATTAGATAAAATATAAGGTAATCAGTCAATTCAAAATCGCAAGTGCTTGAGACCCTTTTACAACAAGAACAATCACTTCCAGCAAAACCCAATATAGCAATCAACCTCTTATCTTTTTGCAATATTTGAGTAGTCCATCGATAGAGATGGGTGATTTACCAACACTTCAACACACTAACATAGTATCCCTTTGCCGAGATATTGAGAATAGGGAAACAAAAAATAAAAAGAAAAAAGTGAAACACGTTTTCTACTATTCAAAAAAAAAAAAAAAAACGTAAAATAAAAAGGCAGATATAATTTGGGCTAGATATGTCTATAAACTCTCTCTTTAAGCCTGAAAGTTTCTTGAATTTTTTGAAGATATTTAAGGGGGAAAAGAAAAAGACAATCGCTGCCACTAGTACCACCACTGTCTTATTCACCTCCTCCAACACCACCGCATACATTTGGAAACACCTCCAAGACAGCCCCCACAGGTAGCACCATCATTGACTCCTCCAATATATTTAGATCATTGACAAAAGTTCTTCAGTTATCCAATAGGTTTCCTCAATGCAAGAAAAGATATTGCAGTCTTCTCTCCAATTTCTTCTCACTTCCTCAGCAACAAAACACAGTTGCGATAGTATGGAAAATTTAACCATCATTGCCCACACTATAATCCGTAAAAGTTGTGTCATCAATTAAAGAAGTATAAACAACTTAATAACAACTTTGGTCATTAGGGTTTACATTCTTAGGCCTGCCAAGTAGATAAAATACTGAATCACTGATCCATCCTCATATTGCTGTTTTCCAGAAATAGATTGGTACTAAAATTTTCTTACTTCAAAAGTAATGAGGTTTCTGATAGAATCAGTACATCAAGTGGTATACTGACACATTACACAAAGATTAATCTACTTGCACAAAATTTCAACACTCTATACTGATAATTGAACTTGATGAAATCACAAGTATGCACATTCTTGATGGGTTGTCATTAATACTTTGCAATTCAACAAAAAAGGAAAGAAAAAGAATATAACTAGAAACTGCTATTTGAGATGCACACAATAGAAAAAAGCTATAAACTGCAATGACAAAAACAAGTTGGATGATCTCATCAAGCAAGACCTCATAATAACAGAAGTGAGAAGGCCAGCAGGAAAAAGATCATTGTATTGTAATTGCATTATGAATTGCTACCTCTTTGCCAAATACTCATGGTGATGTGCAGTGTGCACACATAAACTCAGTGCAGTACAGAGACACTTCTTAGATCCCTTTCCCTAAATTACTCAAATCAATAAAATACCACCATATAAAATAAAGTATACAACCACCACCAAGTAAATAAACTTCAAAACTCACCATGGGCATAGAAAATGGAAGCATGTGGCATATCATCACCGTGATTAGAAAAAGAAGATTTTTCCTGACCACTTTCTTTAACGGTGTTCATGTAGAAGCCTTGCCGCTTGAAACTTTGGTCCAAAGCATTGTCTTTCTCAAGCATAATAGAGGTGTACGAATCACAATGGAAGGGGGAATCAGCCCCATGAATATCCTTTTCTTTGATAGACGAATCTGCTTCATGAATATCAACTGCGTCATGCCCCACAGAGTTTTTTGGGGTGTTGAATATTGTTCCTGACATTTCTGAGTGCAAAGGGGTGAAAGACTCGTCCAAATCTTTCAACTGCATCTCTTTCGGGATAGCAGAATACCACAGCTGATAGAAAGTCAAGCCCACAACCATATTTGAAATAGGATCACTTCCAAATTCACGTTCTTGCATGAGACTGAGAAAAGAACCATAATTAATTAAAATGAAGCCCTCTATTAAGTTCTCATACACATTAGTACACATTATTTCTTATTTTCACTTTAACGGCTTCATTATTGAAAAAGGTTAAAATCATGATTGATCAGATAGCCCAAGCAAAAAAATTATTAAAAAAAAAAAGATAATCCAAGTAGAAGAGTTGGTTCACTCTTTCTCAATCATCAAACATATTGCATCAAAATCCCCTCCTATGCACCAAAGCTTATCTCGCAAGCCTCTAACCCCTGACAATTTGAACCACAAGTCCGATCTATTACCATCCTGATTAGGACCACAAACCCCAAACAATATCCAAGAGAACCCATTTTAAATCCTCGAGAACAAACAGGGGTTGGAGTTTTGCCTGCATAAGATCTCTTCTTTCTTCACCACTTGATTGTCCCATAGCACCAGAACTCCTCCTGCAGCACCCTATGCATCCAAGGTTTCACGGTAAAATTGTTTTTTAAGAAGTTATGGTTGGGAGCCAGGGTTCTTTTCCCATGGAAGGACATTTGGCGAGTCAAGACTCCTTCCAAAGTTTCTTTCTTTGCATAAGCAGCTGCCCGAAATGCAACTTTGACTATGGATAATTTGCAAAGAAGGGGGCAGATCATCGTTAGCAAATATGTAATGCGTAAAAAGGAGGGTGAGTCAGTGAATCACCTTATGCTTCACTGTGAAGTTGCTAGGGAGATGTGGGCAATGCTTTTCTCGCTTTTGGGCATTGTGTGGGTTATGCATAGTGCAGTTATTAACCTGTTTTGGTGTTGGAATGGGGTTAAGGGGGGGAGTCAAGCTTGGCATGCCTAGAGAGCAGCCCCCCTTTTCCTTATGTGGTGCATTTGGAGGGAGCGGCACAAAAAGTGTTTTTGATAACAAGGAAGCTCCATAATGTATGATCAAGAAAATATTGTTAAGCTCCTTTTATTTTTGGTTGTCCGGGAGTGTCTCGGACTCGATAGATAGTTTCTTGGAGTTTATAGATGATTTAAATTGTAAAGATTAGGCTTTTGTTCTCTTCTATTGCTTTTGAATATGGGTTACACCCCTTGGGCACCCATTTATGATATACTCCTTTACTTGTATAGTTGAACATAGTGTTGAATCCACAGACATCAAGGACATGCAATCGTTAAGGAAAAGAAAAAAGTTCCTCGTATATGTGAATCTCTTAACTCATGAAGTTGGAGAACTTAACAATGTTTTTAGCCAAATTCTAATGAAAAATTGTCAACCCACTGATAATGCTTTGCCTCTGCCTTTTTTCTTTTTTTGGTTTTTAGGGTTTTGTTTTGTTTTGTTTGTTTTTTTTTTTTTTCCGTGGGGGGGGGGGGGGGGGGGTTAAAACCAAAGAATATTAGAAATATAAAAGGTTGAGGAATCCTTCTAAGTTGTTTGTTGAGAGAGAGAGAGAGAGAGAGAGAGAGAGAGAGAGAGTACAAGACAAATAATCAGATAAGAACAAACAAAATGAGACCAACAGCCAACCCCCAAATATTATGTATTTAAAAATCTCCAAATGAAAAATCAGGGGGTTAAAAATGACTCATCATATGAACAATCAGCATTAGAAACTGTCTTTGCCTTGAGTACTACACACGTACCCATGTCCCTATCGAGAATTGAATCCCACACCTTCCCCGTTTGGAGGTGGTAAGAGATATCTCATATCACTCATTAGAATTTCTAGTTTATGTAAACCAGAAGAAAATCGAGTCATCCACCTACTCTAAGACCAAAAGTATTGACTACAACAATGGATCCAGAATATATCTGCAGCTACCTCAAAATGAAGTCAGGCCTGGGCAACTTCCCACTAGATGCCCAAGCATCATCCAGCCCATTTGATTCTGTCTAAGGACTCGGTGGCCAGTCATAGACAAAAACTCCATCCTTAGTGGGGTATGGGTGGTGACAGGAAGTCCCTTCTTAGATGCTCCTGGAAATGCCTCCTGAAGCACACTTGCAGGAAGGACAATGCATGTGCCAATAAAATGGTAACATGGGCCTGATACAAGGTCCCCCGCAGGAAGAGAGGCTCTAGAAGATATCTGTCTCTCCTCATTGCAGATACTGTTGGGTTGCAGCTTTGGGAAAGGCATATCCCTGGGTGGGGTTTTTTCTTTGTATCTAGTCCAAAATTAAAAATAAATAAATAATTCCCCAAACACAACACAGAGAGGAACAAAAGCAACATGCCCTGATCACTCAAAGAAATAAAATAAAGACAGGCATCACGATAATCAGACAAGTAGTAGAATATCCTTCAGCAACCACTGCATGGGTATTACTAAATTTCCTCATCATGCAACAGAAGTTGATTGGTTAGACCTAGAGTTTTATTGTTCATGACACGGAATTTTATGCCAATCACAAACCTTGAAAACCCACAAGATAACTAAGCAAGTAGTAGTGCATTCCCAAGCACAACAATGACAAGAAGATCACCATTCATGATTGCAGGGCTCAGTCAGCAATGCAGAATACTAAAGAGGAATTATGTGCATTCCCAAGCACAACAATGACAAGAAGATCACCATTCATGATTGCAGGGCTCAGTTAGCAAGGCAGAACAATAAAGAAAAATTACACAGAAATTTAACAACAGCAATGACTTGTAACAAATAACTATATTTTTCAAGCATGTATTTTGATTAATTATTAATACGTCTTTGCCTCTCAAACGAACCATAAATTAATGTAAAAGGTAACTTTCTAAAATATCATTTTGCAGTAAAATGTAGACCTCTTGCTTCGTTGAGTTGGGATTTAATGGATTTGTGATACAATATACTTGCAGAAATTTTCAATAACAAGATTGTTACCTGAACATTTTTTCTATGCAATGGGGGTTCAGTACAACCCCTCATATAGCTTTAAAATATGGACAGCTAAATCTTTAAAATACAAGGAGGATTTTCCATGTTGCAAGATAACATTGCTTTCTTCGTTCAGAAGAATAAGAACACATAAGAA
Organism: Nyssa sinensis; assembly: GCA_008638375.1. NCBI lineage: Eukaryota > Viridiplantae > Streptophyta > Magnoliopsida > Cornales > Nyssaceae > Nyssa > Nyssa sinensis. The sequence continues at coordinate 17,632,499 of CM018047.1, forward strand.
AGTGAGAACCATACCATATAACAGCCTGGTGAGCATCCTCAACATTCCCTTGTGTAAGACAAAACAAAATGAACTCCAACCGAACCATGAATCTATCCTGCCAACATTCAAAAGTTTAAGAATATACTCCATGTGACAAAAATGGACATTAACATGTGTGAGTGAATAGGTTTCTAAAGCAGGAGAAGAATCCTTTGGGCATTGCCTTTCCAATAACAAGCAAAGATTAGGAATGCTGCACCAGCTGCACTGCCAGTGTAAAACTTGTCAAAAGCAATTAGATGATTGATGTGTAAATTACTTTTACATTTGGAGTATTTCCATTTAAATGAATTTATACGTATTACTTCCATTCTTTTTTTCTTTACATGCATATGTAAAATGTGTCAATTCCCTCTTCCTCATCTATGGAACACATTGCCTATATTTTAAAAATTTTAAAAATACATATTGTTGAGAGTTTGATATACATTGTTAGCCAATTCTCTAACAACTTAAAATTTTAGATGAATTTGTGATTTAAAATGGTATCAGGGCCTGCGTTATGAGAGGTCCTAGGTTTAAGTCTCTTCATTTGCATTTATTTCCTGTTTAATTTGTTTGTGTAAAGTTGCATCATATTCTATTTAGTATTTGTGTAGTTTGTTTGCCTCTTCACATGCGAGTCCGGGGTCGCAAGTGAGGGGGAGTGTTGAGAGCTTGATATACATTGTTGGCCCATTCTTTATCAGCTTAAGCTTTTGGATGAATTGATGATTTAACACATATCAAAAACAATATTTTTGAAATTTAAATAAATTCAATTTTCAAAAATACATATAAAAACAACTTGACCATTTATGAAGGTTAATTGTGATAATTTTAAACATCGCTATAAAAGTAACGCAAAGAATAGTAACTTTTTCATGTACTAACACTCATTCTTGCTTATTGTACTCCATATATAATACCAACATAACATTAATCCTAAACTCTTGTTTCTTTATTAATTTTTATAGGTAGACACAAGAGAAATTAAGAACAAAGGAAAGAAACGTTACAACTTATATTTGATAACAGAAGCTGATGGAAAAGAAGCCAACTAGCAAAATGGCAACCTCATCAACTCCCTTTAATTGAAGAAAGACCATTGACTTTAGTAGAAAAATCTCAAATAGTATTTTAACTCTTTAAGGATGCATACCGATATTTCAATATAAAGGGGCTCATGTTGCTGCCTTGTTTCAATCCTTGAAACAGAAAATTAAGAATTACATAAATAATTATTGATAAATAGAGAAGAAAAGGTAAATAAACTGTATAAAAGTACACAAAATAGGTATACACTAATAAAACAAGCACCATTAGCATATCTTGGGACATTTTAAACAATGTGTTGCAAAAAGAAAAAGAAAATAAAAAAATGCATATAATAAACTGTTAAGAGTAGGTAACCCATTCACCGTCTTTGTTTCTATTGCATTTCTACCGTGGGCTTTATGCGGATAATATACATACATATATATATATATATATATATACTTTCTACACAAAAAACTAATCATTAGGAAACTACCGAACGGTATTCCTTCCCATTTTTTCCGTAATTCAATGCATGATTCACATCATAAAACCCCTTCAGGCAACCTTGTCCAAGCTTACGCTCAGTTACAAGGAGGAAAAAAAAAAGTTGAAAAACAGGTGGCTTATGGGCATGGAATAGAAAATCACATTATATAGTGATATATCAATTTTTACAAAATGTAACAAGATATATTTATGTGATTTTTAAATCACATATCGTGGATATATTGCAACAATTACAATATGTCACACAAGTTTATATCACAATTTTTCCTAATGGGAATTTCTAAATATTTTATATTGCGAATTTGCGATATATAGCCATTTATTGCAATTGAGATTGCACAAAATATCAATAAGTTGTCTTCACATTGTACTACGTAGTGTTCACTCTATTACCTGTATAAAGCTTTTGTAAGAGGCAAAAATTTTCAATCTTTTAGAAAAAAAAATGATCATGCATAATTACATGCTTGAACTTGATTTTAAGCTAATGGGAGTTAAACTCCTCTTGGTGATCTAGTGGAAAGTAATGATACTTTTGAATTTGAACTACATAGGAATGCACAATAGAACTAACTACATTGTTGGTGAAGTTATAGACTTTTGGTAATTGAATTTCAATTAATATGTATGCATATTTGAGACTTATATGCGTGTATTGATATAATTAGATTTTATAATATTATAGATATTGGTGTTCTTTATATTCTTAGTGGGCGCATTTTTTTTACCCTAAATACTACATGCTTTGTCAATTATACATCTAATTTGCAATAGTTTGACTAAAAAATGATGCATTAATATCTTGGCTAATACTTTCAAAATTTTCATTAAAAATTTCCCTGATTCAATATTAATATCAATACCTAATTATGATTTTTTTATACATAATTATGATATATAAATTATATGTCCGTATTTTTTGGCTTGCAATATAACTTTTTTATTGATATTTTATTCCTTACTTATGAGAATCATGCTTGAATTGAGTGCATCTTAATAGGTGCATTTTCTCATTGTAATCATAGTTTGGTTCTTTATATACCAATAAACTCTAAGAGCAACTCCAACCATACTCCCCAAATTTTCACCTTATTTTGTCTAAAATGACTATAAAGTTAATTTAAGGAGCCACTTTTCAATGGGTTACTCCGACCATACTCCCTATTTTAACTAACTTTGAATTTTTTTATTAATTTCTTAAATTTAAACTATCACAATTTGAATTTATTTCAACGACAATATTTTTTTTTTTTTATAACGGTCACTATTTTAATGGAAATTTTTTAACGACTAATTTTTAACCGTCATTTTTTAAAAAAATTCTCAATTTAAATTTAGCATCCATTTAACTTATTTAAAACTTAACAAAATATTAAATAAAAATTTAATTAAGAGAAAAATTTATAAAAATAGATCAGTCAAATGTTTTCTACATACTTTGGGGAAAAAAAAAGATGTTGTCTACATACTTCTAAACCACATTAAAAAATTATATTTAATCAATTTATATAAACATAATTTTAGAAAATATCACATTAAAATATTCATTTAATCAATTTAGGGAGTCTTCTCTCTCATCACTCTCTCTCCTCACTTACAGGGAGTCAATTGGGCTTTCCCTGACTTAGGAGTGGGATAGGAAGCCCCATTGGAGCTTGAATTTTATAAACTTGCTCCCTAAAATAACTTAGGAGCTCCTTTAGGGGGCCCATTGGAGATGCTCTAACTTGGTTGGCTCCTCCACCTCCCCCTCCCCCTCCCCATATGGGAGGTTGACTGTTCAACTCCCCTTAAGTGACAAAAAGTGAGTATGTGTGTGATTTAACTATATAAAAAATGGATTTAGTTCTTTATATAGAGAACTAAAATTGAAACTCTAAGTTGAAAGGTAATTCTAAAATGAAGTATTTTTTTGGTTTATTTTAGGGTGTCCCCAACTCAATTTGAGTCAGACTATACCCTACAAATTGGGTTGAATTAAATTGCAGAACTTTGAAGTCAAGACCAGATATCCACTTCATCACAAACAGGGAGGCAAGAATCTACGAAGAAATATATCTTGTAAAAGGTTGTTCTGTAACTTATGTATTTTTTTTTCCTTTAAAAATTTATAGTTCTCCTTTAATTGTGCTTTCACCTTCCAACTGTATATGTAAAAGGCCATTACCTAGTATTGGTCACACTGATATAGAAACTCCAAGTGGTAGACCAAATACTCAAGTAGCTGCTCTTGGACTTAAGCCTGTGCTCTCCCACTTGGCATCCCAAACATTACCATTGCACCAAACAATGGTCCCTTCCTCCACCCATATAACTACTTGTTCCATTTCAGGAAAAAAAAAAACATCAAAAATACCAACCACTACAAGCCATACCTGGTCCAAAACCTCTTCAGTTATGAATCATGTTAAGAATAAACAAGTTGATGAAAGATACTTCGCAGCCAAAAAATAAAAAAGAATATTAAAACGGACGATATGCACATGTACATAGTAACGTATCTTAGAAAAAATATTTCCTTTTGTAATAAAGAATGTTTCCAGTACCTTTATCGACCATTTTTTCGACAATCCAATCTTTTTCATCCAAATTTCATAGATACGCAGGATCTTTGTTGGGTTGATACATTCACCGTTTATGTGCTTTAGAAGCTCCATTGTAACCTAAAAATGTTGCGAATATATATTATGAATAATATTCATGCAATAATGTCAATTTAAACACACAGTATCACTAAAAAGTTCCACGCCTGTATGCATAGAATTGAAGACAAGAGTGGCATCAAGAAGCTAAAAAAACCAAACATTAAAGGCAGCAATATTTATTAAATGATTTGAACCATATATGACACATGACATAATTTGAAGAAATAATGCAAAATGGGGTAAGAGGACTAATGCATATAATGCAAAGGACAACCTGATGCGGAATCTTTATTGTCCCTTCATTTTATTTCGTTTGGAATGAAATTGAGAATCATGTCACCTTTCCACACAAGGTGGCAGAGTAAATTAGGCACCACACCACAATTCAAAGGAATAGGATTTAGAATTTTATAGAACGATTGAATTATGTTGTTTCCATTAGCATTTGGCCCATATATCTCTATCTACTTTCTTTGGCATGTTATCTTTTGTAAATTTCCATTTTTCCTTGCGATGCACTATTTGAGTCATTGTTTTTACCTCGTATTCATAAAAAAATATAAAGAAAAAGAAAAAAAGACATCGAACCCTCGCACAAAACCTTTTCAGAATGAGAGAATCAATTATATATAAAACAAATTCCTCGCGAACAGGGAATCCATATTTTCATCATGGACCAGAATCCTATTTATTCTAATCTTCCCAGAATTCAATATATATATATATATATATATATATATATAATGTATGATTTTTGTACTCAAAGAAGTTGAAACATGTTAGCAGTTTCAAAATGCTTGTCCAAAAAATCGGAACCTAAAAAATTCAATGCCAACACCCTACTCGTTCGGGAGTGACGCATTAACTTCCCAAATTCCAAGTGTTATAAATATAGAATCAAATCAAAAGGGAATAAAATGTGTCAATACATTCATACCCAATACTTGGTCCTATTTTTTGCAGGAGACCTGTCTTTGCCAGTTCCTTTCAGTAGCACGCTCAGTACACCGCTTGCCTCTTTCCAGTTGTGCTGTCGCACGAGTTTGCGTAGAAGACGTCGTAATCTGCTGCGATTTTGCACTCGTAAACTCTCAAAGCCTAACGCTAGGGTATACGATGGCTTGGTTATTGTTAATATAATTCTTTCGAGTCTATCCCGTGAAGCAATGCTGTAATCATCATTAACATTCCTACGGATCGTCATTTTTCCCTTTTCGACTTCGTTAGCGTCATCTTCAACTTCCATTATGGATTTTTCCGACATCTTTGAGCACGCCTGTTGAGAGACAATTCACCAAATTCCCATAGTAAGTTTTCATATATCTATAGGTTTGATTTCAATATTTTGCAAATGAGATTACCGGTGAGAAGAAGTCCGGGAATGCAGAGGGCAAGAGCCGCCGGTCGAGAATTCAGAAGGGTTTCTTTAAATGTTTGGAAACTCGCACAATGGCACGAGAGGGTAACAAAGTCGAGAAGGGTTTCTTGTTTGGGCTAGAACTTTTGTCGGTATGAACCCATTTAAAGCCCAATCCAATCAATGCTTATCTTTTGGGCTTTTGGAACGGATATTCACAACAAGGTTAAAGTGTCTTGCTTGGGGTTGGGCCTTTGTCTGTGTGAACCCATTTTTGAGCCCAATCCAACCAATACTTTCTTTTAGACTTTTGGAACGGATACTGGGGAAAGAGTCACGAGAGCGTACAGATCTCTTTAGTATGTTTAAGGATGACAACAGGACAAGTTCTGTGAGATCTTTTTCCAAACCTAACTCAAGAAAAATTAGACTCAATTCCCATGATGGAATGGGGTGAGTTCACATCGGGAACTCATTTAATTATTAATTAATTAATTATTTTGTTGTATATGATTAGCACATTTCAAATAACACATTACATGTACAAAAATAAAAAATATTAATATTAATTGAGAATTAAAATGTGGTCTTGTCCTTTTTACAGATGTATAACTATATCAAGTTTATCTAAATTTTATTTATGAAACTAAAAAATATTATTATAAATATTGATTATCTAATGCAAAGAACTTATTATTGTTTATTTTATATGATCTTGAGAGGTGGAGTAGCATGCCTTCCCCCCAAACCTTTTCAAATCTTAACTAGGTTCAATAAACTTTTCTCAAACCCATCTTATTAGGAATGGGTTTAGGAATGGCAACGGGACGGGGTGTCCCTTCCTTGCCCCTGACTCTTGTTTATATTTTCCATCATCGATCCCGATACTTTTTTTTTTAAGTAAGTTAAAACTTTTTTGGATAGGTAAATTAAAATTTTACTGCAAAACTAACTAATATAAGAAAAAAAAAATATAATTGTGATACGAAAAATCTTAAAATTAATTTTATACAGTGTGGTTTATTAGTAAATATAGTGTATATAGGAAAAAAAATTAATATATAAACGGGGCGGGAGTGGAGTGACCATCCCTAACCCTGACCTTGCCCCTGCCCCCGTCATCGTTCCCGTTCCGATTCTATTTATGAACACTCCATACCGATTCTATTTATGAACACTCCATACCTGTCCCATTAAGAGGGGGTTACCATTCTTAGATGGGTTATAGCAGATTCTTGTTGGACCGGATTAATTTTTGTCCTTAAGAATGCTAACTTGAATTGTAGCTAGACTCTGTGAGCATCTTGTAGAAAGTGCTCGTTTGGATGAGTTGAGAAAAAATATGGTTTGAATTAAGTTGCTATTAAGTAACAGTGAAAAAGTGTTATTTGAATTAAGTTATTTAGTGTTTGGATTATTTTTTTAAAAAGTTTCATTGCGATAATTTTTTAAAAAGTTTGTTTTGGGTAAGTGCGGTTAATAAGTGGAACCAAATATCTAATAAATTAAAAAAATTCATTTTAAACTTAAAAAAATTATTAAATACTGTCCAAGTGAAACCAAACATAGCCAAAAATAATTCAATTGAGATAGTTTGTTAACAACAGGGACTGAGAACTTTATTACCTTCTCACTCTAAGAAGAAAATCCCCCTCATTCAAAATGATAAAATAATATATATATGTATATATATATATATATATTCATGAGATGATAAACTATTTATAAAAGATAAAATGAAATAAAATTGATTAATGTTGTTTAGCTATGTGTAACAAAGACCATAAATATTTTATCCGAAAAAAAAGAAGGCATGATTCACGTGGAGAGATATGCTAGGAGAATAGGATGACCAAACTTAACTTGGGTTGAAATTGTTAAAAAAACATATAATTTGAAATTCTATGTTTATAAACTAATTACTAGGAGTGGAACTTGAAAGATATGAATCTCATTAGGAATAGAAAAACAAAAAAGAGATGGATGAAATTTGAAGGATTTTTTTTTATGGTGGCCAAGGCCTAATTAACAATATTTAATAGGACTATTATTTTTAAAAAAAGTTAGTTGGGTTTGGAAAAGAAGGGTTAATTCATTACAGAATTCATATTTTTGGAAGCCAATTTATCATATCATTTATTTCCATTATATAAAGAAATTATTTAGTGAAATAGTCACTCAAAATCATTATTTGACATAGTATTCGTTTAGATAAGTAGTGAAAAAGCGTGATTTGAGAAAAATACAGTTTAAAAAAAATACAGTTTGAGTTAAGTTGCGAATCTTTGAATGAGTATATTTAAAACGGTCTTAAATGATATTATAATATTTAGATGAGTTGTTAAAAGTGCTGAATGTGTTATATAGATAAAAAAATAAATATTTTCGAATCTAAAGTTTGAAAAAAATCACTAAATAACACTTTTCTGAAATGGACCTTTAGATTTGAAATGGGCGTTTTGAAAACGTCAAACAAACCCAATTTAGATTTTAGAATGCCCGTTTTGGAAACTGTCACTATCCATCCAAACATGCATGCACTCCTCGCAAATTCTACCTTTTATCGTGAGTTTTATGTAAAAATCTTTTTTATAACTTAGAAAAAGTGTTAAAAATTTTGAGAAATTGTCACTCTAAATTAAATAATAATGTCAAATGATAGTCAAACTGAATAACTTCTCTATTATATGGATGTAAAAATATATAATTTGTAATAAATTTTAAAATTTATGTTTCATGAAGTCATGTCAATTTTTTTTTTTTTTGTGTGGCTATTTGGACAACTGGGACACAAATTGATAGAAATTAATACCTATGTATTGTATGGTGAAGTCACCCTAGACAGTTCCAGGCAGCTCTGCAAGCAATGGCAGGAAGGGTACCAAAAAATCCAGTACAATTGGATGAAATTGTGCTAAATGGTGACCCTACTTTCATACTTCTTTTTGGGCTTCTCATTATCCGAAAAAACACAAGTAGGGTCTTTTTTGCTCCTCCCACGTGCAATAATGCTTCTTTGTATTCAGTAACAGTCTTCTTCCCCCCTCCCAGGCCCTTTCCTCTCTTGCACAGTACTTTATAATTTTATTGGAATCCGAATATATACATATATATATATATATAGAGAGAGAGAGAGAGAGAGATTTATTTGGTGATAAATATCTTGTGGCATTGCAATAGAAAGCACATGGAAGTCCTTTGATCAGAATTAATTATTGAAAATTATATATCAATGACTGATATGGGTCTTAATTAAAGTAATATCATCAACTTTGGAACATTAGAATTTCTCCTCTCTTTTTTTTTTTTTTATACAAGCGCTGTGGGGCGGAGGTAATATTAAATATTATATATGTGTGCAGTTATTCGTATTAAAATTATACGTATAAAGAAGATGAATATTTTTATTTCAAATAAATCAACTTATCTAATAAAATTTCTCTTATTAGAAAAAAACAAAGTGGTGACGCCACGTCCAAGGTGATGTTGTCAAGGTGTTATTTTTAAACTTTATGTAAGGAGAGAAAATTCTTGAATGAAATTGCTACTAGTGACATGATAAATTTTTAATAATATTCAATTATGTGTGATATGTTTTATTTATTTTTATTAAAATATAATACATATAACATAGTATTATTATAAGAGAACATTATCATATGTTGTATCCCGACCCACAAATTAAGAAATATCCGATGCGGAGGAAATTCAAATATAAACAAGTGTTTGGGTGACAGAGGTACTTAATAACATGCCTTTCATTAATCATTACTAGTGTCCCCTAAGCACTTTCATTATATAAAAAAAAAACCCAACATAAATGCCAGCATGCCTGAGACTATAGAAGTTACCCAGAAACTGTATGTGTGTGTGTGAGAGAGAGAGATATGCAACAGGCATGTGAGTCTGATCTGGGGACAAAGCAAAGAGAGGTGGGGGCTTACAACAATTCACATGGGGGGAGGAGGACATGATTCTAACAGGCTAGGCTCTCTTTCTTTCACAGCTCATCCTTCTTAATCCTACATCTTCCCCACTATGCCACTTTCTAATAAATTTATGTCTTCTAGGGATCCTTTCCCATGTATCTCTACCACAAACAAAATTGTCGTACACACCAAGATATATATGGATTATATATCATCCTCTGCACCTATGCATGGCCACCCATTTATTTTCTCTAAGTCTCCCTGCAATGCACGATCTTAAAATTAAATGTCTCCATGACTAGTATGAGGAAATTTGGAAGAATAAATGATAAATGCAACATTGATTCAATGCCATTATCTACCTTTTTTTTGGGATGAAAGTGTAAGTTCAAGGGTATGAAATTAATAAGATTTAATACTAAGTAATTGACTAAACTAAAAGAAGGCAATTATCAGACTCAGTCCGAACATTGATTAGTGAAGAAGTAGGGTTACTCATTCAACTAGTGGATTAATTGATCGAACCCATCATATTATTAAAATAATATTTTAGAGTACATCAAATACTTGATTTATTATCAAAATTTAAATCAAATATTATAGATACATAATAATAAAAAATAAAAATACTTACCATTAAAACTGCAATAGTTCTTTTGCTCTCGATGATCAATTGATTTCAATCAGATTTCCCAATTTTAAAGAACTCAAACAATTTTAAAGATATGTTAAACAAAAATCAGACCGATTTTAAAAAGGTACAAGTCTATAACCATTTTTTATTGGTTCATTTTCTTTAAATGCTCTAATTATAAAAATCAGACTGATTTAACCACCGATTTACCGGTTCACCGGAATGATCCACCGGTCTTGGAACGAATTTTATAACACTGAAAAAGATATGAAAAGAATTGATGAAGGTGCAGTTATTGAAGGGAATTTTTTTTCCAAAGATACGGTCCTATTGTGAATAATCAATGAAAATGATCACAACCCATTTGATTTTTCATTGATTAAAGCTAAACCCTTTGATCAACTGATAAAACAAACAAGTGGGTACCACATCCAATTCTCAAAACAAAATGATTGGCTAAAAATAGAAGATCATAATGGGATACACTCATCCAAGGGTGGAGGACAACTTTGCCCAAATAAGTTGAAATATACAGCGAGGGGGCAGTGATCTCCTATGTTAGTGATTAGATTATAATAAGGTGAAGCCAAGGAGGGAGAGTCACATGGGCACGTGGGTGGCTGATTCCGCCAGTTATTAGCTAGTGCGACTTTTCAGTGAACCGTTGATACCACACAGCTGTTGCTAGCTGTCCTAATCCCCCTCCAAAGCCTCTGGGCCTTTAAAAAAATATGCACCCAACATAGAGCGAGGAGAGAGAAGAGGTCATCATCATCATCATGCTGTTTGCTCACTTCTTTCATTCATACAGTTGCTAGTTATAGCTCTCATTCCTTTATTAGCTACTGATGTTTTGGATTTACTAAAAGATTTCTAGTTATTTTCTTCATGTTTCTGTTTAGTTAATTAGTTTTCTTTTTAGTTACATTTGCCACCCATTTTAATTGTGCTGTTTGAGTCACAAAGGTTGAAAAGTACCTAACATGACTCAAAATTGGCCCTCATTTCCTTCCCAAATGATTGCACATGCCCCCTATGGCGGCCGCTATCACCACGGCGCAACAGCCCTTCATGGGTGGATGAATTCCTTGACTTCTCGTCGGCCAGGCGCAATGCACATCGGAGGTCGGTAAGCGATTCCATTGCTTTTATTCCATTGGCTGAAGAATGCCAGAATTCTCATTCTACCGCGGTCGCCGCCGGAAACATTGGCTTCGAACGGTTGGACGACGAGCAACTCATGACTATGTTCCCCGACGACGGAGCACTGCTGGCAGCACCACCAACGGCGTCTTTGTCAAACCCGTCGACGGCCGTCCGATCAAAATAGCAACGATGATGAGAAGCAACACCACAAGACCTCCAGCGGCAGCGGCAGCTCAAGAATGAGCCAGGAGAGGTGGACAGCTCATGCAAATCTGACCCACAAAAACCAACGCCGCCCTCTGCCACCGATTCCACCGATACCATCGTTGATCCCAAGAGGGTTAAGAGGTAATAACACAGATAATAACCCACGTCACAAAAACCCTGAAAATTCATTATTCTATATTAATAATAGCTAATTATATCAGGATCTGCATGGCTACAACCATATACGTTAATTAGTTAATAATGGGTAATTATAAAAACCTAAGAGTTCATTAATCTTAATTAATAATGTAAACTAAGAATGGGAATGTAATTATTCTTGGGAATTTATCATGATTTTTGCCAACCGGCAATCAGCTCAGAGGTCAAGAGTGAGAAAGCTACAATACATTTCGGAGCTGGAACGAAGCGTAACCACATTACAGGTATATAATTAGTATACGTTAGAGTTTTTAAATACATACTTACATATATATATGTATGTATATATACACATGCTATCATATGCCTTTAATTAACTTATTGTATGTATCCTATATGCAAAATGAAGACTGAAAGTGTCGGCATTGTCACCAAGGGTTGCATTTTTAGACCATCAACGGCTGATTCTTAACGTTGACAATAGCGCTATTAAGCAACGGATCGCTGCTTTGGCTCAAGATAAGATTTTCAAAGATGGGTAAAAAACTTAATTATGATTTTAATAATTCTTGGATTATGCTTTATTATTATCAGTAGAGTTACAGTTTAAATCTTATTAAGTACTTTCAGTAGTAAATAACAATTAACAATGTTTAAAATCTTAAACAAAGTCAACTTGAAAGAAATTGATCTTTTTTTTCCAAAATTCAAATATCTTAATGAGATTAGACTCAACTTAAACTATTTTGAATAATTCTTAAACAGGGTTGATTAAAAAACTTAACTTTTCAATTAATTAATCTCAAGTCAGTAAAAAATAAAATTAAAAACTAAATCTGAAACACACGAAGCATTTTCCTCTGAATGAAAAATGGAAGTTCATATTTTTGAAGTTAAAACAGTTATTGTTTTGGATTCTCTCTCTCTCTCTCTCTCTCTCTCTCTCTCTCTCTCTCTCTCTCTCTCTCTCTCTCCTCTGACCCATTTCCTCATTTCACCTAAGTTCATGGGAAATTTTTAAACATGTTTATTTTCACATCACAGTTCAACTTGCTTAATTTGACAAAGCACTGTCTGGACTTTTTTTCTTTAAAAAAAAAATCTGATATAAAGCCCATCATTAATATTTCAATTTAAACAGCTTAGGAGGGAAGTGTCAGATAATCTCATTCTTGTTAAGTGGGTTAACATGCAAACTTATACGTAATCACTTTTTAATTATAGTTAATAATTTTTTTTTTGAATAATTGTTATGAAATGGCAGCTCATCAAGAAGCACTAAAGAAGGAAATAGAGAGATTAAGACAAGTATATCATCAGCAGAGCCTTAAGAACAACACGGCGGCCACCTCTGCACCAGCGCCATCAACCTCTGCCAACACTGGTTGTACAGACAAGGAGCAGCTCCTGATCAGTTGAGAAGAGAAGGGGAGAGTTGTGGACCTTGTGGTGCATTTTGCTAACCTGCGCATTCACGTGATGTGTTCCCCCTTCTAATGTTTAGGTGGGCCCGGCGACAGGTTGCCAGTTGCAAGATTCAAGAGTATCATGAAAGGACTCAAGAGTCATAACACACTGGGTAAGGTGGGTTCACCCTGGCAAATTAACTAAAAAATATAAATAAAAGGGGGTTAATTTCATTTGTATTTTATTGTGATTAACATTCCTTTTTTTTTTTTTTTTTCAATTTCAAATTAAATTTGGGAGGCAAAAGTTGGTGGGTTTTGTTGGGGATGTGGGCATTGTATTGGGAAAGATGAAAGAAGGGGTGTTTGATGTTTGATTATTGTTTTTCTTTTTTTATGTTTGTTTGGGCACAATAATGTTTCATGTCTTCATGTCTTCTTATCTATTCTTTAAAAATGCAAGAAAGAGAGGAAAACCCAAGGTGGAGAAGATCTCTAAATTTTAATTGTATTATTGTGCAATAATTTTCACATCTAAATTTTCTGTTATTTGCATTTATGAAGTGTATCTCTAATTCACAATTTTTAATTTTTTTATTTACATCTTCTTTAAATTTAAAAATAACGAGTCTCACATTTTTATATTTTCACTTCAAGTATACATCAATCATCAAATCACAATTTATTTACAAATTTCACTTTTAATAATTATTTATGTTTAAAATACAATTATGTAATATATATTTATCCAAAATTTAATTATTTAAATTTTTAATGGGAGTGAATAGTTTGATAATTTTTTTACGATATAAAGATTTAATTTCAAAATAAATAATTAAGAATTAAAATAGGAAACAATTATTAATAAATTAATTTTAAATATTTATTTAAAGAATATAAATAATTAATTATTAGTTTAGAATATTATAAAAATAATTAATGGATAGATATTACATAAATTAAGAAACTATTCACATCTTCAATTTGAAGAAAATATGAAAATGAGTTGGAGAATTTTTTCATTCCCACTATCAAATTTAAAGATGGGTTAGAATTGCTCAAATGAGAGAGAGAGAGAAAAGAGAGTTAATAGTTTCATATATATATATATATATATATATATATATATATATATATATATATATAAAGGCAATAATTCATAACCCAAATATTAGTATCCCAACATTCACATAGGGTGTGACCTATTAAGAATGTGAATTCATTCTATGTGAGTGTTGAAACACTATTTAAACATTCTAATATTACTCATATATAATTGTTAAATTTTGTAGTTCAGGAAATCATTTCACTTGTAATTTAACATTAATAACAATTTTTATTAGGTCTCAATACATTGAAGATCAAGTACTATTTATAAAATGAATATATATATATAATATAAAACAATAATTCTTAGCTTCAAATTGAATAGGAAAAAGTTTTTTATTTCTAAATTCATGTTTTAATTATAATTTATTATTTATGTAATATTTAGGTTTATTTAATTTTTTTTTTAATTAAAATCAAATAGTTACATGATATTCATTACATACGTAATACATTAAATTACATTTATCAAGTATTCCTCCTACCTAATCACTGTTTTTTACATAATTTTACATATTTACATGTGTTTTGATATTCTACACTTGACTTGTAGGTTAATCTATGCCACAGTGGTAAATACCCTAAGACTAGTCTGGTTCAATTCAACCCCTTTGGATCATTCCTAGTTTTAAGACAAAGTGTTTCTTTTACTTAATTTACATGTTACCCCCTCTCTCTCTCTCTCTATATATATATATATATGTTAAGCCTGAGTACTGTTATGCATAATAAATATATATATATATGTAAATGTATACTGTTATAAATAGAAAGTATAAACACTGTTTGAATAATTAAAAAACCAGAATGAAATATCTGTATTAAAATACACTCATGTTATTGAAGATTGAACAGAATTAAATCCGAGCCTTGTGAAATTCACAATTTCCTTAAGACGAATTTGCTCCCTCTCGGTGCTCAAGGTATAAGCAATCGTCTCCCAAGATAGAACGGATTTCGGTTCTAAAGAAGTAGCACTTCAATTTTAGAACCCTACGAACACAATTGTATCAACACTCGAACTTGACTTATGCAGAGAGAGAGAATGCAATTTTTCTGATCGTGTGAATGCAATGAAGGTCTGGTATTTACAGGCTTCTTCATGACTGTTTGGTACAGTCATGAAGGTTCAGTTGTGTCTGTTTATGGCGAACAGACACAGGGAAGATGATTGTTCAGTCAAACCAACGCCATCGCAAAACGACGGCGTTTAGGACTCCAACGTAACCGTACAAAACGAC
>CM018047.1:17647998-17672998 GCA_008638375.1 Nyssa sinensis
ACCTAGTTGAATTGATTATACTATCTAAGAAGAAATTGCTTTCTTTTTGGTATGGTCTTCAAGGCGATTTGCATCAATGGGTGACAGTGACTAGCTTGGCATTGGGATATAGGGTTGATGTTGGTACAATTTGTGGAGGATCAAAATATTAAGGATGGGCTCTTGTTTTTTTGAAAAATCAAAATATC
The DNA here is from genome assembly GCA_008638375.1 of Nyssa sinensis. Classification (NCBI taxonomy): domain Eukaryota; kingdom Viridiplantae; phylum Streptophyta; class Magnoliopsida; order Cornales; family Nyssaceae; genus Nyssa; species Nyssa sinensis. Next base: position 17,648,187 of record CM018047.1, read on the forward strand.
AATGTGGTATGTGTGCTTTCTAAAAAAGGTAAAATTTGTAGAAAGAGTAGATTTTAACATTTTTTTTTGTATTCCTTTTTTATTTACTGTTATGTGTGACTAGAACCCAATTTTAAATTGAGCCTAATATATAGTTCCACGATTTAAGGATGCGTTGTTATTTTTTTGAAAGATTAAAATATCAATGTGGTGTGTGTGTTTTCCAAAAACGTAAAATTTGCAAAGAGAGTAAATTTTTACCTTTTGGTTATATTTCTTTCTGGCTTATTGTTATGTGTGAATTGAACCCAATTTTGAATTGAATCTCATTTTAATTTGAACTCACTAATATATTTTCAAAATATTAAGGATGGGCTCTTGTTTTTTTTTGAAAGATAAAAATATCAATGTGGTATGTGTGTGCTATCCAAAAAGGTAAAATTTGCAGGGAGTAAATTTTTACCTCTTGTTGTATTCCTTTTTAGTTTATTGTTATGTGAGAAGTGTGAAATTCTACATTGGTTTCACATACTGTAAAATTTTACAGTCTTTCCCTTTCGCTCTCTCACTAATTTTTTTTCACTTTTCTTTTTGAGTGGTGAGGCCTGCTTTGTCAAGCTCCTTGCAATCTAAGCCTCTCCTTTTTATTATAATTTGTGTTAAAGTGTGTTTATCCATAAAGCAACACAAATGTAAAATTTTGTCTTTTCACTACTTTCTCCCTCTCACTCTCTCACTGATTCTCTTTCACTTTTTTTAGTAGTGAGACTCATCTTACCAGTGTCCTTGTAACCTAAGTCACTCATTCTAATTATAATTTGTGTTAAAATGTGTTTATTCATAAAGCAGCGCAAGTGTAAAATTTTACACTCTCACTACTTTTATATCTAAACTGAATTTTTTTTTTTTTGTTGTAATTTTTACTACTTTAAAATACTCTGTTTTACAAGAAATGCAAATGTAAAATTTCACACTCTCACTACTTTTATGTCTAAACTGATTTTTTTTACTTTATAAGACTCTTTTTGACATCCCTAATGCAACTCAAAAAAATAAATAAAATTGATAACGAGCAAAAAACTCAAAGCGAAATTAAAAATTTTACTACTTTCTTAATTTATAAATGTGAAATTTTACAATTTGAGAAGCAATTTTTTTCATTAAAATTTTATATTACATATGGATCTTGTTTTATAGATCTCGATTTTTAGAGTCCACATATATAAATTTTATTGGAAATGAATTTATATATTTTGAGTTATTGAATTTTAAAATGCCTTCTTGAAAGTTGGGTAGAAGTTATGCACGTCCAGTTTAATTATTTTCAGAGAAAAACACTAAAATGACATTTTTGTCTAATAAAAGATGGTGAACTTGGTTGGTAATTAACTTTGAATTTGGACTTGTTGATCATTTTTTTACTTTTTATGGGCCTAAGGCTAAACGGCCCATTTTTTTAATGACATGAATAAAATTTTGGGATTTTGTTTCTCACTCATTTTAAATTGAAAATTTTCAAATATTATACCGTATTAAAGCTCTCAGAAGAAGGAACATTTTGGTATAAATTTCTTACACAGAAAATGATTTGACGGATTGTTTTAAAGTATAAAGTTTTGAATTTTCTTGAAAAATCAAAACTTTAAATCAAGATCTCTCATAGATCCGATGATGGGTCGTCATGAGATTTTAAGGACTTATTAATTCGTCTGTTAGAAACACATGCACCATGGGTTCAAAAAATTTCTAAAACCTTTTTGTTTGAAAAACACCCATAAGATTAAATTTTTATGCAAATTTAGAACTCTTTTACGTGGTATAAATTTACCTACTAATTTAAACATGCATCTTAATATAGAAGTGAATCACAAGCATAGATGGCTCTCATACCAATGTAGGATATTTACATGAAATACCGGTGTCAGTTATGGGTTGTACTTCGTTATCCAAATCTGCGGAATTGCCCTAAATCCACCATGCTTGTGTTATGAATTTCATAATCTGTTGATGTACCCAAGTCCAGAGGTCTACCTTTCTCTTTGATAGGACAACTACAAGATTGAGTCGCCTATTCATTTTCACAACCTAAGTCCAAAGGTCTCACGATGGTAACCTCGGAAGAATATTAAAGAGAACGGGAGATAACTAGGAACCAAGAGAGAGATGACATATAAACAAAATATCCTTCCACACCACTCGCGTAACAAAAAAACGTGGAATATATAGCTATGTTGGTTGAATTTCAAAACCAACCAAATAATGATAAGCTCTATTTTATCACAACTCTCCATTCAAACCTTGTGGATATCCCAATAATTATAGGCTCGGGTCTGACCCGTCCGAATATTTGATTTTAAACAAGTTAAGCCTCAATCGCACGCTCTATTTGGTTATAACAAGAAAAGAAGAAATTTTTTTAACTTGTTATATTAAAATATTATTTACTTTATTTTATTATATTTGAGGCACATTGACGATGCAGGTGAATAAATTTGTTATAATAATTTGCACAAATTAAATGAGATTTAAATAAAAATACAAAGAAAAAAAAATCATAATAATTAGTATACAATCACCCTTGAATTCTTGTCCAACAATTGTAGAAGAAAGTATTTGAAGAAACTCAAAAATGAAAGTACTTGGAGCAATATGAAAACTCATGTCATTCCTGGTTTAATTAGGACAATGCCTATCTTTAACTTAATTTACATTCTACAAAGTAGCAAAGATGCTAAGTGTTATAACATGAAAATTTTTTTTTTTTATTTATTCTTTGTAAATATTATTATTATTATTATTATTATTATTATTATTATTATTATTATTGTTATGATGGGTGTATGTATATATATGTATATATATATACATTTTTATTTATTTATTGTGTATAAATGTATACATGTGAGTGTGTGTGTTAAAATGTGTAATTATATATGTGTATGTATGTATGTACATGTGTGTAACACAGTGTGTGTGGTGTGTGTGTGTACCCGGTTGTGTGTGTGTGTGAGTTTGAGTGTAATACACTCAAACAAGCATGGGAGGGGCTGTGGAGTGTAAGAGGGTAGGTGGGTGTGTGTGGTGAAGTATGAGAGTGAGTATGAGAGTTGAGAGAAGGTCAGAAATCGTGGGATTTATAGAGAGAGAGAGAGAGAGAGAGAGAGAAAGTAAAGAGAAAGGAGAGCTAGTCTCGGTTGGATGAGAAAAGAGAAGAAAGGAGAGACCGAGGGCAAAGAAGAGAGAGTTCTGAAGAAGCAGAAGTAACCAAGAGGAACTGAAGGAGAAGGGAAGCAAACCAAAAAGGGAAAAATTCGAAAGTTTTGGTAAGTGGGTTGCTTCTGTTTCAATTTTTTTTAGAGCATTTTAATTGATTTAAATTGTAGGATCTTATAGAGCATAATGTAAGGATTAAAATGCAACAAGAATGATAGAAAACGATTGAAAAATGAGGGAGAAAAAGGGATGTGCAGGTCACGGCCATGGGGGGGGAATCTAGGTTTTTTGTTGTGATTGGGAGCTTCAAAACAGTGTTAAAAAGTTCCAAAAATGCTTTAAAATGATTTGGGATTGAAAGGGGCTTCGAAAACACCAAGAAAATCGATTTTTAAAAATCTGATTTTCTGAAATTCCGGCCACCGGCGCCGGAGAAGGCGACCGGAGCCTCGCCGGAAAAACGGGAAGGAGATGGGCGACCGGGTCGGGTTCCGGGTCGGATCCGGATCCGGGTCGGGCGGGGCTGGTCCGCCCCTGCCACGTGTCAGCCCACTGTTTTAAATTAAAAACCTAATTTGGCCGTTTGGTTGCAAGGATAAGAAATTAGGAAAATTGGAATTAAATTGAAACAGGGATATCCTATCCCTGTTCTAGGATTAGCCCCTGTTTGGTTAACCTGATTAAGAATAGCAAATTAAACTAGTTTCAATTTGAACTTTGAACCTTGAACCTTTTGGAATTTGAACCTTAACCCTGAACTTTCAGAAATTACAAGTTGACCCCCCAACTGTTGGAAATCTCACTTTTACCCGCCTGATTAAATTATTAATAAAATATTAATTAAATTAATTAATTAATTATTTAATTTAATTAATTTAATTAATTAAATATTCAAAAATATCCCGGAGTCCAAATGGGACAAGTCATTAGTGTATTTTGACTATCTCGACCCTTCTGAGACCAATGGTGAGGTCCGTTTTATGAGACGGGGTCCCAAAAATTAAAAGACCCGTAGTAACCCTTAAAATTACCAAAATGCCCCTAACTTGAAACACTGTCAAACGAACTCCGAATTAGGTAAACAAATAGTGAAATTTTATTATCTCAAACATTCCGGACTCAACCGTGGAGTCCGATTTGTGAAAAGAGGTCACGAAATGTGAGGACACCCGTAAAGTGCAAAATGACCGTTTTGCCCTTTTGAACCCCGGTGTCCGAATTGAGTTCTACGAGAACCTAAACTTATTTTCTTCAACGTCCTAGAACCAATGGTAGAGTTTAATTTAGTAGAATAGAAACCTATAAATTTAAAGACATAAAATTTGATGAATAGCATAAATTCAAATGAAAATAGACTGAGTGGGAATTTATGTTTTTTAGGGACACTTACAGGACAGGAGAGGGAGATCTGATCTCTTGCATCTTCATTGACCGATTCAGTTACATATAGTGCACGATCTTCTAGGGTTGATACCAACCCATCAGGTATGGTGTTTTGCTAGTGTTAGAAATGAAGTTAAGTTAGGAATATTTGTGAATGACTGGAATGCTGTATGTGTTTATCTGTAATGTGTTTACCTGTTTATTTGGAATTGGTTGTTCACATGTTATGTGTTACTTGCAAGTTTAATAAAGTGAAGAACATGAATTATGATGTATGAACACATGAGATATGCATGTATGTGAAACTGACTGGAGATTTATTTATTATTGTCAGAGTATGTTATATTATTGAGATCCACATTCATTGAGATTGCATTGGCATATTGGCATATGATGAATTCCTTGAGAACATGGCGTGGGTAAGCACATGGTGCTTTGCATTATGAGGGTGTAGATCCTGTGGTGAAAAATCCAAAATTGGCCATTGCATTGGTACTTCGAGCCATCGGGGAGTACCCGTAAATGAGACATGGGTGTGGCATAGAGTTGTGCATGGGTGTGTCATGCATACCATTCATATATATTACTGCGATGCTTGAATGTCATTTAGAAATAAATGTACACTTTGCACATGCCACGCCTTAGCTTTATTTCTGGCATTAGCATTTCATCATACCAGCAGTTGTGCTGACCCATTCGTGGGCAACATTTTCAGATGAGGATCCTCCAGCCACTAGAGACTCGGTGATGCCCTGATAGGGTGAAGCCTATGATGTATTTGTGATTCGTGAAACTTGTATTTTGTTATGTAAGGGCTTAAGCCCGAATGACTGATGAACAATGTATTCGATGTTATTTGATGTATGGATGGTGATGGACGCATGTTTGGTGAATCTAATTACTTTTGTACTTTTATTTATTTTACTCTCTGTCTCGTCAGTCGCGCCTCGGGTTCGGTCAGAATTCGGGGTGTGACAACGTGGTATCAGAGCATAGGTTCGAATACCTAGAGACTGTGGGCTGTTGTTTAACACCATGAGACCCTAGAAAGGATGAGACTTAGTGTGAACCGTTAGCAGCATGTGATAGGATCTTATGTGCTACGTGATTATGTGTCTTGATGCATGCTTTATTGTGATTACGTGAAAAAGTGATATTGAATTTTTTCTCTTGGACTTGTAGATATGCCTCCTAGACGAGCTCCTACGAGAGGCAGACCACCCAGAGGGGGTAGGGGTAGGGGTGCGCCTCGAGGTGCCGCCCAGCCTCGTCGTGGCAGATCCAGAGCTGCTGGCCCTATTCCTGATATGGTTGAGGAGGTAGTTGCCCCAGCTGACGTTCCTGAGCATAGTACAGCTGAGGAGGATATTGCTCCAGCCCCTGTGGAGGAGGTGGGGCAGACTATTGGCGCCAGAGATTTGGCGACCATTATACAGGAGTGCTTCCGTGCTATGCAGGAGGCCCGGACCACTGATACTGAGGCCAGGGCTGTTGATGCCGAGGCCAGGGCTGCCGGTGCCGCGGCCAGAGCGGCCGGTGGGGAGACCAGAGACACCTTCGTCATGAAGGCGTTTCAGCGTATGAGGCCACCGTCATTTGCAGGACAGCCTGATCCTTTGGTGGCCGAGGAGTGGCTGGACCAGATTGTGAGGATCCTGGACTCACTAGGGATTGTTGAGCCACACCTGAGGATCCGATGTGCCACCTTCCAGTTTACAGGGCTAGCGAGCCAGTGGTGGAAGGTATCTGCCGGTAGGATTAGCAGGTTCGGAGAGGGGTGGGATGCATTTGTGGCCATGTTCAATGACCACTACTTTCCAGCGACTGCTAGGGTCGGGTTCAGGAGAGAGTTTGAGACCCTACTTCAGAGGGACATGACCGTGACGCAGTATGAGTCCCAGTTTACCGCATTGGGCAGGTTTGCCCCGCACATTATTGAGGTAGAGGAGCTGAGAGTTTATCATTTTCTAAAGGGGCTGAAGACCTCTATCAGGGATAGACTGGCGGGTCACATCATTGATACTTACGAGGAGGCTGTGATCAGGGCCACGAGGGTAGAGCGGGAGTTGGCAGCTCTCAGAGGGATCAGGGAGTCCCGGACTCAGACCAGGCCAGCCACAGCACTAGCACTTACACCAGCTCAGCCTACTGTGACCGTCCCAGCTCATTCTGGTAGGAGGCCGCCGAAGAGGTTCCGAGGCAGTACCTCTTCTCCATCTACATCCCAGAGGCCTATGCAGCTTTTAGCTCCCCAGCCCACTGTGTCTATTACTCCTCGAGGGGGGGCACCACAGTTGACCATCACATGCTACCAGTGTGGACAGCCTGGCCACAGGATGGCTGATTGCCCACAGAGAGATCCTAGTCAGGGATCAGGGACAGGGCTGAGCCAGCTACCACTTCCATCCCAGTCTTAGAGTCAGGCCTAAAGGGCCACACCAGTGTGCTATACTTGTCATCAGCCGGGCCATGTTAAGGCCCACTGCCCTCAGGGGCAGACCTCCCAAAGCGCACCGAGGTCCCACTATTTCCAGCCCACCCAGGTGCCTTTACCCCAAACACAGTCAGGCTATAGACCCCCAGCACCTTACCATCAGCCAGCATCTTCGGCATTGAGTGTTAGAGCTCCAGCCCCGAGAGGGGGAGGACAGCAGGGGCAGAGAGGGGGAGGCAGACAGGGTCAGACCGTACAGGGCAGGGTGTACGCAGTTACTACCCCAGAGGCTTCTACTGCTGGGCCATCAGTAGTACGAGGTACATTTCTTATGTTCAGTTCATGGGCTAGCGTGTTGATAGATTCTGGTGCATCGCATTCTTTCATATCCACTGCATTTGCCATGTCATTGGGGTTGACTATAGATCGGATGGATCCACCGCTACGTGTTGATACCCCTGTTGGGGGTAGTGTGACATTGACCAGGGTTTGTAGGGGTTGTTCACTTGAGATAGCTGACCGTACTCTCTGCTTTGATTTTATTGTGCTTGATATGACTAGCTTCGACGTTATCTTGGGTATGGATTGGCTGTTTACTTTCCGGGCTAGCATCGATTGTTTCAGGGGGAGGGTTACGGTGTGCACTCCTAAGGGGGACTGTTTTTATTTCACGGGAGATCGCGGAGATTTCCTAGTACCACCCTTGTACGACTCTAGGAGTTGGGGAGCCCATAGCTATATGTTGGCTAGTATGATTGCAGGGGATAGTGAGGCTACAGGGGTTGTATTACCATCGGTGGTAGAGGAGTTTCCTGATGTTTTTCCTGACAGCTTGACTAGTTTGCCGCCAAGGCGGGAGGTAGAGTTTACCATCGAGCTTATCCCCGGTACTGTACCCATATCTATCCCACCATATCGCATGGCTCCAGCAGAGTTGAGAGAGCTGAGGGAGCAGCTGACTGATCTTCAGGGTAAGGGGTTCATCCGTCCTAGCACTTCTCCTTGGGGTGCCTCAGCACTCTTTGCGAAGAAGAAGGACGGGACGTTGCAGTTATGTGTGGACTACCGGAGGCTGAACCGGGTGACTATTAAGAACAAGTACCCGTTACCCAGGATCGATGACTTGTTTGATCAGTTGAGAGGTTCGAGATGTTTCTCGAAGATTGATCTTCGATCGGGGTATCATCAGTTGAGAGTGCGAGAGGAGGACATAGCGAAGACAGCCTTCCGCACTCGCTATCATCACTTTGAGTTCGTGGTGATGCCATTTGGTGTGACGAATGCCCCAGCGGCATTCATGGATTTGATGCACCGTGTCTTCGGCCAGTACATAGATCAGTTCGTGGTGGTGTTTGTGGACGATATTTTGATTTACTCACCTTCCGAGGATGAGCATGCTTTCCACCTACGGACTGTGTTACAGATCTTGAGAGAGCATAGGCTGTTTGCCAAGCTCTCCAAGTGCGAGTTCTGGCTCCAGGAGGTACAGTTCTTGGGCCACGTGGTATCTGGGAGTGGAGTATCCGTTGACCCTTCTAAGGTCGACTCTGTTATGAGCTGGGAGAGGCCGAGGAACGTATTTGAGATACGGAGTTTCTTGGGGTTAGCAGGGTACTACCGCCGTTTTGTAGAGGGATTTTCCCGCCTTGCCGCGCCGATAACCCAGCTGATGCGCAAGGGCGTCAGATTTCAGGGGACCGACGACTGTGAGCAATCATTTCAGGAGCTGAAGAGGAGATTGACTTCAGCTCCCGTCCTGATTATCCCTGAGGGAGGCTTGGGTTATACTGTATACTGTGATGCTTCCCGGGATGGATTGGGTTGTGTGTTGATGCAGGAAGGCAGGGTAGTAGCTTATGGTTCTCGCCAGCTGAAGAGCCATGAGAAGAACTACCCCACCCACGATCTAAAGTTGGCTGCTGTCATCTTTGCTCTTAAGAGCTGGCGACACTATTTATATGGGGTGAGATTTGAGGTGTTCTCGGACCACAAGAGCCTCAGGTATATCTTTACACAGAAGGATCTGAACCTTCGACAAAGGAGATGGATGGAGTATCTAGAGGACTACGACTTTGACCTTCAGTACCATCCTGGGAAGGCCAACGTCGTAGCTGATGCACTCAGTCGGAGACCGAACAACACCTTAGCCAGCCTAGCCATCAGAGAGTGGGAGATGATGGGAGTTATTGGGGAGTTTGACTTAGAGCTTACCGAGTTTGAGGGACACGCCACCCTATTCAGCTTGTGTGTTCAGCCTACCCTTCTGACCCGAGTTATAGAGGCACAGTTGCTAGATACTGAGGCTGAGCAGATTAGGGCACGGATTGCTAGCCCTGAGGGATTTGAGGGATGGACAGTCCATTCTGACCTTGGTCTGAGATACAGGGGTAGAGTTTTCGTTCCCGAGTCTCTTAGGACTGATGTCCTTAGGGATTTCCACCATTCACGCTTAGCGGTGCACCCAGGGGACACCAAGATGTATCATGATCTGCGCCGTCAGTATTGGTGGACTGGGATGAAGGCAGATGTGGCACAGTTTGTGGCTAGGTGTCTCACGTGCCAGCAGGTGAAGGCTGAGCACCAGAGGCCTGGAGGTTTGCTACAGCGACTACCGGTAGCCGAGTGGAAGTAGGAGCATGTTACCATGGATTTCGTGATGGGTCTCCCGAAGTCACCTAGGGGCCATGATGCGATTTGGGTTATTGTGGACAGGCTGACGAAGTCCGCCCATTTCTTACCGATCAGAGTGACTGACTCATCAGACGCCCTCAGCAGGTTGTACATTCGAGAGATAGTACGACTACATGGGGTCCCGGTATCCATAGTTTCTGACAGAGACCCACGTTTCACTGCACGGTTCTGGCAGAGCTTCCAGACAGCCTTAGGGACCCAGCTGCAGTTTAGCTGCCTTCCACCCACAGACAGATGGCCAGTCAGAGCGCACTATTCAGATCTTGGAGGATATGCTCAGGGCCTGTGTCATGGACTTTAGAGGTAGCTAGGAGGATCACCTTGCCTTAGTTGAGTTTGCCTACAACAACAACTACTAGTCCAACATTGAGATGGCACCGTTTGAGGCATTGTATGGTAGGCCTTGCCGTTCCCCGGTATGTTGGACTGAGGTGGGAGAGACAGCTGCCTTAGGACCTGATATTGTTCGTGAGACCACGGACAAGATACAGGTGATCAGACAGCGGCTGTTGACAGCTCAGAGCCGCCAGAGGAGTTATGCAGATAGGAGGCGGCGGCCCTTAGCATTTGAGGTGGGGGACCATGTGTTCCTCAAGGTATCTCCCAGACGAGGCTTGAGGAGATTTGGGCACGGTGGGAAGCTGTCGCCACGATTTATAGGCCCCTTTGAGATTCTTGGAAGAGTTGGTGAGGTGGCTTGTAAGCTGGCCTTACTACCGCAGCTATCAGGGGTCCACGACGTCTTCCATGTATCTATGCTGAGGAAGTACCATCCCGACCCCTCACATGTACTTGACTGGGTAGATCTTCAGTTAGAGGGGGACGCTTCCTATGACCAGAGACCCGTAGAGATATTGGACTCGAGGGACCAGGTTTTGCGAGGCAGGACCATCCCTTTGGTCAAGGTTCGTTGGAACCACCATGGGGTTGAGGAGGCTACTTGGGAGCGTGAGGCCGAGGTTCGAGTTAGGAACCCTGAGTTGTTTGATCAGTGATGTATTTTCTTTTGTTTTATGTTATTTTAAATTTCGGGACGAAATTTTTGTAAGGAGGGAAGGATGTTATAACATGAAATTTTTTTTTTTATTTATTCTTTGTAAATATTATTATTATTATTATTATTATTATTATTATTATTATTATTGTTATGATGGGTGTATGTATATATATGTATATATATATACATTTTTATTTATTTATTGTGTATAAATGTATACATGTGAGTGTGTGTGTCAAAATGTGTAATTATATATGTGTATGTATGTATGTACATGTGTGTAACACAGTGTGTGTGGTGTGTGTGTGTGTACCCGGTTGTGTGTGTGTGTGAGTTTGAGTGTAATACACTCAAACAAGCATGGAAGGGGCTGTGGAGTGTAAGAGGGTAGGTGGGTGTGTGTGGTGAAGTATGAGAGTGAGTATGAGAGTTGAGAGAAGGTCAGAAATCGTGGGATTTATAGAGAGAGAGAGAGAGAGAGAGAGAGAGAGAGAGAGAAATATAGAGAGAGAAAGTAAAGAGAAAAGGAGAGCTAGTCTCGGTTGGAGGAGAAAAGAGAAGAAAGGAGAGACCGAGGGCAAAGAAGAGAGAGTTCTGAAGAAGCAGAAGTAACCAAGAGGAACTGAAGGAGAAGGGAAGCAAACCAAAAAGGGAAAAATCCGAAAGTTTTGGTAAGTGGGTTGCTTCTGTTTCAATTTTTTTTAGAGCATTTTAATTGATTTAAATTGTAAGATCTTATAGAGCATAATGTAAGGATTAAAACGCAACAAGAATGATAGAAAACGGTTGAAAAATGAGGGAGAAAAAGGGATGTGCAGGTCACGGCCATGGGGGGGGAATCTAGGTTTTTCGTTGTGATTGGGAGCTTCAAAACAGTGTTAAAAAGTTCCAAAAATGCTTTAAAATGATTTGGGATTGAAAGGGGCTTCGAAAACACCAAGAAAATCGATTTTTAAAAATCTGATTTTCTGAAATTTCGGCCACCGGCGCCGGAGAAGGCGACCGGAGCCTCGCCGGAAAAACAGGAAGGAGATGGGCGACCGGGTCGGGTTCCGGGTCGGATCCGGATCCGGGTCGGGCGGGGCTGGTCCGCCCCTGCCACGTGTCAGCCCACTGTTTTAAATTAAAAACCTAATTTGGCCGTTTGGTTGCAAGGATAAGAAATTAGGAAAATTGGAATTAAATTGAAACAGGGATATCCTATCCCTGTTCTAGGATTAGCCCCTGTTTGGTTAACCTGATTAAGAATAGCAAATTAAACTAGTTTCAATTTGAACCTTGAACCTTTTGGAATTTGAACCTTAACCCTGAACTTTCAGAAATTACAAGTTGACCCCCCAACTGTTGGAAATCTCACTTTTACCCGCCTGATTAAATTATTAATAAAATATTAATTAAATTAATTAATTAATTATTTAATTTAATTAATTTAATTAATTAAATATTCAAAAATATCCCGGAGTCCAAATGGGACAAGTCATTAGTGTATTTTGACTATCTCGACCCTTCTGAGACCAATGGTGAGGTTCGTTTTATGAGACGGGGTCCCAAAAATTAAAAGACCCATAGTAACCCTTAAAATTACCAAAATGCCCCTAACTTGAAACACTGTCAAACGAACTCCGAATTAGGTAAACAAATAGTGAAATTTTATTATCTCAAACATTCCGGACTCAACCGTGGAGTCCAATTTGTGAAAAGAGGTCACGAAATGTGAGGACACCCGTAAAGTGCAAAATGACCGTTTTGCCCTTTTGAACCCCGGTGTCCGAATTGAGTTCTACGAGAATCTAAACTTATTTTCTTCAACGTCCTAGAACCAATGGTAGAGTTTAATTTAGCAGAATAGAAACCTATAAATTTAAAGACATAAAATTTGATGAATAGCATAAATTCAAATGAAAATAGACTGAGTGGGAATTTATGTTTTTTAGGGACACTTACAGGACAGGAGAGGGAGATCTGATCTCTTGCATCTTCATTGACCGATTCAGTTACATATAGTGCACGATCTTCTAGGGTTGATACCAACCCATCAGGTATGGTGTTTTGCTAGTGTTAGAAATGAAGTTAAGTTAGGAATATTTGTGAATGACTGGAATGCTGTATGTGTTTATCTGTAATGTGTTTACCTGTTTATTTGGAATTGGTTGTTCACATGTTATGTGTTACTTGCAAGTTTAATAAAGTGAAGAACATGAATTATGATGTATGAACACATGAGATATGCATGTATGTGAAACTGACTGGAGATTTATTTATTATTGTCAGAGTATGTTATATTATTGAGATCCACATTCATTGAGATTGCATTGGCATATTGGCATATGATGAATTCCTTGAGAACATGGCGTGGGTAAGCACATGGTGCTTTGCATTATGAGGGTGTAGATCCTGTGGTGAAAAACCCAAAATTGGCCATTGCATTGGTACTTCGAGCCATCGGGGAGTACCCGTAAATGAGACATGGGTGTGGCATAGAGTTGTGCATGGGTGTGTCATGCATACCATTCATATATATTACTGCGATGTTTGAATGTCATTTAGAAATAAATGTACACTTTGCACATGCCACGCCTTAGCTTTATTTCTGGCATTAGCATTTCATCATACCAGCAGTTGTGCTGACCCATTCGTGGGCAACATTTTCAGATGAGGATCCTCCAGCCACTAGAGACTCAGTGATGCCCTGATAGGATGAAGCCTATGATGTATTTGTGATTCGTGAAACTTGTATTTTGTTATGTAAGGGCTTAAGCCCGAATGACTGATGAACAATGTATTCGATGTTATTTGATGTATGGATGGTGATGGACGCATGTTTGGTGAATCTAATTACTTTTGTACTTTTATTTATTTTACTCTCTGTCTCGTCAGTCGCGCCTCGGGTTCGGTCAGAATTCGGCGTGTGACACTAAGAGTATTATCTCTTCTAGGCCATGCCTTTGTCTAAACTTGAGTCTAAAAGTTTGATGTGTTTGGAGGAATTCTGGGACTTTCAACATCACTAACTTTTCTAGACATGTGTTTTTTAAGATTCCTCCAGCTTTCCATTACAAGCAATATTAGCATCCAAATGCTTTTGTGTTGAGACAGGGAATTGTCAAGCTTCCACATGCCACGAATGGAAAAAATAGCAAGAGCAGCTATTGAAGTGACTCCAGAACAGATGAAGAGTACCAAAAAGCTGCTGGGGCTTAGACTAATATTTTCATGATCTGATTCCATGTAGAGACCTGAAAAATAGGGATAATTTTTTTTTTATTATTCTATTTTAATTATTTAATTATTTGTTTATTTTAGTTTTATTCAAGTTAGATTATGGGAATTATGTGAAAATAAATAAGGCATTAACAGGGACCCAATGTTGGCAGAATAAATTTTCGGCTTTACTGGCATATTGTAATTTAATATTTTATAGAATAAAATATTAAACCGATACAGCGGAAATAATTATGATGTCGGGTCTTCATAGATTAATATTTTATGAAATAAAATATTAAAACGGCAATAAATAAAACACATATAAATATATTGGATTTTGTATATATATATATATATATAGATATATATAGAATATCATAACCAAGGAAGCTTCGAGGAAGCTGCTGGGAAAAAACGGGAGGAAATGAAAAAGAGAAAGTCGTGCAACCGTGTGTGTGTGTGTGTCGGTGGGTGTATTGGAAGGTGTGATATTATATACATATAATATATAATTAGGTCTTGATGTAATTGAAAGGAAAGAAATGAAAGGGAGAGAAACCGTGGGCGTCCAAAAGGGGAGTGGTGATTTCGGGCCAGAGAGAGAAAGAGAGAAAGTCGGTGGGGAACCGATCGAGAAAGAGAAAGAGGCAAAGAAAGCAGCCGAAGCTGCTGGCACCAAGTAGGGAGAGACGGAAGCAGCGATAGCGGCAGTACGTGCTCTCCAATTTAATGGGTTAATTCATGTTGGTGATGAGGAGATTTCAGATCTTATGCAGCAAAACCTTATATGTGTATATGTCTGTGTGTATAGCGGTGCAGAGGAGGTACGGCCGAAGCTACTAGAAGCTTGTGCAGGTCAGAAAAATGTTGAGGCATTGAGAAAGAGATCTGATAAGCGATTGGGTTTAGGAAGATTCTTAGCCGAGAGTGAGACAGCAGTAGCGGTGCAGCAAAAAGGGAGAATCACGTTGGCTTGATCATGGATGGATGATTGAGGAGTTCGGTTTGCATAAAGGATTACGGGTATTGCAAACTGGTTGGAAGGATTACAGTTGGGATATGTCAGGTATGTTCAATTTCTCTTTGTTTTGGGACTTGTCGTTATGGAGATGATGCAGAATTTGGGTTGATGATTTGTTTAAATTGGGGAGAGGAGGAGATCAATGCAAATATATATATATGGCAGTTCGGGAAGAAGAAGGAGGAGTAACGGCAGTATGGTTGGACTTCGAAGCTGAGGTCTCTGCGGCTGAGTTGGTTCGTTGGTTCGTCGGATTGAGAGATAGCAGGTTGGGTTTATTGATCCAATTGTGTCGGTGTCTAGAGGTAATGATTTTGTAAGGCGTGCGGTTTGTGATTTGAATTGAGGGTCGACTGCTATTTTCGTTTTATGGTTTTTGTTAGGGGGTCGATTTGGTTCAGTAAGGTTTGTGGTGTTCCTCTGTTCTGCCATTTCCAGTTGAGAACAGAGGTGGATTAGGGGCTGGTTAGTGCAGCGGCATTGATCATCGTTTTGGTCCGGTTACACCTCGAGATCTCCGAGTGGGAATGAGGAAGTTCAGCCGGGATAAATTATATGTTGCTATGATGATGCGAAGTTGGAATCCTACGCATTGCGTTGGGTACATGGAGTGTTGAATACGGCCACTAGCAAGGCTCTTTGGAGCCAACAATACCAAGAGGTTGTTGCACAGGAATGTTGTAGGTTAGGGAAGAATGGTGGCTTGCAGAGCAGAAAGTGCAAGAGCAGCAAAGAAGTAAAGTCACTGGTTGAATTGTCATTGGAGGTGTTGCTGCTACGGGAATTATGATAAGAGGTGAATCACGTTGGTTGCTTCAATCAGTTTGGGTATTTGGTCTCTTGTTCAGGTGGAGATGGCTCACTCAATTTCAAGCAGAGAAGTTATTGTCCGTTCATCTAGAGGGTTGACTAAGCCTGGAAACTTTATTCAAAAACTTAATGCCATCCTTCGGGATGATGTAATCTGTTATGATGGCAAAATGAGGAATGTATGTAGTAATTCGATTATCCAATTTGAGTATGGGGTTAAGGCTGGAACTAAGCCCTAGAGTTTCTTCGTTGCTAGCGAACCTGTTAGTGTGTTGGGTGCAACTGCCATGTCGAATCCTGCATATAAGGCAGTTCTTGATTCTCCTCCGAGTAAAAATTTGTCATGGGAAATCTGTTCAACGGGTTGCGGCTATAGTTGGCAAAATGGGATCCAAACAGCAGAACTAGCAGGGAACACTAACGGGAAAGGAGAAGACGATTCGATATCCTCGACGGATACAGTACAAGGGTTGAGTTGTTCACTGACTGGTTGACTGAGTGGTGGACACAGCTTTCTAGGGTTGAGACACACCCTAGTCAGGTATGATATTTTGCTAAGTGAGGAATAGGATTGAGTTAGGAATGATTGCCATATTGATTGAATGAAGCATGTGTTTAATTGATATTAGAAAATCACATAGAGAATACTTGCTTTGGAACAGAACCTAAAGTTGATTGATTTGGCACGTGTGTGTTTTCCTGTTATCCTGTAGAGGTATGACTTGTTCTATATGTTAGCATAGTCTGTGGTTGGCATATCTTGTTTGTGAGTTGTTAAGACGTGGATACATGATTTGGGTATGTGTTTACGTTGGTTATGTATTGCATACATTCTTGTGAAAGTGGTTTTTATTATTCTGAGGTTGTGGCTTTTATTATTCCGATGTTGTAGCTTTGTTATCTAGAGGTTGTGGCTTTTATTACTCAGATGTTGTGATTTTTATTATTCAGATGTTGTGGTTTTTATTATTCAAAGGTTGTGACTTTTATTATTCGGATGTCGTGGATATTATTATTCAGACGTTGCGGCTATTATTATTCAGATGTTGTGGATTGAGCACGTGGTGCTATGTATTAATCGGATGTGTTCCGTGAATGAGCATTGGTACCCAATTTCCATCGGATGTGTTCCGTAAACGGGGGTTGGTACCCAGTTTCCATCGGATGTATTCCGTAAACGGGGGTTGGTACCCAGTTTCCATCGGATGTGTTCCGTAAACGGGAGTTGGTACCCAGTTTCCATCGGATGTGTTCCGTAAACGGGGGATGTTACCCAGTGTCCATCGGATGTGTTCCGTGATTGAGACATGGGTGTGATATTGAGTTGCTTGGGTGAGTCACGCGTATTTTCATTACATCAGGGTGTGGCATAGAGTTGACATGATGTGGCGTTGAGTTGTGTGGGTGAGTCACGCGTATTTTACATCAAGGTGTGGCATAGAGTTGACATGATGCGGCGTTGAGTTGCGTGGGTGAGTCACACGTATTTTCATTTCATCAGGGTGTGGCATAGAGTTGATATGATGACATAGAGTTGACATGGATGTGGCATAGAGTTTGCGTGGATGCGTTATGCGCGCTGTCATCACATTGCATAGACATGGGAATTCTTGTTGTTATATTGTTTGAATGATTGGATGACATTTGGATTACTGCTGTTACATTATTAGGGTGATTAGGATAGCATGTGGATTATTCCTATTGCATTGTTTGAGCAATCTGGAAGGCATATGGATTATTGTCATTACACTGCTAGGATGATTTAGAAAGCATGTAGATATAAATGCACACTGCACACGCCACACCTTACTTGAATGCAACATGCATATTACTATCATATTGTATAAATGATTAGGGAGGCATGTAGAAATGAATGTACACTTGCACACGCCACGCCTTAATTTTGTTCCTTGCATTAGCATTATATCATACCAGCATGTTAGCGCTGACCCATTCATGGGCACAGGTTACAGGTAAAGCTCCTGGTACGTAGGACTATAAGAGGTCTTAGAGAAAAGAGAGGAAATGAAATTTGGAAGAGTATATAGCACTTGGGGTGTACTTGTGTAATATAGGGGCTTAAGCCCAAATTGTATGTAGGAGATAACTGTTGAGTGTATCTTATATGTATGTATGTTAAAGGAAAAGAATGCGTATTTAATTTTCATGAATTGTGGCCATCGAGTGAGGATGGATTGTGATGTGTTTGTATATATATATAATGTATTGTGATTATCAGGGGGAAAAAGGCCCGAAAAACAGAGGAGGTTCTGCCGAAATTTTATGAAAATTAAAGAACTCTATCTAATTTGTCGTAAATTCGTAAATCTAATTAATTACCTTTCATTTTATTTCCTTTCTGTTCGTTAGTCGCACCTCGGGTTTCGGTTAGAAGTTCGGGGCGTGACATTCCACGTCTACACACTTCTTAGATGCAGTCAGGTTGTTCTCTAATTCTAAAAGCTTGCCATTTTCAATCACCTTCAACAATGCTTCATTTATGTCGGAAACCATAGGAGATCCCTTGGGAAATGCCTGACACACAATCCACACTAAATGTTAATAATCATACTATTATATACAATAGTATTTCTCTCATTTCTCATTCAAAATTTTTAAAAAAGTGTATTATAATTTTGAATGTGAAATGAGAGAAATAATAAATAAAAATTGGTCTAAACTTAAATTTTGAAATGAACTAGTTTGAACCAAAATTTTATATATATATATATATATATATAATTATTTTTTCTAAAGTTAGAGGGGGAATAGAGCTCGGCCAAGCCCATTAAGGGACTCCACCCTTGCTTCCCACCACTCTCATTCTTTCTCTCTTTTCATCCACATTTTGCCTTGCCTCTTTCTCTCTTGTTCCAATGGAGGCTGCCTCCCATCTGGAACTAGAGATGGCAATAAGGTAGGGTAGGAGACTCCTTTCTGTAAAAAAAAAGTTTGTCCTCAAACCCATTTAAACCTCATGATAAGCGGGGTCTCCTTAGGAGTCCCAATTTATTTTAAACATTTATTTATATAGTTATTTTATTAAATTAATTATAATTGACAAATTTCAAATAAAATGATACATATGTAAAATAATAAATATACTTGTTTATAGAGAATTAAAATAACATTATTTCCTATTTTAATCATATAACTCTATCAAGTTTATATAAATTTTTAATGTGTGGCTAAAAAATATTATGGTAAGTATTGATTATGTAGCACAAATTTTTTTTATTATTTTATTTTATATGATCGAAGCCAGGTAGGATGCCTTTGCCCAAACCCTAACAGAGTAGAAATACATTTCTCCAAACCCGTCCCATTAGGGGCAAAGTTGACGAATTCTCAACTCATTAGCTGGAGGCAAAATGCCTCCAGTCATGACTCCCTTGTTAGAGTGTAAAAAATGGGTGAATGGAAGGTAAATTGGTAATTAGGGCATGTCTCCCCTCCCATGTACTCTCTTGGAGATGCTTTTATGTAATTAAGAAACTGAACTACATAAAAATTAAAATGAAAAAGGAAGAGATGAATTACAAAAGCAGATCCTCCAATTTTGTAGGTTGGTCCAGCTATAATAAAGGTGTTGCAGTATGTGGCAAGAAATAGTTTAGCCACAAGAACTTCAAGGAATACAGCTGTTATTTCTCCATTTCTAAGGGCTTGAGCGCATCCCTCAGGTGTTGTAACAATCTTGATGTGTTTGGGGTTGAAGTGCAAGACATCCACCAAATAATTCACAATAAATGATTTATTTGTGTACCCAATCATTGCATTGTTGTTCTTCAGTGTCTCAATGTCTGCTAATTTTGGTTCAAGCCTTTGGACAGTGAGCATGCTAGTGAGGCTAGCAGTGTAACTCTGTGTGATGACAAGCGCCACAAAGAGCCATACCACTGTTGCTATTCGAGATAAATTGCTATGTAGCTTTTCTCCTGCGGCCAAACAAATTTCAGAAAAAAAAAAAAAAATCAATGTTATTATATCTATTGTTGGGAGAGTATATAAAAATTATAGATTTTGAGGCGTATCTAAAAACATTTTTTTAAAACGCAATTTGTATCCATTCTATAGAATTTACTGATGGATTAGAGGCAAAAGTTGTCTTCGAGATACAATAAAGCCTCTTTGGTATAGAGAACTCCAACTAACAAAGTTGAAAGACTTCTATGGAATCATTTGTTTTAAAGATTCTATTGTGTGCATGAGAGAGAGAGAGAGAGAGAGAGAGAGATGCTTTTGCAAAGAGAATCTCGTTGTGGTACACCCGTTTGATATGTCTTTCCAAAGAGACACAATTTTGAAATATCATTCATGAGAGAACTATTCAATATATTCATTTGATCATCTCTAATTTGAATGACACAAATCTTTTCAATCCAAAGATTCAAATTTAACTAGAGTTATTTCTTGAAATAGAAATATCAAAAAATATTTTTTTTAGTACATACCAATAGTAAAATTTAGCTTTAACATGACTAAAATGACATTTATCATTGGTGTTAGTGTCAACTCAAAAAACAAATGTTACACAAACAATATAAGACAAAAGGCAAACAATATAAGCTCGCATTTGATAAAGAAAATTGTAACATTATTTGTAAGTTGTTTAAAAAATAAAGATAAAAAACTAGTTCAAAATGATCTAATTAAGAAACATTAAATTTAACCCGAGTGAGCCCAGTATGTATAAAATTAAGTTTCAATTATGTGTGGGCTAGATGCTCGGACCCAAGGTCAGATTCTAGATGGACTCAGATTGATTGTCTAATAGCTCGAGTTGAGCCTAGATAGGCTTCAAGCTTAGCCCAACTAGACCAATCTGACTTGCATCCCTAATTTCAAGATGCCAACTGGTCTATAATTTGAACTATCCGAGAAATTAGCCTATGTAACTATCAAACCCAGGTGATGTAATGTTTCTGTAATTTGAGTATTCAAAAGTTTGTCCAATACATGAACATGGTGAAATATTATTGCAGTCATTAAAAAATTATAGGCACTCCCGGGGAGTTTGTAAGCTATTTAAAAAATAAATAACTAGTTCAATTTTATTTTTTTTAATTAAGAAATATTAAACTGAACCCAAGTAAGAACTTTGGGCAACTCGACTGAGCCTAATACATATAAAATTAAATTTGGTGTTCTGGGGTTGGATTGCTGGAGCCCAAGTTGAAATTTGAGACAGACTTGGATTGATTGTCTCAAGTTGACTGTATATAGATTTGTTTTTTTAAATAATGATTTGAAGATATATAACTTACCACGTAAAGAGAACAAAGTGACAAAAGCTAACCAAAGCAAGGTTCCAAGCTGATTGAGTGCAGAGCCTCTAAGTTCGGAGCAGTGATTTCGCTCAATCAACCATACGACAAAACCATTGAAAACATTAATGGAAGCTGTAAGAATCCACATGGATTTTGTGAAGGGCTTCATGAAGAGCAAAGCTTTATTGCTGGATTGTGATTGAACAGGGACTACCATCACCAATCCAGATAGTGTGTGGGGGTGGGCAAAGTCCGCATATTTACAACGTCTGGCTATCATTGATGCACCAACTACTGCATCAAATTTCTATCCCCATGCATACAAAATCCAATCATATATATAATGTATGTTAGTCCCACTACTATTCGAAGAAATGAAAAATGCCAAGTAGAAATATTGCAGATAATTTTTGTAAGTTATCAAGTATGGTTATGCTCAAAATTTTAAAGTCAATTTATTGGTAGCGACTGACGGATCTAGATACGAGGATGTAGGGAATAGCTAATAAGGGATCTAGACCGATAACAAAATATATATATATATATATATATATACACAATAAATTACACTGATCTTTTTTAAAATTTTTAATAATTATATAGACATCTCCTAATATTTTTGAAATTATACTAACCTTCTCCACTTTACCCGACAAACTACAAATATCTCCTCTAATTAATTTTTTTAAAAATGACAAAATTGCCTTTTGTTATTTTTTTAATACATTTTTTAATTTTTTTTTCATTTTAAAATAAATATTGATTAGAACCTTAAATTTATTTTTATTTAAAATAAAAATAAGTTATTTACTTTAAACTTGCTTTTATATATTAAATAAAAAATTCTTTTAAAAAATAGAAAAAATACTAAAACAAAATTGAAAGGAGTAATATTGTCATTTTAAAAAAATTGATTAAAATATAATATTTGTAGTTTGTCAGTAAAAATAAGAGAAGTTAATATAATTTTAAAAAAAAAATTACTGTAATTATTAAAACCTCAAACAAAAAATATAGTATAATTTATCCCAAGAAAAAAAATAACTATGATCAGCCAGCTGAAGTTTCATTCTAGTCAATCAATTGATTTTTATCAATCATTCATGAGAGTAATAATTGATAGAATAAGAAAAACGAATTAATAAATGATCTCGAACCTTCAATTGGATTTGCTGCACTAATGCATCATATGTGCCGTTGTTGAAGGGAATAAAATCATATGGCAAGTAGTATGGCAACAGTTTTACAGTTTCTCTAAAGAGATCTATCGAAAATCCAGTGACTGAATAATTATTTGTAGAGTAATCATATTCCACCTTCACAAACCGGCTGTAATAGGAGTCGTTTGGCACACCAACTCTCAAACGACCGCTGATCGTTGAAAGAGTCCACCCTCTTGGACTAGTCCGAGGCCCCCCAGGCCAGAACACCTGCGACAAATTTTCCATGGAAGCATTGTAGATAGCTCCTTCATCAATGCTCTCTGAGAAACCTAATCCACCGTCTGACCAAAATCCAAGCTCTCCGTAACTCTTTCCAATCACGTTGATGATCAAGAACATATTCCCTGGAGCTAATTTTTGTTCTGTAAATTGGATTTTTCCACTTAAGCCATTGAAATCAGTTAACAAAATTTTGTCAAACAGTTGTTGGCCGCTTTCGTTGGTTTCCACCATTGCTAAGGCCACTGCCCTTGTAGCATCATAGGTTTGCAGTGCGAAGATCCCAGGCTCGTAGTTATCTTCTTCAGGATGCTCTGCGCTGAGCTTTCTACGAAATCTAGTATGAAAATCTTGAAACTGTGGCCCGGTTTCAGGGAAATAGCTCATGACTCCTAGAACGCCTTGCATTGAAGAAATTGCTGTAGCTTTGTTAATAATGGAATGGACAAGACTGGCTGTGCTGTCGGTGGTGATCCATACATAATCCTTTTCCATCATCTTCATCTTCTTCGCCGTTTCAAATAAAGGAAGAGACAACGGCAAAGACGAATGAACCACGAAGACTCTGCATTGCTGCCTTTTAAGCTTTTCGAGTTCTTCAGATAATGAAGAGGAAGCCAAAGGTGGGATTGCGACAAAATGGCTGATTTCTGCAGCTACTTCTTGTAAGGCATCAGAGAGATGAGGAATGACTCCAATGGCAGCTGAATCAGTGTCCTCATATATCAGGATCACCCGACGCCATCCCCAGGATTGAACAATAGCAGCCACGGCTTTCATTTGTGCTTGTTGACTTGGCGAGGCTTGAATGAGGAAGGGCCATCGCTTTGTCGCCCATGGTGGAGTTGGATCAGCAAGAGAAAGTACAGGGACATTAGATTGGCTACCGACCTCTGCAACTAGTGATGCTTCTTCCCATGTCCGTGGTCCCACAATGGCTTGTACCCGCTGGGTATTAATTAGGTCTGTAGCTGCAACCAAGGGCGGAGTCCCAAAAAAAAAATTAGGAAACTAAATTTTAATAATTTTTTAAGAAACTTTAGGAAGAAAATTGTTTTTCTGGACAAATTTTTTTACAAAATTGGCACCTAAAAAGAGAAACTGTGAGCAAATAAATGTTTTTCTTAGATTCTAAGAAAAGTCTCGAGTATGAAAAGCATAAGAGCTGATAGATATTTACCAGCAAGAGCTGCCTTGATGGGTTCCCCTTGAGAATATTTTAGTTGCAGAATCAAGCTTTGATTGTTGTAGTTGAAGAAATCATCGATTGCCATCTCCATTGCCACTTTCTCTTCTTTACCTATCCGGGAACTGTAATCCACAATAGCACCTACAATACCCTTGACATGGATTATTCTGGTCGTGTTCATGCCTCCATGGACAGTAACCTTTTTGAAAATGATGACCAGGCCAAGACCATGACACAGAAAAAGAGATGAAACTTTTCCATCTTTTTTGGCGTACCTAGCAAGAGCTGCCACACGTCCCTTTATATAATGTACATGGGAAAGTGTAGAATCTAGTCCTGTAAACACTTGACTCAGCATTCTTTGTAGTGGTCAACAGTCTTAATCTTCGTTTGAATTATGATTAAGATACAATTTTTAAATTTTTTTTTTAAATATATTCAAAATTTTGTATTTAATTTTTAAAAAATTATGAAAATATATTTGAGTATGATAATCTAAATTTTAAAAAATTAAAAAATATATATTTTAATATATTTGGTCCAAATCATTGAAATTTCAAGCCTATCTTGATTAGAGTTATTTCTTGCCTTAAAAAAATATAGCAGTTCGTGGAGTAATTTGAGTCATTACTTCTTATTATTTATGATGCAGGACAGATATTGAATCTTAAAAATTAAAATATTTGTTTTAAAGTTTTTTATATTTTAATTTTAATTTATTTCTATTTTTTTAGTTTTATTTGGATTAATATTAAAAATATAAAAATTAGTAGTTTCCTATTTAAATTATTAGTTTTTATTGTATTAGATTAGTATAAAATATGAGTTTTGATTTTCTAATCATAGTAGTATTATTCTATTTCTATAAATATGATGTAATAGTTTTTTATCATATTTTAGTACCAAGTGTATGTATAATGCTCGGAGTAAAAACTCATGTATATATATATATATATATATATATATATATATATGCCCTACTCTCGCCAGCTATTTTTTGTATACCTAATATTTTAACACCATATCCACCAAACAAGAGGGAAACTACAGCTTGGCAGAGACGGGTTATAATCCATTTTAAATTTTAAAAAATATTTTTTATAAATATAAATTTTTAATCATTTTTAAATTAACTTATTCTAAAATTTTAATCTAATCCAATTTTTATCTATTTTTCTC
>CM018047.1:17677998-17717998 GCA_008638375.1 Nyssa sinensis
AAGAGACGTGTTGGAATGGTAAAGCTCTGTCAATTTTTATCGATAAAGAAAAGGGCCTATAAATAGGCTTTACATCTGAACGCTTCAACCTAACACTAACCACAACTCCTATAAAATAGGATCACACATAAGACACTTTCTCAGCCACGAAATCAAATAACCAAATACCTAAAGACTCGGACAAACCTACCAATGACTAGAATGTCACGACCCGCAACCCACCCTCTGCGGATTAACGGATCGCGACCATCCGACCCGGCCCTTTTGCCGAATCGGACCTGATCATCCTGTTGCACTATTTTTAGTGCAACTAACCTGTAACACAACGAAAGACAATAGAATAAAAAGTCTGCTAATATAAAAGTGAGGTCTGGAAAATTTCTATTCATCACCTCGTTCCCAAGACGTGATTACACGGGAGTGCTACAAGACTGTACTACTATTACCTTTACTTTGTCAAAATGTCCAATCCTTAGCTGTAGTCTCCTACTGTCTATCCTCTTTATCATTCCCTGAAAAATTTATATAAAAAGGAGTGAGCTACACAAGCTCAGTAAGTCCCCTACTCTGCATGTGTACAAGATCTGAAAGAAACTGAGTAACAATGGACATGATAGCCAGTCAATATCATGTAACAATCATAGCTCATCAATGGATATCAATGATCAGGGATATAACTAATAATCATGAATATCAAGTCTGAAGGATAATACCATATGCAATAATCAAAGCTGTCGGAAACATGATCATAAAATGTACTCAAAGAACTTGTGCAACGGCTTGACCATACCATGAATTTCAATAAAAATGGTGATGTCATAACTGGTTCAAGGCAACATAATATAACTATACTTTTTACGGCTATGTTACTAGGCTGCCGAGAACAACATTTGGCCCCTTTTGGCCCTTCGTACAAGTGTACAGAATTGTCCTTTGCACAAATGTACAGAATCTCATGATCAGTATAATAACATCTGGCACCTTTTGGCCTTGGTCTATTGGAGCGCGGACATACTGCCATCCTCCTGAAATTCTCAACATCTGGCCCCTTTTGGCCCAAGTCTATTGGAGCGCGGACATACCGCCATCCTCCTGAAATTCTCAACAACGTGTGCCATGGATTAGGACTCATGATCAAGATATAGCATCAATAATGAATATGAAACTCAAGAGCAAGATATAACATTATAGCTGAACTAATTCACTGATGGGAAATATCACATGTGTGGAGTCATAAGAATCTGATATCACAAATAGGAGTACAAATGCATATAGAAAGAACTGTGACATGGCTAGGAATATACTACATGCAGAGGTCGGATATTACTTACATTACACTAATTCCTTTCCTGCTACTCGACGTTGGTCTCCTTCTCTTTCCCTTTCAAAAGTCCTATAATCATAAAATTCGTATTAGATCAGTACTTATTTTATTCATCTAGTACCTTTGATGACATTAGTTTAATAATTTATTTTATCATTCGTAACTAATTACTGACTTTATTTCCTTAATAATATTATTATTAAGTTTAACATATTTATTCAAATACATTTTTCTTCACATGTCTTAAATGTTATAGACTAATTGTCATAAAATTGATCCCACAACTATCAACGGCACTTCTGCCACTAGTCCACTGCTATCATAGATTTAGCTCCACTGAAATTTATCTCTTTCATAAAACTATCACTAACTTCACTTAAGCTAAAATTAAAACCAAACTCATGCATCCAAATAGTTAATAAGTAGTTCACTTGAAAGGTGTTTATCCTATATTTTCATATTCATCCATAAATTTACCATGATCTGTACGCCTACAATTCCTCAACCAGTATCCTTGATTTCATCCACCCACGTGTATATCAATTCACATCATCAACTTGTAAAGCATCAAACATTTCAATTCTTAAAATAAATCCTTGCTCAAGAAATCCAAAAGACACACTTGCAAGTCACAAGACCTAATAAAGCCCAATCACCAATTGAGTTTGCCATCAACCGTAATAAAACACATATAAAAACTATATTTATAAAACCTGTATATAAATTTACCAATTGTGTAAAGAAGCTTCTTTATTTCTTATCATCAACCATATATATATAAAAACTATATATATATATATATTTATAAAACATATATATATCACAAGGCGAGATTAACTTCATAATCGTATAGGAAAATTTTTTTAAGGCAACCTATTATGAAGTTAATACCTGCTCTTCACCGCACTGCTGCTTCTCATTTTTTTTTCCTTCTTCTTCCTTCTCTTTTTCCTGGTTTCCTGTGCCTCTGCTTCTCTCTCTCTCTCCCACTCTCCCACTCTCACGCTCTCTCTTTCTCTCCCCTTCCATTTCTTTCTCTCTCTTTTTTTTTTCTTCATTTTTCTTCTCCACCGACCTCAAGGTCGGTGGCTGTTGCCACCTTCTCTTCTATAATTTTTTTTTCTTTCCTTTACGTTTCTACAAGCTTCTACAATTCTCTCATTTCTTCTTATTTTTATTTCTTTTCTTGCACGTGATCCCCCCCCTCTCTCTTCTTCTCCACGCTTCTACAACATTCTGCTCCTTTTTTTTTTTTTTGTTTTCTTTTCCTTCTCATTTCTTTTAATATATATATATATATATAGCATGCACTTGTACACACGGCTGCATGGCAGCCTTTACTTTTCTCTTTTCAGCTTCTCATTTCTTCTTCCTCTTTCTACACTATTCCACCAACCACTACTTTCTTTCCCTTTTTTTTTTTTCTTTTTTTTTTATAATTTCTTCTTTTCTTTTTCCAGATTTCTCTTTTTCCTTTTTTCTTTTGTTTTCATTTTTTTATTTACTGAGTTGGATATATATATATATATATATATATATATCTTTGTTCATGCATGTACTTTGTCATATATACATTTATGTAATTATATACTTTAGCATATTTTCATTTTCAATATATATCTTTATTTATTCATTTTTATTTACTATTTATTTATTTTATTTTATTATTATTACTATCACATTATTTTAATTTATTATAACATTATTTTTGTTATCACATGTTCTCCACTTTTATAATTTCATTTCTTTTATTATTTAATTATTTCCTAAATTTATAATATGATTATTCACATGTACTTTTCTCATAATTCTCGAGCTTTCAGTATGACAGACCTCGAGTACTCGAAATTGTCTATTATTACACTGTACATCAAACTTTATTTAAATAATAAATTAGTGCCTGATTCGAAGTTACATGTCATGGCCTTGCTCGACCCGGGTCGGTTACAGTCTAACTCAGGTCGACACCACCTAACTTGGGTCGGGGTGTTACATAGAACTTCCAATAAATATTAATAAATATGAAATAAAACATTTAAATCTTAACAAGAGGCCCAGATATTCTGATGTGAACCCCGCCAAAATAACGAGACCCGACAACGAAAAGGATTCCAAGTTCGTTCCATAATCAGATCTGAATGATAGACCTCGACCTGTTGTTTACAACAAACAAGAACCTCGATATATATGACCTCAACCCGTTGTTTAGTGCGAAACAAGAACCTCGGTATAAGGAAGACGCTACAAACGGTGGTGGAAAATCCGTTTGATATGTCGTTGGTGAACGTCATGGGAAATCCCGATAAGTTCAGATAGTTCTTCAAAGAACTGTAGAGAAAATACTCTCACAATTTACTGAGTAATCATCCGCTGCCAAATGCGGCTACAAGTTCTTTTTAAAACACTTTATGAAACCCTAGGGCCGAATAAGGCCTACATTAAATAAGATATATGAACTGAACATCTTCAGGTCCAAAACATTCTAAACTACCGACTAAAACTGATTAACAGAAATCCACTAAATAAGTAAAATTTCGCGCCGCCAAAACGTCATCAGTGTAGGTGCAGCAACTTCAAGCCCGATTTCGACCTTGATTCAGCCCGAATCTCGAAAAACTCAAAACATGAAAGTTGTAGAAATATTTATTGGCACCCTATGCATCCAAGGTTTCACGGTGAAATCATTTTTTAAGAAGTTATGGTTGGGAGCCAGGGTCCTTTTCCCACGGAAGGACATTTGGCGAGTCAAGACTCCTTCCAAAGTTTCTTTCTTTGCATAAGCCATTGCCCGAAATGCAACTTTGACTATGGATAATTTGCAAAGAAGTGGGCAGATCATCGTTAGCAAATATGTAATGTGTAAAAAAGAGGGCGAGTCAATGAATCACCTTATGCTTCACTATAAAGTTGTTAGGGAGATGTGGGCAATGTTTTTCTTGCTTTTGGGAATTGTGTGGGTTATGCATAATGCAGTTATTAACCTGTTTTGGTGTTGGAATGGGGTTAAGGGGGGGAGTCAAGCTCGACATGCCTAGAGAGCAGCCCCCTTTTCCTTATGTGGTGCATTTGGAGGGAGCGGCACAAAAAGTGTTTTTGATAACAAAGAAGCTCCATAACGTATGATCAAGAAAATATTGTTACACTCCTTTTATTTTTGGTTGTCCGAGAGTGTCTTGGACTCGATAGATAGTTTCTTGGAGTTTATAGATGATTTGAATTGTAAAGATTAGGCTTTTGTTCTCTTCTATTGCTTTTGAATATAGGTTACACCCCTTGGGCACCCATTTATAATATACTCCTTTACTTGTATAGTTGAACATAGTGTTGAAACCACAGACATCAAGGACATGCAATCGTTAAAGAAAAGAAAAAGATTCCTCATATATGTCAATCTTAACTCATGACGTTGGAGAACTTAACAATGTTTTTAGCCAAATTCTAATGAAAAATTTTCAACCCACTGATAATGTTTTGCCTCTGCCTTTTTCCTTTTTTTTTTGGTTTTTAGGGTTTTGTTTTGTTCTGGTTTGTTTTTTTTTTTTTTTTTTTGGGGGGGGGGGAGGGGGTTAAAACCAAAGAATATTAGAAATATAAAAGGTTGAGGAATCCTTCTAAGTTGTTTGTTGGGGGGAAGAGAGAGAGAGAGAGAGAGAGAGAGAGAGAGAAAAAAAAAAAAGAGTACAAGACAAATAATCAGTTAAGAACAAACAAAATGAGACCAACAGCCAACCCCCAAATATTATGTATTTAAAAATCTCCAAATGAAAAATCAGGGGGTTAAAAATGACTCATCATATGAACAATCAGCATTAGAAACTGTCTTTGCCTTGAGTACTACACACGTACCCATGTCCCTATCGAGAATTGAATCCCACACCTTCCCCGTTTGGAGGTGGTAAGAGATATCTCATATCACTCAAGTTAACAAATGCTGTCACGCCCCGAATTTTCACAAACCCGGTGGTGAGTGTAACGAAACTAAAAGAAAATAAAATAAAGGACAATCTAACGGATTCAACTCAAACTTATATTCATTTTCTTCAATGTACATCCATGTAAAGCACAATTAATAAAAACATTCAACTTGTCATTCGGGCTTAAGCCCTTACATCTCAAAATATGCCCCAAGGGCCAAAATACTCTAAGTTCTTTCTTCCACTAAAACATCACCAAATCTCATGTAGCCGGAGCGTCATCTGAAATGGTATCCCACGAATGGGTCAGCTCAACTGTTGGTATAATATAATGCTAATGCAAGAAACAAAATTAAGGCGTGGCATGTACAAGTGTACATTTATCTCTACATGTCATCCAATGTCATCAATGCAGTTTATGAACAATATGCATGACGCACCCATGCAAACTCCATGTCGCACCCATGTCTCGCTTTACGGACCTTCCTTGCTGGCCTCCAAGTACCACAATATGTCTCCCTTCACAGTCCGGACCCCGTCTGGCATGCGAGTACCAATGGCCAATTTTGAGTTTTTCACCACAAGATCTACACCCTCATAATATACAGCACCATGTGCTTAACTCACGCCATATCCCAAGGAATCACACTATGCCAATATACTCTGATTCTACCATGCCATAATGTAATCTCAATAAAGCATCTTATCCATACATGAAGCATGCTTTAGACAATGCATTACACAATAACATTCCAATCACAAAATCCCTTCATCGAGGGTACATGCCATACATAGTTCACTTAAACACATGTTGTAAGTTACACAGTTCATAATCTCAACAGTTCCCAAAAACATAATTCACACATTTTGCTAACACATAGAATATACATATAGTCATGATCCACATCCATCACTTAACCAAACTTTCAAAAAAAAAAAGATAGCAAGAAACCCATAATCATATAAGCAACCAAACAAATATGCGAATCATCAAGTCAACATTAATTGTAATTATTCCTAACTTAATCCTATTTCTTACTTAGCACAATATATCATACCTGATGGGTTGGTCCCAATCCTAAGAAATTGTGCTCGCAGTGTAGCTGAACTAACAGTGATAATGTAGAAGGTCAGACCACCTTCTCCTTGCCTTTTGGTGTCCCTAAAATCATAAAATATAACTCAGCTCTTTTGCTACTTGAATTATGCTATTCATAAAATTTTATGTCTTTATTTTATTACTTTCTATTTTGCTAAAATAAGCTCTACCATTGAGTTTCGAATGCCGAACAAAGTCAGTTTAGGCTTTCGTAGAATTCAATTTGGACTTCTGTACTAAAAAGGGCAAAACGGTCATTTTTGCACTTTTACGGGTCCTCACATCCCGAGACCTCTTTTCACAATTTAGAATTCATGGTTGAGTCCGTAATGCTCGAAATAACAAAAATTCACTATTTGTTTACTTAAATCGGAGTTCGTTTGACTACATTTTAACTCAAGGACATTTTAGTAATTTTTAATGTTATTACGGGTCTTTTATTTTTTGGGATCCTGTCTCATAAAATGGGCCTCACCATTAGTCTCAGAATGGTCGAGATAGTCAAAATACACTAATGATTTGTCCCATTTGGACTCCGGACCATTTTGTGATATTTAAAATAATTAATTAATTAAATTAATATTTTATTCAGGGGGTTAAACTATAATTATTTAAAAGTTCTGGAGTCAAATTGGGATTTCAAGAAGTTCTGGGGTTAAATAGAAATTTCAAATTTTCCTATTCTGAATCCGAATAGTGAAACAGTGGCTAAGTCCCAAAACAGGGATAGGATATCCCTATTCTCAATTTCAATTTCAATTTTAATTTACTAAATTTGTAGCCAAACACCCCTAATTCATTTTTAAGTTTATAACCTACAGCTGACACGTGGAGGGTGGGTCGGTCTTAACCCGACCCGAACAGTGCCTTCTTCTCCCCTGACGTTCCGGTAGGGTTTCGGCGAGTCTCCGGTCACCTTCTTCGGCGACGGTGGCCGGAACTACAAAAAATCAAGTTTTTAAACTTCATTTTCTTGGTGTTTTTTAGGCCGTTTTTTATTCCAAATCATTCTAAAATGTTTTTAAAACATTTTAACACGGTTTTGAGTCTTCCAAATCAACGAAACAGCCCTATTTTTCTTGTTACCAGTTTTTCGGCCAACTGACAACCCTTCATATTTGTAGCTTCTTAGTTACTGTTTTTGCTCCATTTTAATCCCAAATGTTTTCTGCAACTCACCTCACTAATTCCCCATCTTTTATTTTGAGTTTAACACATAAAATCATGGAACCCGATTGCATTTCCCCCAACCTGCAACTCCCTTTTTCTCCCTTGTTTTTGAACCATTTGAATTTATTCTTTTTGCACTTTAATCTGCATTTCATGCTCTACAAGTCCTTCTAATTCATGCCAACTATCATGCTTTGAAAATTTAAAAACAGAACTAAACTAGGTATACCTTTTTCTGAGTTTTTCTCCTGTTGTAGGTCTTTTTCTCCCCTTTATCTCAACTCCTTGGACTCCTCAGCCTCCCCACGCTGCTTTCTCTCTTTCTCTTTATTTTTCTTTCTAACTCAACGAACCCATATGTATATACACCTATCATAACCCTCCCCCTCTCTCTCTCTATACTCTCTCTCTACATTTGACCTGCACACAGTTTGAAAACCCTCTTACACACACAACCAGTAGCCCCTCTTTTCTGACTTTCTTCCCTCCTTCTTTGCTTGCATTTAATGCATGGTTTGTATTTTGGTTTTCCATATATATATATATATATATATATATATATATATTCTTGCACACACACACACACACACATCAGTCCTCACACACACACACGGCTGCACACACAATCACACACCTACAGCCACTTGCACTCACACACACTGTTGGCATACACACTGTGCACCTATATATGTACATATATATATACATATTATTAAACACATGTATACATATATATATATATATATACATAACATATAAATACATATATACATGCATACACACACCATACTCTATTCACACACATCACACACATACATGCATGTTTATTTAAAAAAAAAAATATCTTATTTCAAAAACATTTTTTTTTCCAGGTCATTACAAATGCCTCATTAGAATTTCTAGTTTATGTAATCTAGAAGAAAATCGAGTCATCCGCCCACTCTAAGACCAAAATCATTGACTACAACATTGGATCCATAATATATTTACAGCTACCTCAAAATGAAGTCAGGCCTGGGTAACTTCCCACTAGATGCCCAAGGATCATCTAGCCCATTTGATTCTGTCTGAGGACTCGGTGGCCAGTCATAGACAAAAACTCCATCCTTAGTGGGGTATGGATTGTGACAAGAAGTCCCTTCTTAGATGCTTCTGGAAATGCCTCCTGAAGCACACTTGCAGGAAGGGCAATGCATGTGCTGACAAAATGGTAACATGGGCCTGATACAAGGTCCCACGCAGAAAGAGAGGCTCTAGAAAATGTCCGTCTCTCCTCATTGCAGATACTGTTGGGTTGCAACTTTGGGAAAGGCATATCCCTCGATGGGGGTTTTTTCTTTGTATCTAGTCCAAAATTAAAAATAAATAAATAATTCCCCAAACACAACACAGAGAGAAACAAAAGCTACATGCCCTGATCACTCAAAGAAATAAAATAAAGACAGGCATCACGATAATCAGACAAGTAGTTGAATATCCTTTAGCAACCACTGCATGGGTATTACTAAATTTCCTCATCATGAAACAGAAGTTGATTGGTTAGACCTAGAGTTTTATTGTTCATGACACGGAATTTTACGCCAAAATCAAACCTTGTAAACCCACAAGATAACTAAGCAAGTAGTAGTGCATTCCCAAGCACAACAATGACAAGAAGATCACCATTCATGATTGCAAGGCTCAGTTAGCAAGGCAGAACAATAAAGAAAAATTACACAGAAATTTAACAACTGCAATGACTTGTAACAAATAACTATATTTTTCAAGCATGTATTTTGATTGATTATTAATACGTCTTTGCCTTTCAAACGAACCATAAATTAATGTAAAAGGTAACTTTCTAAAATATCGTTTTGCAGTAAAATGTAGACCTCTTGCTTCGTTGAGTTGGGATTTAATGGATTTGTGATACAATATACTTGCAGAACTTTTCAATAACAAGATTGTTACCTGAACATTTTTTCTATGCAATGGGGGTTCAGTACAACCCCCCATATAACTTTAAAATATGGACAGCTAAATCTTTAAAATACAAGGAGGATTTTCTATGTTGCAAGATAACATTGCTTTCTTCATTCAGAAGAATAAGAACACATAAGAAAGTGAGAACCATACCATATAACAGCCTGGTGAGCATCCTCAACATTCCCTTGTGTAAGACAAAACAAAATGAACTCCAACAGAACCATGAATCAATCCTACCAACATTCAAAAGTTTAAGAATATACGCTGTGTGACAAAAATGGACATTAACATGTGTGAGTGAATAAGTTTCTAAAGCAGGAGAAGAATCCTTTGGGCACTGCCTTTCCAATAACAAGCAAAGATTAGGAATGCTGCATCAGTTGCACTGCCAGTGTAAAACTTGTCAAAAGCAATTAGATGATTGATGTGTAAATTACTTTTACATTTGGAGTATTTCCGTTTAAATGAATTTATACGTATTACTTCCATTCTTTTTTTCTTTACATGCATATGTAAAATGTGTCAATTCCCTCTTCCTCATCTATGGAACACATTGCCTATATTTTAAAAATTTTAAAAATACATATTGTTGAGAGTTTGATATACATTGTTAGCTTATTCTCTAACAACTTAAAATTTTAGATGAATTTGTGATTTAACATGGTATTAGAGCCTGGGTTATGAGAGGTCCTAGGTTTAAGTCTCTTCATTTGCATTTATTTCCTGTTTAATTTGTTTGTGTAAAGTTGCACCATATTCTATTTCGTATTTGTGTAGTTTGTTTGTCTCTTGACATGCGAGTCCGGGGTCGCAAGTGAGGGGGAGTGTTGAGATCTTGATATACATTGTTGGCCCATTCTTTATTAGCTTAAACTTTTGGATGAATTGATGATTTAACACATATCAAAAACAATATTTTTGAAATTTAAATAAATTCAATTTTCAAAAATACATATAAAAACAACTTGACCATTTATGAAGGTTAATTGTGATAATTTTAAACATCACTGTAAAAGTAACGCAAAGAATAGTAACTTTTTCATGTACTAACACTCATTCTTGCTTATTGTACTCCTTATATAATACCAACATAACATTAATCCTAAACTCTTGTTTCTTTATTAATTTTTATAGGTAGACACAAGAGCAATTAAGAACAAAGGAAAGAAACGTTACAAGTTATATTTGATAACAGAAGTTGATGGAAAAGAAGCCAACTAGCAAAATGGCAACCTCATCAACTCCCTTTAATTGAAGAAAGACCATCGACTTTAGTAGAAAAATCTCAAATAGTATTTTAACTCTTCAACGAAGCATACCGATATTTCAATATAAAGGGGCTCATGTTGCTGCCTTGTTTCAATCCTTAAAACAGAAAATTAAGAATTACATAAATAATTATTGATAAATAGAGAAGAAAAGGTAAATAAACTATATGAAAGTACACAAAATAGGTTTACACTAATAAAACAAGCACCATTAGCATATGTTGGGACATTTTAAATAATGTGTTGCAAAAAGAAAAAGAAAATAAAAAAATGCATATAATAAACTGTTAAAAGTAGGTAACCCATTCACTGTCTTTGTTTCTATTGCATTTCTACCGTGGGCTTTATGCGGATAATATACATACACACACATACACATATATATATATACACTTTCTACACAAAAAACTAATCAGTAGGAAACTACTGAACAGTATTCCTTCCCATTTTTTTTGCAATTCAATGCATGATTCACATCATAAAACCCCTTCAGGCAACCTTGTCAAAGCTTCGCTCAGTTACAAGGAGGAAAAGAAAAAGTTCAAAAACAGGAGGCTTATGAGCATGGAATAGAAAATCACATTATATATGTTGAAGAATGATTCAAAGTCTAACTCGGTCTCTTTAGTTTGTTAGTAGTGTCCGTATTTTTTTGAGTTTGTTTAGTCAGTTGGGTAGTTGATATTGTTGCTAATATTATGCTAGTGGTTGTAGTGGGTTTACGTTAGTAACTTAGTGGTCCGTAAAATTCTGTTTGGTTGTTTTTGATTGTAAGCCTATATATATAGGCACATTTGCTTCAGTATTTGATGAATCGAATAAGACGATCCGAGAGTTCAGACTTTCTATATTTCTTTGTTTGCCTCTGTTTCTGTGTTATTCATTTTTATCTCCAACAAATTTGGTATCAGAGCTTTTGTTGAGAGAGTGAGTAGAGAGGGTAAACACGTGAGTTGAGTGAAACACCTGAGAGGAAAACCAATGGCCAGCAACGGCAATACAATGAGTGCTGCACAACCACTCATCCTTGTCTTTAAGGGAGAAGGCTATGGATTTTGGAGTATCCAAATAATGACTCTATTCAAATCTCAAGATCTTTGGGATTTGGTAGAACAAGGCTACGCAGATCCTAATGAAGAAACAAGATTGAAGGAGAATAAGAAGAAAGATTCAAAGGCGTTGTTGATTATTCAGCAGGCTGTTCATGACAGCATCTTCTCACGAATTGAAACGGCAACCACATCGAAGCAAGCTTGGTCAACTCTGCAGAAGGAGTTTCAAGGTGATTCAAAAGTTATCATGGTGAAATTGCAATCACTACGACGTGACTTTGAAACCTTGTACATGAAGAGTGGAGAATCAATTGCTGATTTTCTGTCTCGGGTAACGACAATAGTAAGTCAAATGCGATCGTACGACGAGAAGATTTCTGATGAAACGGTTGTTGCAAAGGTACTGAGAAGCTTGACTCCAAATTTTGATCACGTTGTTTCTGCCATAGAAGAATCTAAGGATTTGTCAGTTTTTTCCTTTGATGAACTGATGGGGTCCTTGCAAGCACATGAAACAAGAATTAATCAATCACTTGAAAAGAATAAAGAAAAGGCATTTCAAGTGAAGGACATAGTCACCAAAGCGGCAAAAAGTGACAGTTTGACAAGCAGAGGCCGTGGAAGAGGAGGATTCTGTGGTCGTGGTCGTGGTTATGGTAACGGAAGAGGCAGAGGTCGCTTCGACGGGCAATGGCAGTCTGGTGAGCAAAGAAACAACAAGAATGGTGTTCAATGCTATCATTGCAAGAAGTATAGTCATATAAAAGCTGATTGTTGGTACAAAGACCAGCAAGTGAATTATGCAGCAGAAAATGGAGAAGAAAGTAGTATGCTTTTTATGACTCATTTTGATCCTAACAATAAGTCAAGCGATGTGTGGTTCGTAGACAGCGGCTGTTCGAATCATATGACAGGGATGAAATCCTTGTTCAAAGAGCTTGATGAGACGCAGAAGTTGAAGGTGCAGCTTGGAAATGCCAAAGAAATGCAAGTTGAAGGGAAAAGTACAGTGGGCATTGAAACTACCCATGGTAACGTAAAGCTCTTGTATAATGTTCAATTTGTACCTGATTTGGGATATAATTTGCTAAGTGTTGGGCAATTAATGGCTACTAGATATTCCATCTTATTTGACAATGATGCATGTGTTATTAAAGACAAGCACTCAGGCAATACGTTGATTAATATCAACATGACTCAAAACAAAATGTTCCCATTGGAAGTTTCAAGCATCGAGAATTTTGTCTTTGCTATAAGTGGAAAAGATGACTCGAAGCTATGGCATTTGCGATACGGGCATCTCAACATCAAGGGTCTGAAATTGCTAAATGAAAGAGGTATGGTTTTTGGACTACCAAAAATTAGTTCCATTGAATTATGTGAAGGGTGCATCTATGGGAAACAAACTAGAAAGTCATTTATAGTTGGAAAGGCTTGAAGAGCTTCAACATGTCTCGAATTAATTCATGTTGATTTATGTGGGCCTATGCAAACTAAATCTTTTGGTGGAAGTCGTTATTTCTTGCTCTTTACTGATGATTATAGTCGCATGAGTTGGGTTTATTTTTTGGAAAACAAATCAGAAGCCTTTGAGAAATTCAGGCACTTCAAAGCTAAAGTTGAAGAGCAAAGTGGATTTTGCATCAAAGTTCTTCGCACTGATAGAGGTGGAGAATTCTTGTCCAAATATTTTGATCTTTTTTGTGAAGAAAATGGCGTTCATAGGGAGTTGACAGCTCCTTACACTCCAGAGCAAAGTGGCGTCGCCGAGCGGAAGAATCGAACTGTTATGGAGATGATAAGAAGCATGTTACAAGCAAAGGGACTTTCGAACGAATTTTGGGTTGAAGTTATGGTAACATCAGTTTATTTATTAAATCTCTCTCCCACAAGGGCGGTCATGAATTGAACTCCATTTGAAGCTTGGCGTGGCACAAAACCATCTGTAAGTCACTTAAGAGTTTTTGGGTGTATTGCTTATGCTTTGGTAAATTCTCAATTTCGTCATAAACTTGATGAAAAATCTGAAAAATGTATTTTCATTGGTTACTGTACACAATCCAAAGCATATAGATTATAGAACCCTCTTAGTGGCAAGATTTTAATTAGAAAGGACGTAGTATTTGATGAAAATGCAAGCTAGGATTGGCGTGGAAGTGATGAGAAGATGCAACAACAAGTTCCTATGTCTGTTGGAATCTCTCTAAATGAAAGTCAAGAGCCAACTCCTACAAGTTCACCAGCCGGTTCCTCTATGGCGTCACCAAGTTCATCCGGTTCCTCTATGGCGTCACCAAGTTCATTAGCCTCGACATCACCAAGCAGAGACTCTTCGTCCACTCTTGAAGAGTCTTCGGATGAGACATCACCCAGAAAGTTTAGATCCTTGAGAGACATTTATGAGTCTTGCCAATTTGCTCTTACTATTTCAGATCCAATAACTTATGGAGAAGTAGTTGCAGAAGAAGAATGGCAAAGAGCGATGATGGAAGAATTGACAGCAATTGAAAAGAATGGAACATGGGAGATGACGGACTTGCCGGAAGGCAAAAATACAATTGGTTTGAAGTGGGTATTTAAGACAAAATTTGGTACAGATGGAAGTATACAAAAGCACAAAGCTCGGCTTGTGGCGAAGGGATATGCACAGCAACATGGTATCGATTTCGAAGAAACCTTTTCTCCAGTAGCTCGTTTTGAAACTGTGAGGATTGTTTTAGCATTGGCTGCACAATTACAATGGCCTATTTATCAACTTGATGTGAAGTCAGCATTTCTATATGGAGATCTACAAGAGGAAGTTTATGTAACTCAACCAGAAGGTTTCATGATTGAAGGCAAAGAGACAAAGGTGTACAAGTTGAGAAAGGCATTGTACGGATTGAAGCAAGCTCCTCAGGCATGGTATAGCAAAATTGATGGATACTTTCAGCGAAATGGATTCTTGAGAAGTGAGAATGAACCCACTCTCTACGTGAAGAAGGAAGGTAAAAATGATTTCATCATTATTTGTCTTTATGTTGATGATATCATTTATACAAGCTCCTCTAGTTCTCTTATGGCTGAGTTTAAATCACGTATGATGCATGAGTTTGAAATGTCTGATATGGGTTTGCTGCATTATTTTCTTGGCCTTGAGGTCCAATAAGCAGAAGATGGAATTTTCATTTCCTAAAGAAAATATGCCAAGGATCTTCTTAATAAATTTGGCATGCTTAATTGTAAACCAACAACTACACCCATGAATATCAATGAAAAATTGCAGTGTGAAGATGGGGCAGAGATGGCTGATGCTAGAAGATTCAGAAGTTTGGTTGGTGGTTTAATTTATCTAACCCACACACGGCCCAATATTGTATTTTTTGTTGGTGTGATTTCCAGGTTTATGCAACATCCTTCAAAGCTTCATTTTGGAGCAGTGAAGCGGGTCTTGCGTTACATTACTGGAACTCTGGATTATGGGATTTGGTACTCAAAAGTTTTCAATTTCAAATTATGTGGGTTCAAGGACAGTGATTGGGCAAGTTTGTTGGATGATAGGCAGAGTATTTCAGCAAATGTTTTTACTCTTGGATTAGGAGTAATCACTTGGAGCTCAAAGAAGCAAGCCACAACAGCATTGTCATCCTTAGAAGCTGAGTACGTTGCAGCCACTTTAGAAACTTGTCAAGCCATATGGTTAAGAAGAATGTTAGCTGAACTTCAACAAAGGCAAGAAGGAGCAACGGAGATATTTTGTGACAACAAGGCAACCATCTTTATGACAAAAAATCTAGCATTTCATAGTAGAACAAAGCATATAGATATTCGTTTCCATTTCAATCGTGATTTGGTTGCAAAGGAGGAGATAACTTTGAAGTACTGTAACTGTCACGACCCGAGACCCACTCTATGCGGATCTCGTGTCGCGCACCCGATCCGACGCTGCTTGTCGAACCAAGGGTCTCAACTTGCTACACGATCAGTGCTACTAACATGCAACAACTAAAATGCGAAAATAAATAATTAAAAGTTGCATGTGATATATATAACATTTACAAAATGCGGAATATAAAATTTCTTATTACAACTGTTCATCCCCAAGATGTGGATAACATGGGAGAGCTACAAGACTGTCTGTACTAAGTATCACACTTACAACTTCAAAAGAAATGTCCACTGCTATCTAGCTGACTGCTACTGCTACTGTTACTGCTCTCCTACAGCTTCATTTCCTGAAAGGGGTGGTAAGTTTGGGGTGAGCTAATGAAAGCCCAATAAGTAATTCTCCTTTGCTCTGCTATGTGTACATGAATATAAAAAGCATTATCCATAAAACTAGGATAAGTGCAGAAGTGCTTGCCAGTCAATGAATATAGAACTCAATAACAAATGATAGAACTCAAATGATAAAGCACTGAAATCTGTCTGACTACAATCATACGCACAATCATACGCACTCAAATGAAAGCTGTGAAGTCTCATGATCATTCATAATGATATAATATGATCAAGCTATGATAATCAATAAATGATAGTGATATCAAAACTGGTTGATGCACTCGGCTGGGGCCCGGCTACCCCTTAAGCTCGTATTCAGATCCGCTATGGGCTGTTTGAATACGGCTCTGAGCTCGTATTCAGATCCACTACGGGCTGTTTGAATACGGCTCTATGTACACTATATAATAATCTGGACCCGAAGGTCATAACTGGACCCGAAGGTCATAATTGGACCCGAAGGTCGTAAATAGCATCAGATGGAGATGTGACTGAGCACAAATCCGGTACTAATAATATATCAGGATCATGCTACCTCCACGAAGAGTATAAATGTGGAACATAACTGTTCTAGGAAATCTGACGTAACGATAGTTATCTGAACTATGGTTACTAGACTGCTTCGAATATACTGCCTGGCCCTCACGGCCCTAGGTACAAGTGTACAACAAGAACTCTATGCAAAAATGTACAATCATGATCAAGATATATATGAAAATCGATAAATGCTTCCCACATGATAGGGCAATATCAATGTGGCTCAATAAACTCTGGTATATATGGAATACAACAAGTGATATATGAAAAACTATTGACATGACTTGGAATGTAACATAAGCAGAGATCAGAGATTACTTACACTTTTTACTGTATCTGTCTAGAAGGTCAAACCGCCTTCTTCTTGTATCTCGGTATTCCTATAATTCAGAAAGCTCAATCTCAGTCTAGGTATATATATTTAACTCATGCTATTCATCAGATTTTATGTCTCTTTATTCTTTATATCTCTTTTACTAGAATAAACTCTACTATTGAATCCGGAATGTCGAACAAAGTCGATTTAGGCTTTCGCGGAATTCAATTCGGGCTTTGGTACTAGAAAGGGCAAAACGGTCATTTTGCACTTTTACGAGTTCTTATTTCTCG
The DNA here is from genome assembly GCA_008638375.1 of Nyssa sinensis. NCBI lineage: Eukaryota > Viridiplantae > Streptophyta > Magnoliopsida > Cornales > Nyssaceae > Nyssa > Nyssa sinensis. The sequence goes on from CM018047.1 coordinate 17,695,197, forward strand.
GGACCTCTTTTCACAAATTGGACTCCACGGTTGAGTCTAGAATGCTCAAAATAATAAAAATCCACTATTCAATTAATTTATTCGGAGTCCGTTGGACTACTTTTCGACTTAGGGGCATTTTGGTAATTTCCCCTTTAAATAATTATTTAATTAAATATTATTTATTCACTTGGGTCAATTCACAATTAACCCTAATTTTTGGGTATAATTAAAATCTCACAAGGTTCTATTTACTGCCCTTAATTTTTCCAATTCCAGTAAGTTTCCATTATTTTTCCCGTACGTTTTCATTTTAAGCCAATCATTGGACAGCTTCTCCTTTTCAACTAAACACTTCCCGAACTCAAATCTAAAATTTTACCCATACAGTAATATTGTTAGGCAGCTATCTGAATGGGTGAATTGGGTCAGACTCAACCTGATTTGGCCCGAATAAAATTACGAAACTCAGCCTACCGGTTGTGTTCCCTTCCTGGATTATTTTCTCTTCTTGATTCCAATTTGAAATTTTAAAATAATTTCTATGTTTAATGATATCCCAAAATAAATCTGATTATTCATACTTATAAAAATTCAAGACTAAAGGTCAGTATCTTACCCCGTTGCTTCGCGTTCCTTTAATCCAATCTGTTGTGAATTTCTGCACCTAACAGCAACCCGATATCCATTCAGTTTTGCTGCTGCTGCTCTTCTGATTTATTGTTTCTGCTATTGTCACAATACAAGTTTACATATATATATTTATTTGTTCTTGCACTGCCAAAACCATACGCATTCACATTTATAACTATATATTTCCATGGATTTCTTGAACACCCACCGTTGCTCTTGCTGTACACTTTCCATTTCTTTTTCTTTACATCTAATTTTTATTTGTATGCTTATATATATATATATATATATATATTTGATAATTGCATTATATATGTATATGTATATTTATACTAATACATATTTTATAAAATACACATACATACATAACCGTATATATATATATATATATATTCCTACTTGCATATATATTTTACATTTATTTTTACATACATATATATACATAATCTCATATATATATATATATATATACACTTGTAATTGTTAAAATACATTGTGCACGTATATCGAGGCATATACTGACCTACGTACACGATTCTCCGTACCGCTCGGGTTTATTGTACGGTATTATTGGATACTCGAAATTATTTAAAATTCACTTCTTGTATATTAAAAATCGTATTTTATTCTCATTTGAGATTCTCGCTATTTGCCTCGAAGTACGTGTCAGTTACTGTATACTATTTATTGCGATGCTTCGGGCATATGTCGGGTATTATTTTTATTAACCCAGTCTGTTCGTACTTTTTCTTAATCTCGTAATTCTATGAGATTATAAACTTTGGCTAATTCCCTCGGTAATCGTACCCGTCATCGTATATTGCTCATTAAAATAATTCGGTATGTCTCGGGGTCCACTATTCTCGGTTTGAAGCGGTCTCAGTTTACTCTTGATATTATAATCATAGCTTGGTTAAAGCTCGGTATTATTATTTGACCTTTTTAGATAAAATGAAATTATTCTATTTATTCGGAACTCATGTTCGGTTACAACCGGTATTATGTTACTCGACCCAATCTACCTCGGTTTACGTGTACTCAGCTGGGTCTACCTCGGTCTACATGCCATATCCCGGGTCAGGATATTACATTCTTACCCCCTTAAAAATAAGTTTGTCCCCAAACTTAGTGGTTCTAACTTCGGGGTTCTCGTGGTTTCTTTTAACATCGGGGTACTACTTAGATATGTGTTTACATTAACTAGATAAAAATTTTCTGATAAGAATCAAGTTTTACCGTCACATCAGATCATTTTTCTATTTTTCTAAAATTTTCAAGAGTATTTCAAAACTCTCACGTGAATCTCAATTCCTTTATATGATTCTGCCAGTTCTTTTTAAATTTAAGGAATCATCTAGTGAACAAAATTATGAAATTTCCTGAATAGGGTTTTAAAACTCTATTCACTAAGTCTATTAATATGACAGAGGTATATTTCCTTCTAATAGTATCACACAGAACTCATGGAGTTCACTGGTTCCTAGTTATCATTCCTTTGTAATAGACTTTTTATTCAACTAATTGTTCATTGACCTTAAGTCAACTGTTTAAGAACATCTGTGTCCCTAGTCTGTATTTTATGTGTTCTGTATCTACTACTTAGTCATGCACTCTGTTCTCTATCATACATTATGTTTTTAATCGTGATTTAACTAACTCCTTTCTTTAGAGATTTTCTTGTAACCATACTAGGAGTTTATATATACTTTGCATCTTTTCTGGGTCATATAATCACATGACTATATCTTATCTGGGACTTTATCAAAAATGATTTAAGTTTTCTAAAATCGATACAGTTCACAAATCTTTACTGTTCCCAGATCTCTACTTTCTTCTACACTTGTGAGTATTCTGGTAGTAGGTTCTACGATTCCATACGTCACTTTATTTCACGATTTTCTCTAAATGATTCACTACACTTTTAGTGTTTTTGCTATCATTTAGATTACATTAATCTCTAACAGTTACCCGGGATCGTTTCTTACTTACTTCTAATTTATCTGACAGTGTGTTTTTATTCATGTCAATCTACTACTCAAGTTATTTCTAAGATTATCTTTTCTACTGCTTATTCATCATATATCAGTCTTTTCTCAGAATTATCTGTTTCTCAAAATGTCAACTTCTAACAGCCTTGTTTATTAAATAAATGTCTTTAAAACCCTATATCACGTTCACAAATTCATCAACACAATGCACAGGCAACATGCATGACACACCCATGCATCTCAATGTCACACCCATGTCTTGCTTCACAGTTCTTCCCCGTTGGCATGCAAGTACCAATATATGTCTCGCTTTACGGTCTGAACCCCGTAGGCTTGCGAGTACCTAATGGCCAATTTTGGGTTTTTCACCACAGGATCTGCACCCTCATAATGCACCAGCACCTCGTGCTGACCCACACTATGCTTTCAAGGAATCACGCAATGCCAAGATGCCATGCTTTCATCATGCAATAATACAGTCCAAATGAAACGTCACTTTCATAAGCATATGCAACATACTTTAAATAATTCATCACAATGAAGATCAAATCACAAGACTTCATTCACAATGCTACGTGTCATACTCAATCAATCTCAACACTTACGCAAACCCACGTATCACAATATCAATAAACCGTTTAGAACATAAATCACATATGATAATAACTCAAGAAGTAAATCATAACTCCCTAATAATCATAAAGAGCACGGAAACATGTAAACAATCAACTCAAGGAAGCAATTAAGTCCTACGTGATCTTCTATTCGTAGATAAGCACAAAAGCTTTCAATCAATATGCACATCAATCCTAAGTTAATTCTATTCTTTACTTAGTAAAGTACCATACAGCATGTTAGCGCTGACCCATTCGTGGGCACAGGTTTCAGATAAAGCATCCTGGTACGCGGGACTTGATGAAGTCTTGGAGAAAGGAGGGGAAATAAATTTGGAAGAATATTTGGGCCCTTGGGGCGTATTTTGATTTTATAAAGGATTGGTGTGTTTCTAAAAAGAATGGAAATGGTATTGTACATTGTAATAAATGATCTTTTAGTTTAAGTGTAGGAGTAGATGTGATGGATTGGATAATTAGACAATGTATATTTAACTTTGATAAGGTTGTGGCCATCGAGTGAGGATGGATTGTGATGTATTTATATTTATATGATGTTATATGATGCATTGTGATTATCAGGGGGAAAAAGGTTCGAAAAACAAAGGAGGTTCTGCCGAAATTTTTATAAACCGAGAATGTATATGTATTGACAGAGATATTTGGATGTAGCGTTATGTTAGTGGAATAGGCTTGTATCCATATTAGTTAAATCGGTATTTAATTATGTATTAGTTAAATTAGTTAAATTGTTATATATTAGTTGAATCGTTTATTCATTTATTTCCTTACTTTATATTAGTTATCAATTGGTTAAATGGTTATTTATTTACTTACTTGTCTATTTATTTTCTTTTCTTCTTTTGTTTCGTTCAGCCGCGTCCCCGGGTTCGGTCGGGAATCCGGGGCGTGACATGATACACTCAAGAGCAGCTGGCTGATATACTGACGAAGTCTTTGTCGAAAGAAAATTTTTTCTACTTCAGAGCTTTCCTTGGCGTTTTCAACTTTGAATCAAGGGGGAGTGTTGAAGAATGATTCAAAGTCTAACTTGGTCTCTTTGGGTTGTTAGTAGTGTCCGTATTTTTTTGAGTTTGTTTAGTCAGTTGGGTAGTTGATATTATTGCTAATATTATGCTAGTGGTTGTAGTGGGTTTATGTTAGTGACTTAGTGGTCCGTAAAATTCTGTTTGGTTGTTTTTTATTGTAAGCCTATATATATACGCACATTTGCTTCAGTATTTGATGAATCGAATAAGACGACCCGAGAGTTCAGACTTTCTATATTTCTTTGTTTGCCTCTGTTTCTGTGTTATTCATTTTTATCTCCAACAATATAGTGATATATCAATTTTTACAAAATGCAACAAGATATATTTATGTGATTTTTAAATCACATATCGTGGATATATTGCAACAATTACAATATGTCACACAAGTTTATATCACAATTTTTCCGAATGGGAATTTCTAAATATTTTATATTGCGAATTTGCGATATATAGCCATTTATTGCAATTGAGATTGCACAAAATATCAATAAGTTTTCTTCACATTGTACGATGTAGTGTTCACTCTATTACCTGTATAAAGGTTTTGTAAGAGGCAAAAAAATTCAATCTTTTAGAAGAAAAAAAATGATCATGCATAATTACATGCTTAAACTCGATTTTAAGCTAATGGGAGTTAAACTCCTCTTGGTGATCTAGTGGAAAGTAATGATACTTTTGAATTTGCACTACATAGGAATGCGCAATAGAACTGACTAGATTGTTGGTGAAGTTATAGACTTTTGGTAATTGAATTTCAATTAATATGTATGCATATTTGAGACTTATATGCGTGTATTGATATAATTAGATTTTATAATATTATAAATATTGGTGTTCTTTATATTCTTAGTGGGCGCATTTTTTTTACCCTAAATACTACATGCTTCGTCAACTATACGTCTAATTTGCAATAGTTTGACTAAAAAATGATGCATTAATATCTCGGCTAATACTTTCAAAATTTTCATTAAAAATCTCCCTGATTCAATATTAATATCAATACCTAATTATGATTTTTTATACATAATTATGATATATAAATTATATGTCCATATTTTTTGGCTTGTAATATAACTTTTTTATTGATATTTTATTCCTTACTTATGAGAATCATGCTTGAATTGGGTGCATCTTAATAGGTGCAGTTTCTCATTGTAATCATAGTTTGGTTCTTTATATACCAATAAACTCTAAGAGCTATTCCAACCATACTCCTCAAATTTTCGTTGTTGAAAGACTGATTGTTTGTTGAAAGTTTTCCTCTTAGAGACCTTGTTTACAGCAAAATTCAATTTCCATAATCACATCTTTAGAATAAAATTATAAATAACTTTATAATTAAATTCTTATTCAGTGATACAAATTATCTAGACTCTAATAACATGAGTTACCCTTAGCTACTTGAAAAATAACAATAAAATAACATGATTTAATTAGATAACTTCATCTAACCTACTTTAGTCAGTGTAATTAATCAAAGGGAAATATTATATATTCTCAATTTATAGGCATTCCTAATCATATCAAATAAGAATAAATAATGAAAAAATTAGAATAGATATTCTTAAAATGTCTATTCCATCGTAATAAATATAACCTAATAGTAATCTAAATGAATGATTAGAGTTGATACCTGCAAGAGCTGCCTGGATGGGATCCCTCTGAGAGTTTTTAACTTGCAGAATCAAATTTTGATTAGTGTGGTTGTAGAAATCATGAATTGCCACCTCCATTGCCACCTTCTCTTCTTTACCAATGCGAGAACTAGAATCCACAATGGCTCCTATAACGCCTTTGACATGGTTTGCATGGGTCAAATCCATGCAAAATAATAAGGCAATGGCCATTATGGAGAAGTGATGACAAACTATTTCCATCTTTTTTGGAGTACCTAACAAGAGCCGCCACTCTACCCTTTATATAAGGCAGTGTTTGGGTAGAGAGAGAGAGAGAGAGTAAAAAAATTCAAATCTCAACATTTTCCTTGTTGCACCTTCAGAAGTGGGACAAAAGTTATTTGAAGTCATGTTCTTTCCTTGAATTGTTCGGGTTATGGGATCCTTCATAGGAGTTTCCTAATAATGTTCATGTATCTTTCATTCACCATCCAGGTTAGAACTAAACAAGACCAGCTACTGACTTCGGAAGGTATTGGAGCAACTCTAATGCATGTGTTATTTGACGTGTCATTTTAAAAACTTGACATTAATGTAAAAGTTATTGGTGTTGTTTGCCTTGCTAAAAAATAATGATGTTATTTTCAATGTCATATTTGATATAAAAAATAATTCGTGTCAATTTATGTCATATTATTAAATACCAGCATATGTTAAATGGAAGTGGGTCCTCACGTTACTTTTTCAAGAAAGTGGCAAAGGGAGGCGGGGTCCATGTTATTTTTCATGAAAAAATTGTTCTTGTGTTAAAAAATGGCATTTTACTAGCATTGTAACAAAGTTGTCAAAATTTGATATTTTTGTATTATACCAATGCCAAAATATAAAATTGACAGGAATAAAATAACATTAAGCGTTGAAAATGATGTCACTAGCAACGCCTTAAAAAGGGTACTTTACTAACAATATGAAAAAAGGCTGAATTATGTGACTCAAATTGTTTAATAGCAAGACTTATGATGTTTTATAAGTTAATTAAGCTTTTCTCACTCAACCGAATCACAGTATCTCCATAAGATCTGCCACACTAACAATGGATAAAGAGAAAGAAAGAGTATCATATTGTCACAACGCCTTAAAAAAATGCCCAATCACATGACCAAAATACTTAAGCCTAAGTACTTTATTAATAATAAAATTTGTAATGTTTTAATAACGAATCGAACTTCTCTCACCAAACCGACCTGTCACATTTGGTAACTAAACTAGACTAGGTAGTCACTTTGAAAGGTATATTTTAATGGAATCTCTCAGTGGCATTAAAATTTTGTGCAACTAGCTAAGACCCCAGAAACTTCAATAACTAGTTGTAAGCACATGTATTAGCACTTCTTAGTTCAAACTAAACTTGAATTACACGCATAGATCCACTGAAGTGTGACTAGGAAAAAAATGTTGATTTCTTGGTTAGTTTGAGTAATTTCTTGCCAAGAGAAAGGAAAGTTCTTAACTTCATTAACTTGTTTTAAGCAAATGTATTAGAACTTCTTAGTTCAACCTAAACTTGAATTACACGCATAGATCCACATAAGTGTGACTAGGAAAAAAGTGTTGATTTCTTGGTTAGTTTTGAGTAATTTCTTGCTAAGAGGGAGGAAAGTTCTTAACATTAGAGTCATTGCTTGGTTTTCTATATATTGACTACTAGTTTGTTTATTTGGAAATCTCTTCAAGAATTTAATTATTGTTTATTTTTGGCTTCCATTCAACTAAATTAACTGAGGGTTTTGTCTTTCTTATAACTACTTGACCAGGCCAAGATTTCAATTCATAAAGATGGTGGTATATAGTCATGCATTGTTAAACCCTGAGTCATTCCTACCTAAATTATGACTAAATAGTTGATTGCCTTACTTCTTTCTTTCTCCGAGCTCTTTTGACTTTGTAATGCAGTATGAAAATGTAAAAGGATTTGAGCATGTCAAATTCTTTAAAAATTAAGTAAGATGGAAATTACTGACTGAACAAGAGAACTCTAAATTTAAAGTGATATGTTATATATTAATGATAATTTGAATAATAAGAGTCTAATACATTACGTTTATAAGTTAAAGAGTACTAATCTAAATATGAGATCACTAATTTCTTCTATTAACCGATTAAAAAACTACTACTTCCTTACTCTTCTAATAAGACTAGTCCGAACAAAATTTAAAAATTAAAATATCTCAAAAACGGGTCAAAAAGTCGGGTCAAATCTTTTTTCTTTCGGCTCATATCGGGCCATTTTGGTCATAAAAAATCTAGCTAATACTTTGGCCTAGAACAGGACTTGGAATGCTCCCATTAATCCATAAAATCGAAGCCCGTTTGATCTACATCACTTTATTAAAAGAAGACATATAGTCGTACATTTTTTCATATACCTTTTATCTTGTATGGATCCAAAATTGTCTTCTAATGATATGTTCATTCTTGCATATCCATTTTTAACTTTGTGTGGATTTTTCTTTTCTTTGGCCAGCTAAATTTTATTGGGGAGACTGTATCTTGACCTTGAGTTAGGGCCGAGGGGGCAAGAGAGAGATGGCCATCACCATGCATCTTCATTTTCATCATTGTCAGTAGATCTTAATGTTAAACAAGTTAGGGTAGCAAAATCTTATAGGGGAGAATAGAGATTTTGACCTTGAGCTCACATAAATAAGAGGGGCAATTAGCAGAGTTATGGTCATTACCATTTTCATTTTCATTATTACTCGTAACATTATACCTTTGATTTTAAACAAATTAGGCCCCCAATCGCACATTCTATTTGGTAATAGAAAAAGAGAAAATAATTTTTTTAACTTTTGATATTAAAAGATTATTATTTTGGGAGATTGAGTAATAGGTCCCTCATAAAGTATTTAATTAGCACAAGGTCCAACAGTGTTAACCCAAAAAGTCCCTAGATTTTTTGTAGACAAAAATACTCATTTAGTATAAAAATAAAAAAACACAGAACCTTAACAAGAGCCTAACACGCTCTCCTGCCACATCATCGCCCAACTTTTCTATAATTTTCAAAATTAAATAACTTGTAATATATAAATCCGTTTTTCATAAAAAATATATATTTTAATTCTAAAAATCGAGATTTATCAAACAAGATCTATATTGTATAAAAAATTCTATCAAAAAAACTTGTATTTTTTTGACAAAGAATTTTTGATAAAAATTCTCTATCCACGAAACTAAGACAGAGCATATTCTCTGTTCTAGAACAGTGAAATTTGAGAAATTTTTTTAACAAAAAATATATTACACATGTTTTTAACAATGCATCAAACAATTTATATTCTTTAAGAAAATAATAATACTCTGACATTGGTAAAAAAAAAAAATTAAAATAAAATTTTTGTTAAAAATCATATTTTTTCAATAGAGGATTTTCATCGAAAATTCTAAGTCTTGTCCCCAATTTCATTCACCAACTTATCATATGTTTCATCATGCTTCCCAGCTAACTTTCTCCTCAGAATCGCTTCAAATATTGATGGAATTGCCTCTTCATCGCCTTTAAGGTACTTCTCTATTCACTTTTTCAGCTCTTCAACCAAACAATATGAAGATAGAATATGAAATCATTTCAACCCCACGAATTCTCTAATAGTAAGAATTAATTTGGATTGTTTTCTTTTATATTTATCGAGTAAATCGCAGCAGAATTATTCAATATTATAACTCATACAACGAAAAAGGGGAGGGGACAAATTAGTTGTTTAATTGCAGAGAAAATGTAGGAATGAGGAAATAAATAAATATTTTGAATCTGTGATTCATCGCCAGTTTGGCACCCCTAGAAATCAAAATCCTCCACTCAACTAAGCCTACCAATGGCTTGGTTAAATTAAATCTTTCACATGCCTGGAGCCAAAAACAAAACAAACAATATAACTACTCATTCATATGATTTAAAAGAAAAAAATTATAGTTTCATTCACTTTCCGTGAATTTTCTCCGTAACCAAACAACGAGAAATAAAGTTGAAATCCCATTTTCACCAAAAGTTTACCTTGTTTGTTGACGTCCTCAACATCAATTGATAAATCTTTTTTTTTTGCGATTGACCTAAATTGCATTCGGAAAGAGGTTTAGGGTATCGTTGGACTAATCATCTTTAGAAGAAAAAAAACCTGATTTTTTCAGAACCTAAAGAGAGATAGAAAAGTGATGTATTGATATTAGGGTTTGGTTTGAAGAAGGTTAGAGGATGAGAGAAAAGAAGATTGCGAGTGTACGGAGAGAGATTTCTCGGTAGAGTTGAAACAATAGTTGACGACAAATAAGAGCGGGGCGTTGAATGGCGGTGGAGTAAGAATGATTCTGGAGATGCATGAAAATTTACATTACAAAGGGATAATTTGGTCAATAAAAAATATACCACATGGCCACATCATCATCAGGATCTAAACTTAATTAATTTAAAAATGTAGTGACTTGTAGAGTTAAAATATCTTTTCTTGTACCTTTTGCTGCATACATTTATTTTGAAAGATCTTTTAATAATTATTTTTATTAAATTTGAGGCACACGTGCGTTGTAGGTGAATATATTTTGAATAGATTTCTTTTAACAATTTGCACAAATTAAATGAACATTTTAAATAAAAATACATAGAAAAAGTCGTAATAATATATAATCATCCTAAAATTCTTGTCCAATAATTGTAGAAGAAAGTAGTATTTGAAGAAACTCAAAAATGAAAGTACTTGGAGCAATATGAAAACTCATGTTATTCCTAGTTTAATTAAGACAATGTTTATCTTCAAACTTAATTTACATTCTACAATATGATTTTTCTCATATAATTGGCAAGATGTTAAGACGATTATCTCTTCCAGTTCTAGGCCATGCCTTCGTCTAAACTTGAGTCTAAAAGTTAGATGTGTTTGGAGGAATTCTGGGACTTTGAACATCACTAACTTTTCTAGACTTACGTTTTTGAAGATTCCTCCAGCTGTTCATTGCAAGAAATATTAGCTTCAAATTGCTTTTGTCTTGAGACGTGGAATTGTCAAGCTTCCACATGCCACGAATGGCAAAAATAGCAAGAGCAGCAGTTGAAGTGACTCTTGAGAAGCTGAAGAGTACCAAAAAGCTGTTGGGGCTTAGACTAGTATTTTCATGATCTGATTCCACATCTACACACTTCTCAGACGCAGTCAGTCTGTTATCTAATTATAAAAGTTTGCCATTTTCAGACACCTTCAACAATGCTTCATTTATGTCAGAAACCATATAGGATCCCTTGGGAAATGCCTAAGACACAAATTAAACAAAATGTTAATAATCATACTATTAAAGCTTTACTCTCAGAGTGTGTGTTTGGATATGGGATCTTCATATAAATCAACTCCCAGTAATTGTAATTAATATTCATTCCACTAATTTGAAGCTTCAAAATCTGTTTGTTCATTATTGGAATTCAACAAAATTTATGAAAAAACGACCAACAATCAGAGGTTTTATAATAATTGTTTTTTAGTATGACAATCGTACTTCGAAATGTACAACATACATTGATAGTCCTTTTTTTCCCCACCCCTTAGAGTATTTCTAAGAAGGAGAGGCATTTTTGGGGACAAAAAACTCATTTACCTCCTAAAAAGTGTATGCTAACCAATGACTGTCAACACTATACATGCATTCCAACAATAATAGTCAAAATGAGTATTCATTTTATATTTTAATATATCTTATCTCACCAAGGATGAAACCAGGAAAAAAAACAAGGTGGGAATAGAAAATTTCTGGGGTAAAAAATGAGAAATGATGAGTTAAGATTGGATCGGACAAAAAATTTGAGAGGTGAGTTATAATTTGGTTGAGAAATGAGAAAAATAATTGATAAATATTGAGCTGTACTTAAATTTTGAAATGAACTAGTTTAAAAATGACAAAATTTTGTACGTATAATTTTTTTTCCCTAAAGTTAGTAGGGGGTGGGGGTGGGGGCTAGAGCCCGGGCAAGCCCACTAAGTGGCTCCACCCTTGCTTCCCACCACTCTCTCTCTTCTCTCTTTCCATCCACATTTTGCCTCGCCTCTTTCTTCTTTTTTCCAATGGAGGCTGCCTCTCATCTGATATTGTTCATCAGCTGTAGGCAAAATGCCTCCAGTCATGACTCTCTTATCAGAGTAAAAAATGGGCGAATGAGAGGTAAAATAGTAATTTGGGCATATGTCTCCCCTCTTACATACTCTCTTGGCGATGCTTAAATTTATGTAATTAAGAAACCGAAATGCATAAAAGTTAAAATAAAAAGGAAGAGATGAATTACGAAAGCAGATCCTCCAATTTTGTACGTTGGTCCAGCTATAATAAAGCGCTTGCAGTATTTGGCGACAAATAGATTAGCCACAGGAACTTCAAGGAATGCGCTGCTATTTCTCCATTTCTAAGGGCTTGAGCACATCCCTCAGTTGTTGTAAAACTCTTGATGTCTTTGCGGTTGAAGTGCAAGACATCCTCCAAATAATTCACAATAAATTATTTATTTGAGGACCCAATCATTGCATTGATGTTCTTTAGTGTCTCAATGTTTGCTATTTTTGGTTCAAGCCTTTGGACAGTGAGCATGCTGGTGAGGCTAGCAGTGTAACTCTGTGTGATGACAAGCACCACAAAGAGCCATACCACTGTTGCCATTCGAGATAAATTGCTATGTAGCTTTTCTCCTGTGGCCAAACAAATTTCAGAAAAAAAAAAAAATCAATGTTATTATATCTATTGTTGGGACAGTACATAAAAATTGTAGATTTTGAGGCAAATCTAAAATATTTTTTTTAGAACATAATTTGTATCCGTTCAGTAGAATTTACTGATGGATTAGAGGCAAAAGTTGTCTTGGAGATACAATAAAGCCTCTTTGATATGGAGAACTCTAACCAACAAAGTCGAAAGACTTCTATGGAATGATTTGTTCTACAATTTTTATTGTGTGTACATGAGAGAGAGAGTGAGTGATACTTTTGCAAAGAGAATCTATTTGCGGTACACCCATTTGATATGTCTTTCCAAAGTGACACAATTTTGAAATACCATTCGTGTGAGAACTATTCGACATATTCATTTGATCATCTCTAATACAGACGTTCACTACAACAAAAGGCACTATTAGCGACGCACGCGTGCGTCGCTAATAGTGGCCTTGAGCGTCGCTAAAGGTCTTTTGCGTTGCTAAGGCGTCACAAATAGTGGCGTCGCTAATAGTATTAGCGACGCACATGCCTTTGTGTGTCGCTAATAGTGACTTTTAGCGACGCACAATGAGCGTCGCTAAAAATTGGGTATGCGCGTCATAAAAAATACACAAGGACGCACTGAGCATTGCTAAAAGTCACCATTAGCGACGCTCAGTGTGTGCGTCGCTAAAAGTCACTATTAGCGACGCACACTGAGCGTCGCTAATAGTAGTCTTTAGCAACACTCAGTGTGCGTCGCTAATAGTGATTTTTAGCGACGCCCATACTGAGTGTCGCTAATGGTGACTTTTAGCGACGCTCAGTGCGCGTCGCTAATAGTTTTTTTTAAAAAAAAATAAAAAAAAAAAAACCCATATTTGCTTTGTTTTCTTTGTTGTTTCATTCCTGTTTAAACCTGTATTAATCATCCATCCCGATATACAATAGAATCCAAGCATTCTGAAATGAATATATTAAAAAAGAAAAATTAACAATTGTCTCCAAAAAATGTACATTTGTAAAAGTACAATTTAACAATAAATAGAAAAATTAAAAATTGTCTCCTAATTAATGTAACTACACATGTCCATGAAAAGAAAAAAAAATAATAAAAATAACGAGTTCCGATGCAAAACATAAGGACGGCGTGGCAATAATCCCGATCAATCTGAAATAAAGATCAAATAATATATATTAGAACAATTATTAAATATATATGAACATAGAATGTGAATAGTTTTTTTTTTTTTTTGCATGCATCAATAGTAAGAACTTCATAAAGTAGCATAAGTCTATTTTATCATTTTTGAGGTGTGTGATGGAGTTTCAGTGTATTTAGGCCGATATCCGACATTTTGGTCTGCTAAAACCCCAAAATGGGCCTTTTTGGAGCTGAAACTTACATAAGTTTCAAACCGGGCATCTGAACTGAGTGCTGTAAGTTTGTGCAAGTTTATTTTATCATTTTTGAGGTGTGTGATGGGGTTTCGGTGTAGTTAGGATGATATCCTACATTTTGGTCTGTCAAAACTCCAAAATGGGCCTTTTAGGAGCTGAAACTTGCATAAGTTTCAAACCGGGCATCCGAACCGAGTTCCGTAAGTTCGTGCAAGTTTATTTTATAATTTTTGAGGTGTGTGATGGGGTTTCAATGTAGTTAGGTCGATATCCTATATTTTGGTCTGTCAAAGCTCCAAAATGGGCATTTTTGGAGCTGAAACTGCATCAGTTTCAAACCGGGCATCTGAACCGAGTGCCGTAAGTTCGTGTAAGTTTATTTTATCATTTTTGAGGTGTGTGATGGGGTTTTGGTGTATTTAGGCCGATATCCGGCAATTTTGTCTGTCAGAACCCCAAAATGGGCCTTTTTAGAGCTGAAACTTGCATAAGTTTCAAACCGGGCATTCGAACCGAGTGCCGTAAGTTCGTGCAAGTTTATTTTATCATTTTTGAGGTGTGTGATGGGGTTTCGGTGTAGTTAGGCCGATATCCGACATTTTGGTCTGTCAAAACCCCAAAATGGGCCTTTTTGGAGCTGAAACTTGCATAAGTTTCAAACCGGGCATCCGAACCGAGTGCCGTAAGTTCGTGCAAGTTTATTTTATCATTTTTGAGGTGTGTGATGGGGTTTCGGTATAGTTAGGCCGATATCCAACATTTTGGTCTGTCAAAACTCCAAAATGGGCCTTTTTGGAGCTGAAACTTGTATAAGTTTCAAACCGGGCATCCGAACCGAGTGCCGTAAGTTCGTGTGTATGTGTGTGTGTAAACTATGGTGCAGCATATAATATTTATATAAAAGAGGAATATAATGGGATCCGGTGTTGCATGTGGAATACCTTTTGTTCTAGAAGTTGAAGCTTCTATGATCTCATCAAGGTCAAGGGGTTCCTTTTTTATCTCACGATCTGACTCCAGTGGAAACTCTTTCTCGCAAGCACTTGAATCAAACACACACACATTGAAATGCATGTCTCCTATATGCTCAAATACTGCAAAATCTCCGAGACAGAGGGCATGGTGTTGCGCAAAATTATCCTAACCTTCTCGGAAGTAAATAAATCTTTCGGCACATTTACCAATTTTAACATGTCATGTCCCTTGACAACTTGTTAGAATTGCTTCTTCCGATTTTACTTCCCTAGTTTTCTACAAAAAGTCGGTGGAATGAGCTGTGCAAATTTGAAATTCAAAAAACTATATTAGAGTGTGTGAGTCACTATGAAATGTTGCTACATTAAGAAGAGAAAAGACACTTGGACTAACCACACACACACACAAACACAGATATACATACATACATATATATAGAGAGAGAGAGAAAGAGAGAACATACAAGTTCTGTAGGGAAACCAGGCAACATGACTTTGAAGAAATGCCTGGAAATAAGAAGCTCCCTTTTTCATTGGAGAAGAAGACATATTTTCACCTAGTTGGCAAGTATGATAGTCAAAACAGAGAAGAGACATCCTATCAGTGGTATCGAAAATGAAATTTAATTGGTGACGACTTAGGATAAATTATAGTGGCCATCTATCCATATACATGAAACACAAGAGGGGAAAAAACACAGCCATGGAAAAACACATGTTGAATGAACACATAAATGAAAAAAGGTTCAAATGCACACTACAACAAAAGCATGTACATCACAAAATATTAAAATAAAAAAATTCGTCATATTATGTAAACAAACTCATGAAATACTCTCTAAAAGCAGAAATATTGAATCGTTTCTTATTCTCTATATTTTAGTTCTTATTTATTGTAAGTACTTTTCTATTCGGTATACGTACTGTGATGGATTCAAGGGGAGACAAGTGAGGTCATGGCCTCTTCAAAAATTTTAATATTATATTTTTTATTATTAATTTTATTAAAAAAATTTTAATAAAATAGGATTTGGTCCTTCTCAATTTTTTTTAATATATTCATACGAATGTTTTTGAATTTTAATACTTTTAACTTGGCCTCCCCTAATTAAATTTTTCGGATTAATTACTATACATATATATACACACACAAACGCACATATGAATACATACACATGCATATATAACTATAGAATGATCTATTGTATAATTTCTTATTCACTACTTTTTAAATTATTGTTTGAAAAAAAATTCCCCAGTAGTCGTCGTCTTCATGCCTACTATTCTGCAATCCATATCAAAACTTCTTTATGACAACACACAAGACAAAATAGCCTTATAAGTAGGAACCATTTTCATCTTATTGGTTTATTTTCTCATTTATTTATTTATATCTTTTTTTTCATCCCATCATCGCGCACAAGGAACAATTTTTGCATTCTGAACTGGTATCTCATGAAATTTAACAGCTTCAAAGGGTTTGATGGATGCAGAAAATGACTTGCGTATGTATGTAGAACTTACAGGACCAATAAAATAGTGAAGCAGTTCTAATATAATTTCCTCTCTTTTTTTGGGTAAATAAAAGAAAATAATATAAAAAGAGAGAATATACAAAAAAAAAAATCATGGGAAATTGTAAGTCTATCTCCTAACCAAATTGAGCTCGAGCTCTTCATGAACAACTTGACCCATTTGTAAGTCTATCTCCAGCTAAAGGTCCAAGAGAGACATGATCAAAAATGTCCAAACAAATAATGGGAACTTGTCCTAACAAAAGTTTTTTTTTTTTTTGGAATTAGAGTAAATGAACGCCCAGAATTTTGTCAATGACTCTAAATTCCAAAATTAAAAACAAGCCTTCAGCCATCATCAGTACTGTCATATGGTCCCCTCACGATATTAGTCCTGGAGGTAACACGTGCTATGCATGTGTTCAATATTTCTTCTTTTAAACAGTTGTTCCCCACTAGTCCCCTCTTTATATGCAAGCCATTCTCTCACATTGCCAATTCAACCAAAACACAAGAAATAGGATACCAAATATAATAGAATAAATTAACAAGCAGTAGAAATATTAAAATAGTAAGTTGATAATACATTTCTGTAAAAACCTAGAACTGAATAAGCCATTATGCTTTGATAATACATCTCTGTAAAAACCTAGAACTGAATAAGCCATTATGCCAATGACCTGTAAACAAGTATGATTGGTGTAGAAAGATCTAGCTAGATCCAAATTTAAATCAAATAATAGATACTGAACTCCAAACTTGAAGTCTTGAACTAGAATACAATGTATGACAGATCTTAAACTTGCATGAGCCATTTAGCAGTGACCATCCATCTACCCAAAATTATTTTAATCTTATTAAGTTAGCATTTTTTTCTAATGGAAATGAAATATGTGATTCAAACAAAAGCATCCTAGCTAGACTGGAACAAAATCCACGCATGCCAGAGCAACAATCGAAGCACAATGAAATAGATCTGAGTTTGAGAGAGAGAGAAGAGAAAGGACAGTGGCCTACCTGGGCGTCGTATGCCTCCTCGATGTGCTCCCCCCTTCCCTTTTTAGTTTTTAACCCAACAAAGCGATGGAAATGGCGCCTGAGAGAGAGAGAGAGAGAGAAAGACCGTCTGAGAGAGAGAGACCGTATGAGGGAGAGACAGAGCGCGAAAAACGGAAGTAAATATAAGGAGTTATTAGCGACGCACACTGTGCATCGCTAATAACCCAAATGAGCGTCGCTAATTGTCGTATCCAACTATTTGCGACGCTCAAGCGTGCGTCGCTAATAGAACCAACTATTAGTGCGTCGCTAATTCCCACGTGGGCGTCGCTAATAGTTTCGCCCTTTTTTTTTCAGGCGGGAAGCTAATTTTTTTTTTATTTTTTTCCGTATTATTAGCGACGCATGTTTGTGCGTTGCTAAAAGGCATTTGTGCGTCGCTAAAAGGCACTTTTAGCGACACACAATGTGCATCGCTAATAATGTGCGTCGCTAAAAGTAGGTTTTTTTGTAATGGTTCGTCAAGCAATCTAAAAAATAAGAAAATATAAATCGTTCAAAAGTGTGAGTGAAATATTGCACATTTTGGGGTTGGTCTAATCCATTGGTCAACAAAGACATGATGAAATCCAATCAAGTATAAGGACTAGTTTGCATATATAAGAGCTGCTCTAACCCAAGAGTTATTGGAGTTGCTATTTTTAAATTTTGACTAGTCAATTAAAAGAGTAAGCTTCGTTGGATTGTCAAATGTTCTCTTAAAATTTGAGTTTGTAAACTTTCTCTCAAATTTAAGAGGACTTTTAACAAGTAGCCATAATTTGAATGACACAAATTTTTTCAATAAAACGACTTAAATTTAACTAGAGTTATTTCTTGAAATAGAAATATCAAAAAATAATTTTTTTGGTATTATACTAATAATAAAATTTAGCTTTAACATGACTAAAATGACATTTATCATTGGTGTTTCTGTGAACTCAAAAAAGAAATGTTACACAAACAATATAAGACAAAAGGTGAACACTATTATACTATCAAACATAAAAGCTTCCCTCAACATGTATGGTTGTATATAGATTTGTTTTTTTCGATAATGATTTGAAGATAAAAAACTTACCACCTACAGAGAACAAAGTGGCAAAAGCTAACCAAAGCAAAGCAAGGTTCCAAGCTGATTGAGTGCAGAGCCTTTAAGTTCAGAGCAGTGATTTCGCTCAATCAACCATACGACAAAACCATTGAAAACATTAATGGAAGCTGTAAGAATCCACATGGATTTTGTGAAGGGCTTCATGAAGAGCAAAGCTTTATTGCTGGATTGTGATTGAACTGGGACTACCATCACCAATCCTGATAGTGTTTGGGGGTGGGCAAAGTCTGCATATTTACAACGTCTGGCTATCATTGATGCACCAACTACTGCATCAAATTTCTACCCTCATGCATACAAAATCCAATCATATATATAATGTATGTTAGTCCCACTACTATTCTTTAGTTAAAGAAATGAAAAATGCCAAGTAGAAATATTGCAGATAATTTTTGTAAGGTATCAAGTATAATTATATGCTCAAAATTCTAAAGTCAATTTATTGGTAACGACTGACGGATCTAGATATGAGGATGTAGGGAATAGCTAATAACGGATCTAAACCAATAACAAAAAAAATAAAATAATAATAATGATAAATTATACTGATTTTTTTAAATTTTTTTAATAATTATATAAACATCCTCTAACATTTTTGAAATTATATTAACCTCTCACACTTTACCCGACAAATTACAAATACCTCCTCTAATTAATTTTTTAAAAAATGACAAAATTACGTTTTTATGTTTTTTTTAATACATTTTTTCAATTTTTTTCTCATTTTAAAATAAATATTGATTACAACCTCTAAATTTATTTTTATTTAAAATGAAAATAAGTTATTTATTTTAAACTTGCTTTTATATATTAAATAAAAAATTCTTTTAAAAAATAGAAAAATGGGTCGAAATTGAAAAAATACCAAAACAAAATTGAAATGAGTAGCATTATCATTTTGAAAAAATTAATTAAAATATAGTATTTGTAGTTTGTCAGTAAAAATAAGAGAAGCTAATATAATTTTAAAAATTTTAAAAAAAATTAATGTAATTGTTCAAACCTCAAACAAAAAAAAAAAATAGTATAATTTATCAAAAAAAAAAAAAAAACCTATAATTTCTAGTCAATCAATTGATTTTTAACAATCATTAATGAGAGTAATAATTGATAGAATAAAAAAAACGAATTAATAAATGATCTCGAACCTTCAATTGGATTTGCTGCACTAATGCATCATATGTGCCGCTGTTGAAGGGAATAAAATCATATGGCAAGTAGTACGGCAACAGTTTTACAGTTTCTCTGAAGACATCTATTGAAAATCCAGTCACTGAATAATTATTTGTAGAGTAATCATATTCCACCTTCACAAACTGGATGTAATTGGAGTCGTTTGGCACACCAACTCTCAAACGACCGCTGATCGTTGAAAGAGTCCACCCTCTTGGACTAGTCCGTGGTCCCCCAGGCCAGAACACCTGCGACAAATTTTCCATGGAAGCATTGTAGTTAGCTCCTTTATCAATGCTCTCTGAGAAACCTAATCCACCGTCTGACCAAAATCCAAGCTCTCTGTAACTCTTTCCAATCACGTTGATGATCAAGAACACATTCCCTGGAGCTAATTTTTGTTCTGTAAAATTGATTTTTCCACTTAAGCCGTTGAAATCAGTTAACAAAATTTTGTCAAACAGTTGTTGGCCGCTTTCGTTGGTTTGCACCATTGCTAAGGCCACTGCCCGTGTAGCATCATAGGCTTGCAGTGCGAAGATCCCAGGCTCGTAGTTATCTTCTTCAGGATGCTCTGCTGCGCTGAACTTTCTACGAAATCTAGTATGAAAATCTTGAAACTTTGGCCCGGTTTCAGTGAAATAGCTCATGACTCCTAGAACGCCTTGCATTGAAGAAATTGCTGTAGCTTTGTTAATAATGGAATGGACAAGACTGGCTGTGCTGTCTGTGGTGATCCATACATAATCCTTTTCCATCATCTTCATCTTCTTCGCCGTTTCAAATAAAGGAAGAGCCAACGGCAAAGACGAATGAACCACGAAGACTCTACATTGCTGCCTTTTAAGCTTCTCGAGTTCTTCAGACAATGAAGAGGAAGCCAAAGGTGGGATTGCTCCAAATTGGCTTATTTCTGCACCTACTTCTTGTAAGGCATGGGAGAGATGAGGAATGACTCCAATGGCAGCTGAATCAGTGTCCTCATATATCAGGATGACCCGACGCCATCCCCAGGATTGAACAATAGCAGCCACGGCTTTCATTTGTGCTTGTTGACTTGGCGAGGCTTGAATGAGGAAGGGCCATCGCTTTGTCGCCCATGGTGGAGTTGGATCGGCAAGAGAAAGTACAGGAACATTAGATTGGCTACCGACCTCTGCAACTAGTGATGCTTCTTCCCATGTCCGTGGTCCCACAAGGGCTTGCACCCGCTGGGTATTAATTAGGTCTGTAGCTGCAACGAAAGGCGGAGTCGGAAAAAAAAAATTTAGGGAACTAAATTTTCGGAATTTTTTAAGAAACTTAAGGAAGAAAATTGGTTCAAATCTTACGTATAAGACAAGGTACCTAAAAAGAGAAACTGTGAGCAAATAAATGTTTTTCTTAGATTCTAAGAAAAGTCTCGAGTACGTAAAGCATAAGAGCTGATAGATATTGACCAGCAAGAGCTGCCTTGATGGGTTCCCCTTGAGAATATTTTAGTTGCAGAATCAAGCTTTGATTGGTGTAGTTGAAGAAGTCTTGGATTGCCATCTCCATTGCCACTTTCTCTTCTTTACCTATCCGGGAACTGTAATCCACAAGAGCACCTACAATACCCTTGACATGGTTTATTCTGGTCGTGTTCATGCCTCCATGGACAGTAACCTTTTTTGAAAATGATGACAAGGCCAAGACCATGACACAGAAAAAGAGATGAAACTTTTCCATCTTTTTTGGCGTACCTAACAAGAGCTGCCACACTCCCCTTTATATAATGTACATGGGAAAGTGTAGAATCTAGTCTAGTAAACACTTCACTCAGCATTTTTTGTGGTGGTCAAAAGTTTTAGGGTTCGTTTGGATTGTGATTCAGAAATCATTTTTAAAATTTATTTAAAATTTTATAATTAATTTTTTAAAAATTATGAAAATATATTTGGATACGATAATCTAAATTTTAAAAAATTAAAAAATATATATTTTGAAATGCGTATTCCACGTTTTGAAATTAAAAAACTGTTTTTAAAAATAAAAACAAACAAAGCCTTAATGTTTAGGTAGTTTTAGAAATTAAACTCCAAAAAGTGATTTTTAATTTTTACTAAAATTTAACTTGAGTCAAAATATTTATTAAATATGACTTTGAATTTGATAATGTATTATTTTAAAAAACCGTTCAAATTACAACAATTTTATTTTGATGTAAAAGGAATAATTGTTGAAATCAAAAAATAGTATTTCACTACTGTAGTAAAAAAGTAAAAAAAGTATTACCTTTAACAAGAGTAAAATGACTTTTATCATTGAAATTAGTCTTAGGTAGTATGAAAAAGTTTAAGCTTATACATATCAAAGTTTAGTTAGAGCGTTGCGTGACTTATTATCGAAGAACACTAGAGATGACTTCTTTTTTTAAACAATATTTAATTTCAAATTAAGTAGGATGAACTTTTTTTTTATACTTAAATACGTGTGTTAATAACAATTTATCACGTTTGTTACACTGACTCGTGTTTGATAGGAGGAATTTCATCCTATCCCGATATGTGTGTTAACCATAATTTATCAAGTATGAAATGCATATGTATTTTTTTTTTAAAAAAAAAAAATGCTTTATATTCCTATTTAGTTTATCAAATAATGTATTTAATGGTATTTTTAAAATTCGTAGATGTGTTTTGATTTAAATTTTTAAAAATAATTATAATGAATACACTTGAGCTCTAATAAGAAAATGAGATTTAAGATATGTCATATTATATTCAGTGTTAGACTTTCCCAATAGATTCGGATTGAATATTATTGAAAATTACATGGATTATAAGAATAGTTCCAAATACCTTGGTCCAAATCATTGAAATTTCCAGCCTATCTTGGTTGGAGTTATTTCTTGCCTTTAAGAAAATATAGCAGCTCTTGGAGTAATTTGAGTCATTACTTATTATTTATGATGCAGGACAGATATTGAATCTTAAAAATAAAAATATTTATTTTAAAGT
>CM018047.1:17722998-17755498 GCA_008638375.1 Nyssa sinensis
AAACTAAATCTGAAACACACAAAGCATTTTCCTCTGAATGAAAAATGGAAGTTTCATATTTTTGAAGTTAAAACAGTTATTGTTTTGGATTCTCTCTCTCTCTCTCTCTCTCTCTCTCTCTCTCTCTCCTCTGACCCATTTCCTCATTTCACCTAAGTTTCATGGGAAATTTTTAAACTTGTTTATTTTCACATCACAGTTCAACTTGCTTAATTTGACAAAGCACTGTCTGGACTTTTTTTCTTAAAAAAAAAAAATTCTGATATAAAGCCCATCATTAATATTTCAATTTAAACAGCTTAGGAGGGAAGTGTCAGATAATCTCATTCTTGTTAAGTGGGTTAACATGCAAACTTATACGTAATCACTTTTTAATTATAGTTAATAATTTTTTTTTTTTTTTTTTGAATAATTGTTATGAAATGGCAGCTCATCAAGAAGCACTAAAGAAGGAAATAGAGAGATTAAGACAAGTATATCATCAGCAGAGCCTTACGGCAGCCACCACTGCACCAGCGCCATCAACCTCTGCCAACACTGGTTGTACAGACAAGGAGCAGCTCCTGATCAATTGAGAAGAGAAGGGGAGAGTTGTGGACCTTGTGGTGCATTTTGCTAACCTGCGCATTCACGTGATGTGTTCCCCCTTCTAATGTTTAGGTGGGCCCGGCGACAGGTTGCCAGTTGCAAGATTCAAGAGTATCATGAAAAGGACTCAAGAGTCATAACACACTGGGTATGGTGGGTTCACTCCCGCAAATTAACTAAAAATAAATATAAATAAAAGGGGGTTAATTTCATTTGTATTTTATTGTGATTAACATTCCCTTTTTTATTTTTTCAAATTTTAAATTAAATTTGGGAGGCAAAAGTTGGTGGGTTTTGTGGGGAATGTGGGCATTGTATTGGGAAAGATGAAAGAAGGGGTGTTTGATGTTTGATTATTGTTTTATCTTTGTCTATGTTTGTTTGGGCATAATAATGTTCCATGTCTTCTTATCTATTCTTTAAAAATGTAAGAAAGAGAGGAAAACCCAAGGCAGAGAAGATTTCTAAATTTTAATTGTATTATTGTGCAATAATTTTCACATATAAATTTTCTGTTATTTGCATTTATGAAGTGTATCTCCAATTCATAATTTTTAAATTTATTTTTATTTTAACATCTTTTTAAAATTTAAAGATAACGAGTCTCACATTTTTTATATTTTTACTTCAAGTATACCAATCATCAAATCACAATTTATTTTACAAATTTCACTTTTAATAATATTATTTATGTTTAAAATATAATTATGTAATATATATTTATCCAAAATTTAATTATTTAAATTTTTAATGGGAGTGATAGTTTGATAATTTTTTACGATATAAAGATTTAATTTCAAAATAAATAATTAAGAATTAAAATAGGAAACAATTATTAATAAATTAATTTTAAATATTTATTTAAAGAATATAAATAATTAATTATTAGTTTAGAATATTATAAAAATAATTAATGGATAGATATTACATAAATTAAGAAACTATTCACATCTTCAAATTTGAAGAAAACATGAAAATGAGTTGGAGACTAATTTTTTTATTCCCACTATCAAATTTAAAGATGGGTTAGAATTGCTCAAATGAGAGAGAGAGAGAGAGAGAGAGAGAGAGAGAAAATAGTTAATAATTTCAGATTTAGGTATATATATATATATATATATATATAGGCAATAATTCATAACCCAAATGTTGGTGACCCAACATTCACATAGGGTGTGACCTATTAAGAATGTAAATTCACTCAATGTGAGTGTTGAGACACTATTTAAACATTCTAATATTACTCATATATATATACAAAATCAAATAGTTACATGATATTCATTACATACATAATACATTAAAATTACATTTATCAAGTATTCCTCCTACCCAATCACTGTCTTTTACATAATTTTACATATTTACATGTGTTTTGATATTCTACACTTGACTTGTAGGTTAATCTATGCCACCAGTGGTAAATACCCTGAGACTAGTCTGGTTCAATTCAACCCCTCTGGAGCATTCCTAGTTTTAAGACAAAGTGTTTCTTTTACTTAATTTACATGTCACCCCCCCCCCCCCTCTCTCTCTCTCTCTCTATATATATATATATGTCATAGAAGGGTCTCTCTTTTAGGCCATTCCGATGTCTAAGCTTGAGTCCACTAATCCAATGCGTATGTTTGGGGGATAACTGGACTGGGACTTCCGGCATCACCAACTCTCCTGGAGAATCGTCTCTTCTGAAGCCACCAATGTATCATTGCAACCGATATTAGCATCCAAATACATCTAAGTTCAAGCAAAAAACTGTGAATCCTCCACTTTTCACTAACAATGTAGATCACCAGAGCAGCTGTTGATGTGGCTGTCGAGAATGTGAAAAGTACCCAAAAGCTGCTGGGGCTTAGACTAACATTTTCATTATCTGCTTCCACATCCACACACTTTTCAGACGCAGTCAAGCTATTCTCTAATTCTCGCAGTACTCCTTTTTCAGTGATGTTTAGTAGCGCTTCATTCATGTCAGGAAGCATTGGAGACCCCTTGGGAAATGTCTGAGAATCAACAATTAAATCACAATCTCATTAGTCACCGACTCACCATCTTCTGGTTTTAGCATCTCAAAAATCAATATATTTTGCTGGATGTATTGAATGTTTGTATATAAAAAAATGAAATGAGAAAAACAAAAAATTTAGGGTACACTAACTTATTCCGAAGTTTTTGATAATTAAATTAGTTTTTTATAAAATTTTAAAATTACATTAATTTTTCTTATTTTACTTGATAAATTATAAATACTTTTTCCAGTCAAATTTTTTTTCAAAATAATAAAATTATCTATTTCATTTTTTTTTTCATTTTGTTAATTTTTTCTAACTATTTTTTTTAAATTTTTTATTTTTATTTTTAAATTTAAGATAAATAACTTATTTTTATTTTATGTAAAAATAAATTTAACACTTTAATCAATATTTATTTGAAAATACAAAAAGGTCAAAATTGGATTTTTAGAAAAAAATATGAAAATGACGATTTTTTCATTTTGAAATTTTTTTTGAATGGAAGGTATATTTGTAATTTTTCAAATAAAGTAGGAGTAATTTTAAAAAAAATCTAAGAAAAATGGTCTTGTAAAAAATTTTCAGAGAAATCGTGTAATTTATCCAAAAAAATAAATAAATAAATAAATAAGAAGAAAGGAGAGAAATGAATTACAAATCCGTATCCTCCAACTTTGTAAGTTGGCCCTGCTGTAATGAAGGCTTTTGCAATACTTGGTGAGGAATAATTTGGCCACAGGAACTTCGAGGAAGGCCGCTACAATTTCTCCACTTCTCAGGGCTCTTGCATATTCTTCCATGGTTGAAAAATTCTTGACATTGTTTAGGTTGATATTTAAAACACCCACCAAATAATCGGCGACAAAAGATTTTCTAGAGAACCCAATCATCGCTTTGTTAGTCTTCAGTGTCTCAATATCTCTCACAGTTGGTTCAAGCTTTTGGATGGTGAGCATACTGGTGAGGCTGGCAGTGTAACTCTGCATTATGACCAGTGCCACAAACAGCCACACCACCGTCGCCATCCGCGACAAGTTGCTATGCAGCTTTTCCCCGTATATATACACAAACAATACAACCAATATAAGGCAATATATAGTATTTATAGCTTGAAAGAACTGATTTCAATATATAAACTTCAATTTCTTATTACCATGTGAAGAGAACAGTGTGGCAAAAGCTAGCCAAAGAAGGGTTCCTAAATTGATTCAGTGCTAAGCCTTTAAGTTCAGAGCAGTTATTTCTCTCAATCATCCATATGACAAAGCCGTTGTAGACACTTATAAAGACTGTAAGAACCCACATGGCTTTTGTGAAGGGCTTCATGAATGCCAGGCTTTGTTGCTCGATTGGGATTGAACTGGGACTATCATCACCAATCCTGATTCAGTGTGAGCGTGTGTGAATTCTGCGTATTTATATCTGCTGCATATTATCTCTATGTCAGCAACTGCTGCATGGAAGTTCTGATCTCACCCACAAATAATCTCAACCATGTAAGTTTTAATTTCAAAAAATGTTTAATATAACAAATTTTCTCAATCCTAAACATGTTACATATATTTATTATAGCAGGTTCGCTACTTTTGTGTAGAAGTGAGAAAATTCCTGTTTCGCAGTAATAATCTATGGCAGAGAGAGAGAGAATAACCTTTAAGTGAACTTGCTTAACCAAATCATCATATTTGCCCTCGAAGGGAATAAATTCATATGGCAGAGAATATGGCAAGTGTTCTACGGCTTCTTTGAAGACCTTGATTGAAAATCCTGTGAAAGAGTAATTATTTGTGGAGTGATCATATTCCACTTTCACAAAGCGATTGGTTAGGGATCCATTGGGGACACCAATTCTCAAAGGGTTGCTGACTGTTGGAAGAGTCCATCCTCTTGGCGTAGTCCAAGGGGCCCCGGGCCAAAACACCTGTTCCAAGTTTTCCATGGAAGCATTGTAGACAGCTCCTCCATCAATGGTCTCCGAGAAGCCGAGTTCCTCTGACCAATACCCAAGTTCTCTGTAATTCTTCCCAATCACGTTGATGATCTGAAAGATATGCGTTCGAGCCAATTTCCTTTCAGTGAATTGAACTTTTCCACTTAATCCATTGAATTCACTTGACAAAATTTTGTCTAATAAATGTTGGCCATTTCTGTTGCCTTCCTCCATTGCTAGAGCCACTACCCATGTGGCATCATAGGCTTCAAGTGCGAAGATCCCAGGCTCGTGATTCTCTTCTTCAGGATGCTCTGTGCTAAACTTTCTACGAAATCTTGTATGAAAATCTTGAAAGTGTGGCCTGATTTCAGGGAAATAGCTCATGACTCCTAGAACCCCTTGAATTGAAGAAATGGCAGTAGCTTTGTTACTAATTGAATGGACCAGACTGGTTGTGCTGTCGGTGGTGATCCATACATAATCCTTTTCGATCATCTTCATCTTCTTCGCCATTTCAAATAAACGGAGAGCCAACGGCAAAGAAGAATGAACCACCAAGACTCTACATTGCTGCCTTTTAAGCTTCTCGAGCTCTTCAGACAGTGAGGAAGCAAAAGGTGGGAGAGCTACAAAATGGATTATTTCTGCACCTACTTCTCGGAGGGCATCAGAGAGATGAGGAATGACTCCGTTGGCTGCAGGATCAATGTCCTCATATATAAGGATAGTCCGACGCCATCCCCATGACTGAACAATTGCAACCACTGTTTTCATTTGTGCATATTTGCTTGGAGAGGCTTGAATGAGGAAGGGCCACCGTTTGGTTGCCCATGGCGGAGTAGAGTCAGCAAGAGAAAGAACAGGGACATGAGATTGGGTACTGAGCTCCGCAACCCGTGATGCTTCTTCCCATGTTCGTGGTCCCAAAACGGCTTGGACACGGTCGGTATTGATAAGATGTTTAGCTGCAAGCAAATGTAAAGATAGATATGCAATTAGCATGCATTTTTATTCTGCAATTGTCATTGGTTTTTTTGTTGTCGTTGTGATGCTTTTGTTAATGTTCGTTGTTATTGTCATGGTGGTGTTGTCCCTTGTGGTGTAGTTTGTTATTGACCGGACTTAGAAAAAGATAAATTGTGCTCGAGAATTTGCGCATTCAATGATGGCGTATTACGGTGTAAATTTTTTAACATTGCGTGTAATAGACGATTTTGAGTATTCTCAATTTATATTTCTAATGTGATGTATCCGAATATAATAATTTTGAAAATTAATTTTCTAATTATATTCCTGAA
The DNA here is from genome assembly GCA_008638375.1 of Nyssa sinensis. Taxonomy (NCBI): domain Eukaryota; kingdom Viridiplantae; phylum Streptophyta; class Magnoliopsida; order Cornales; family Nyssaceae; genus Nyssa; species Nyssa sinensis. The sequence goes on from CM018047.1 coordinate 17,728,830, forward strand.
AAAGACTGATTGTTTGTTGAAAATTTTCTTCTTAGAGACCTTGTTTACAGCAAATTCAATTTCCATAATCACATCCTTAGAATAAAATTATAAATAACTTTATAATTAAATTCTTATTCAGTGATACAAATTATCTAGACTCTAATAACATGAGTTACCCCTAGCTACTTGAAAAATAACAATAAAATAACATGATTTAATTAGATAACTTTAGTCAGTGTAATTAATCAAAGGAAAATATTATATATTCTCAATTTATAGGTATTCCTAATCATATCAAATAAGAATAAATAATGAAAAAATTAGAATAGATATTTTTAAAATGCCAATTCCATTGTAATAAATATAACCTAATAGTAATCTACATGAATGATTAGAGTTGATACCGGCAAGAACTGCTTGGATGGGATCCCTCTAAGAGTTTTTAACTTGCAGAATCAAATTTTGATTAGTGTGGTTGTAGAAATCATGGATTGCCATCTCCATTGCCACCTTCTCTTCTTTACCAATACGAGAACTGGAATCCACAATGACTCCTATAAAGCCTTTGACATGGTTTGAATGGGTCAAATCCATGCAAAATAATAAGGCAATGGCCATTATGGAGAAGTGATGACAAACTATTCCATCTTTTTTGGAGAACCTAACAAGAGCCGCCACTCTATCCCTTTATATAAGGCAGTGTTTGGGTAGAGAGAGAGAGAGAGTAAAAAAATTCAAATCTCAACATTTTCCTTGTTGCACCTTCGGAAGTGGGACAAAAGTTATTTGAAGTCATGTTCTTTCCTTGAATTGTTGGAGGTATGGGATCTTTCATAGGAGTTTCCTAATAATGTTTATGTATCTTTCATTCACCATCCAAGTTAGAACTAAACAAGACCAGTTACTGACTTTGGAAGGTATTGGAGCAACTCTAATGCATGTGTTATTTGATGTGTCATTTTAAAAAATTGACATTAATGTAAAAGTTATTGGTGTTATTTGCCTTGCTAAAAAATAGCGATGTTATTTTCAATGCCATAAATAAACCGTGTCAATTTATGTCATATCATTGAATACTAGCATATGTCAAATGGAAGTGGGTCTTCCACACTACTTTTCCATTAAGAGTGGCAAAGGGAGGCGGGGTCCATGTTATTTTTCATGAAAAAATTGTTCGTGTATTAAAAAGTGGCATTTTATTAGCATTGTAACAAAGTTGTCAAAATTTGATATTTTTGTATTATACCAATGTCCAAAATATAAAATTGATAGGAATAAAATAACATTTAGTATTGAAAATGCTCTTATATTTGCATGGAATCTCCCAATGGTAGTAAAATTTGGTGCAACCCTTCAAGCCTTACTTTACTAACAATATGAAAAAAGGCTGAATTATGTGACTCAAATTGCTTAATAGCAAGACTTATGATGTTTAATAAGTTAATTAAACTTTTCTCACTCGATCAAATCACAGTATCTCCAGAAGATCCAGCCACACTAACAACGGATAAAGAGAAAGAAAGAGTATCATATTGTCACAACGCCTTGAAAAAAGGCCCAATCACATGACCAAAATACTTAAGCCTAAATACGTTATTAGTAATAAAATTTGTAATGTTTTATTAACCAATCAAACTTCTCCCACCGAATCGACCTGTCACATTTGGTAAATAAACTAGACTAGGTAGTCACTTTGAAAGGTATATTTTAATGGAATCTCTCAGTGGCATTAAAATTTTGTGCAACTGGCTAAGACCCAAGAAACTTCAATAACTAGTTTTAAGCACATGTATTAGAACTCCTCAGTTCAAACTAAACTTGAATTACACGCATAGATCCACAGAAGTGTGACTAGGAAAAAAATGTTGATTTCTTGGTTAAGTTTGAGTAATTTCTTGCCAAGAGAGAGGAAAGTTCTTAACTTCATTAACTTGTTTTAAGCAAATGTATTAGAACTTCTTAGTTCAAACTAAACTTGAATTACACGCATAGATCCACATAAGTGTGACTAGGAAAAAAGGGTTGATTTCTTGGTTAGTTTTGATTAATTTCTTGCTAAGAGGGAGGAAAGTTCTTAACATTAGAGTCATTGCTTGGTTTTCTATATATTGACTACTAGTTTGTTTATTTGGAAATCTCTTCAAGAATTTAATTATTGTTTATGCTTAGCTTCCATTCAACTAAAGTAACTGAGGGTTTTGTCTTTCTTATAACTACTTGACTAGGCCAAGATTTCAATTCATAAAGATGGTGGTATATAGTCATGCATAGTTAAGCTCCGAGTCATTCCTACTTAAATTATGACTAAATAGTTGACTGCCTTACTTCTTTCTTTCTCTGAGCTGTCTTGACTTTCTAATGCAGTATGAAAATGTAAAAGGAATTAAGCATGTCAAATTTCTCAAAAATTAAGTAAGATGAAAATTATTGACTCAATAAGAGAAACTCTCTCTAAATTTGAAGCGAGATATTATATATTGATGATAATTTGAATAATAAGAGTCTAATACATTATGTTTATAAGTTAAAGAGTACTAATCTGAATATGAGATCACTAATTTCTTCTATTAATCCGATTAAAAAACTACTAATTCCTTACTCTTCTAATAAGACTAGTCCGAACAAAATTTAAAAATTAAAATATCTCAAAAATGGGTCAAAAAGTTGGGTCAAATCTTTTTTCTTTCGGCTCATATCAGGGTTGCATGAAGTAGACATACTTTAAGCTACAATTACAGAATTATCTTTTGTTTGTACACCTATTTGCTGAGAGTTGATTGAGTTTCTTTCAAGAACTTGTCTACTCTTATTTCTTTAATAATGTTTATTATTTCATATACTAATATAAAATCCTCATTAATGCAGGAACCCACAAAAAAAAAAAAAGCAACGTCATCACAATCCTGTTACTCTATATCTAAGTCTCTCATTTAGTAATTACAAAATAATCTTATAATCTAATACTATAGACATATGTTTTTTTTTTTGGCTAGGTCTATATATACATGTATAATGCCTAAAATCTTAAATTACTTAACTTGTATAAACTAATTTTTTTTCCTCTTTTTTTGTGTGGCTTTTGTCAGGTCAATGAGAAGGAATAAATGAACAATTATTGTCTTTGATTATGGCCGGCTCCTCTTTGGGTTGTTGTTTTTTTATGGTGGGCTATTGTTAAGATTGCTTGGAGTTGAGATCTATGCTATTTGGCATGCATTTTACTTATTTCTATCTTTTCTTTGGAACTTTGTTTTCCCGTTACTTGTTATTTGGCTATTGATGAATATTTGTTATTTAATAAACTTTGACAAGTTATTGGTTTAGGATACTTTTTGTATTGTTTCAGGTTTATTTAGAGCCTACTCTATTTTTTGGCTCATATTAATTTGGATATTGGGATCTAGCTTGGATTTTACATGTATGGATATTAATTTGAATTTGAGTTAATGATGTAGAATGAAATTTTAATTTGATTTTATATGCATGGATGAGTTTTGCTATATAATTTCTTATGTTTGGATTGATGTATTGAATGTTTAGTACTCTTAAATTAGTGAATGTAGTTGAAATTTTAAAGGAATAAGTTCAAATAATTTTAAAAGTGATTAATTCAGGCAACCATTTCTACGATTAGGTGTATATTAGTAAGCGGATTATTTTGCTAAATTTTACGGCGGTAAATAATTACCACAAAATATAAATGACAAAATCTTTTGCAGGCAGATAAACCATTGCTACAAAATCAAATACTTTAACGATGGTTGTAAAAATGCCACAAATTAAAAATTTCAGCCTTCATAAATTCCATAGCCTTTAGCGATGGTTAAAATTCGCCACAAAATGTAGCTCTTTGGCGGCGGTTTTGAAAGTGTCAGAAAATTAACGGCAATTAGTAAAATGCCACTAATGCGTCATTTATACACATATTTGTCTAACGACACTTTTGTTTTAACGACAAATCAAATTGTCGCAAAAAATGTTACAAAAATTTGCGGCATTTCTTAAAGTGCCACAAAAAATTTACGACAGGAGGCATTGACGTCAAAATGAGAAAATGCCACAAAATTGCCGCAAATGCAATTGGCGGCGGTTTTTTTCACCCTTTAGCGGCGAATCGTAACTGTCGCTAAAAGCCTATTTTCTTGTACTCTATTCTTTTCAGCTCTTCAACCAAACAATATGAAGATAGAATATGAAATCATTTCAATCCCACGAATTCTCTAATAGTAAGAATTAATTTGGATTGTTTTCCTTGATATTTATCGAATAAATCGCAGCAGAATTATTCAATATTATAACTCATATAATTCATACAACGAAAAAGGGGAGGGGACAAATTAGTTGTTTAATTGTAGAGAAAATGTAGGAATGAGGAAATAAATAAATATTTTGAATCTGTGATTCATCGCCATTTTGGCACCCCTAGAAATCAAAATCCTCCACTCAACTAAGCTTACTAATGGCTTGGTTAAATTAAATCTTTCACATGCCTCGAGCCAAAAACAAAACAACAGTATAACTCATTCAAATGATTTAAAAGAAAAAAAATATAGTTTCATTCACTTTCCAATGAATTTTCTCCGTAACCAAACAACGAGAAATAAAGTTGAAATCCCATTTTCACCAAAACTTTACCTTATTTGCTGACGTCCTCAACATCAATTGATAAGTCCTTTTTTTTTTTTTTTTTTGCGATTGACCTATTGCATTCGGAAAGAGGTTTAGGGTATCGTTGGACGAAATCATCTTCAGAAGAAAAAAAAAACTTGATTTTTGTAGAACCTAAAGAGAGATAGAAAAGTGATGTATTGATATTAGGGTTTGGTTTGAAGAAGGTTAGAGGATGAGAGAAAAGAAGATTGCGAGTGTACAGAGAGAGGTTTCTCTGTAGAGTTGAAACAATAGTTGACGACAAATAAGAGCGGGGCGTTGAATGGCGGTGGAGTAATAATATATTGGAGACGCATGGAAATTTACATTACAAAGGGATAATTTAATCAATAAAAAATATACCACATGGCCACATCTCCACTTTTCAATCTAAACTTAATTAATTTAAAAATTGTAGGAACTTTTAGAGTTAAAATTTTTTTCCTCGTATCTTATGCTATATACATTTATTTTGAGAGATTTTTTAATAATTATTTTTATTAAATTTGAGGCACACGTACATTGTAGGTGAATATATTTTGAATAGATTTCTTTTAACAATTTGCACAAATTAAAGGAACAATTTAAATAAAAATACATAGAAAAAGTCATAATAATATATAATCATCCTAAAATTCTTGTCCAACAATTGTAGAAGAAAGTAGTATTTGAAGAAACTCAAAAATAAAAGTACATGGAGCAATATGAAAACTCATGTTATTCCTGGTTTAATTAAGACAATGTCTATCTTCAAACTTAATTTACATTCTACAACATGATTTTTCTCCTATAATTGGCAAGATGTTAAGACGATTATCTCTTCCAGTTCTAGGCCATGCCTTCGTCTAAACTTGAGTCTAAAAGTTAGATGTGTTTGAAGGAATTCTGGGACTTTGAACATCACTAACTTTTCTAGACTTAAGTTTTTGAAGATTCCTCCAGCTGTTCATTGCAAGCAATATTAGCCTCCAAATGCCTTTGTCTTGAGACGTGGAATTGTCAAGCTTCCACATGCCACGGAATGGCAAAAATAGCAAGAGCAGCAGTTGAAGTGACTCCTGAGAAGCTGAAGAGTACCAAAAAGCTGTTAGGGGCTTAGACTAATATTTTCATGATCTGATTCCACATCTACACACTTCTCAGACGCAGTCAGTCTCTTCTCTAATTCTAAAAGCTTGCCATTTTCAGACACCTTCAACAATGCTTCATTTATGTCGGAAACCATAGGAGATCCCTTGGGAAATGCCTGAGATACAAATTAAACAAAATGTTAATAATTATTAAAGCTTTACACTTAGAGTGTGTGTTTGGATATGGTATCTTCATATAAATCAACTCCCAGTAATTGTAATTAATATTCATTCCACTAATTTGAAGCTTCAAAATCTGTTTGTTCATTATTGGAATTCAACAAAATTTATGAAAAAACGACCAACAATTAGAGGTTTCATAAGAATTTTTATTTAGTATGACAATCATACTTCTAAATGTACAACATACATTGATAGTCCCTTTTTTTTCCCACCCCCTTAGAGTATTTCTAAGAAGGAGAGGCATTTTTGGGGACAAAAAACTCATTTGCCTCCTAAAAAGTGTATGCTTACCAATGACTCTCAACACTATACATGCATTCCAACAAGTAATAGTCAAAATGAGTATTCATTTTATATTTTAATATATTTTCTTTCTCTTCTCACCAAGGGTGAAACCAGGAAAAAAAATAGGGTGGGAATAGAAAATTTTTGGGGTGAAAAATGAGAAATGATGAGTAAAGATTGGATCGGAACAAAAAATTTGAGAGGCTGAGTTATAATTTGGATGAGAAATGAGAAAAATAATTGATAAATATTGAGCTATACTTAAATTTTGAAATGAATTAGTTTGAAAATGACAAAATTTTATACATATAATTTTTTTTCCTAAAGTTAGTAGGGGGATGGGGGCTAAAGCCCGGGCAAGCCCACTAAGTGGCTCCACCCTTGCTTCCCACCACTCTCTCTCTTCTCTCTTTCCATCCACAGTTTGCCTCGCCTCTTTCTTCCTTTTTCCAATAGAGGCTGCCTCTCATCTGATATTGTTCATTAGTTGTAGGCAAAATGCCTCCAGTCACGACTCTCTTATCAGAGTATAAAAATGGGTGAATGAGAGGTAAAATAGTAATTTGGGCATATGTCTCCCCTCTCAAATACTCTCTTAGCGATGCTTAAATTTATGTAATTAAGAAATCGAAATGCATAAAAATTAAAAGCAAAAGGAAGAGATGAATTACGAAAGCAGATCCACCAATTTTGTATGTTGGTCCAGCTATAACAAAGCTCTTGCAGTATTTGGCGATAAATAGATTAGCCACAGGAAGTTCAAGGAATGCAGCTGCTATTTCTCCATTTCTAAGGGGCTTGAGCACATCCCTCAGGTGTTGTAAGAGTCTTGATGTTTTTGGGGTTGAAGTGCAAGACATCCTCCAAATAATTCACAACAAATGATTTATTTGAGTACCCAATCATTGCATTAATGTTCTTTAGTGTCTCAATGTTTGCTATTTTTGGTTCAAGCCTTTGGACAGTGAGCATGCTGGTGAGGCTAGCAGTGTAACTCTGTGTGATGACAAGTGCCACAAAGAGCCATACCACTGTTGCCATTCGAGATAAATTGCTATGTAGCTTTTCTCCTGTGGCCAAACAAATTTCAGGAAAAAAAAAAAATCAATGTTATTATATCTATTATTGGGACAGTATATAAAAATTGTAGATTTTGAGGCGTATCTAAAAATATTTTTTTAGAACATATCCATTCAGTAGAATTTACTGATGGATTAGAGGCAAAAGTTGTCTTGGAGATACAATAAAGCCTCTTTGATATGGAAAACTCTAGCCAACAAAGTCGAAAGACTTCTATGGAATCATTTGTTTTACAATTTTTATTGTGTGTACATGAGAGAGAGAGAGAGAGAGAGAGAGAGTGAGCGAGCGAGTGATGCTTTTGCAAAGAGAATCTATTTGTGGTACACCCATTTGATATGTCTTTTCAAAGAGACAATTTTGAAATACCATTCGGGAGAGAACTATTCGACATATTCATTTGATCATCTCTAATATAGACTTTCGTCAAACAATCTAAAAAATAAGAAAAGATAAATCGTTCAAAAGTGTGCGTGAAATATTGCACATTTTGGGGTTGGTCTAATCCATTGGTCAACAAAGACATGATGAAATCCAATCAAGTATAAGGACTAGTTTGCATATATAAGAGCTGCTCTAACCCAAGAGTTATTGGAGCTGCTATTTTTAAATTTTGACTGGTCAATTAAAAGAGTAAGCTTCATTGGATTGTCAAATGTTCTCTTAAAAATTGAGTTTGTCAAACTTTCTCTCAAATTTAAGAGGACTTTTAACAAGTAGCCATCATTTGAATGACACAAATTTTTTCAATCCAACGACTTAAATTTAACTAGAGTTATTTCTTGAAATAGAAATATCAAAAAATAATTTTTTTGGTATTATACTAAAATGACATTTATCATTGATGTTACTGCAAACTCTAAAAAGAAATGTTACACAAACAATATAAGACAAAAGGTGAACACTATTATATTATCAAACATAAAAGCTTCCCTCAACATGTATGGTTGTATATAGATTTGTTTTTTTGGATAATGATTTGAAGATAAAAAACTTACCACCTACAGAGAACAAAGTGGCAAAAGCTAACCAAAGCAAGGTTCCAAGCTGATTGAGTGCAGAGCCTTTAAGTTCAGAGCAGTGATTTCGCTCAATCAACCACACGACAAAACCATTGAAAACATTAATGGAAGCTGTAAGAATCCACATGGATTTTGTGAAGGGCTTCATGAAGAGCAAAGCTTTATTGCTGGATTGTGATTGAACAGGGACTACCATCACCAATCCTGATAGTGTGTGGGGGTGGGCAAAGTCCGCATATTTACAACGTCTGGCTATCATTGATGCACCAACTACTGCATCAAATTTCTATCCCCATGCATACAAAATCCAATCATATATATAATGTATGTTAGTCCCACTACTATTCGTTAGTTAAAGAAATGAAAAATGCCAAGTAGAAATATTGCAGATAATTTTTGTAAGGTATCAAGTATGGTTATATGCTCAAAATTCTAAAGTCAATTTATTGGTAGCGACTGACGGATCTAGATATGAGGATGTAGGGAATAGCTAATAAGGATCTAGACCAATAACCAAAAAAAAAAAAAGAATAATAATGATAAATTATACTGATTTTTTTTAAATTTTTTAATAATTATATAGACATCCTCTAACATTTTTGAAATTATACTAACCTCTCACACTTTATCCGACAAATTATAAATACCTCCTTTAATTAATTTTTTTTTAAAATGACAAAATTACCTTTTTATGTCTTTTTTTAATACATTTTTTCATTTTTTTTTCATTTTAAAATAAATATTGATTACAACCTCTAAATTTATTTTTATTTAAAATGAAAATAAGTTATTTATTTTAAACTTGCTTTTATATATTAAATAAAAAATTCTTTTAAAAAATAGAAAAATGGGTCAAAATTGAAAAAATACCAAAACAAAATTGAAATGAGTAGCATTATCATTTTGAAAAAATTAATTAAAATATAATATTTGTAGTTTGTCAGTAAAAATAAGAGAAGCTAATATAATTTTAAAAATTTTAAAAAAAATTAATGTAATCGTTAAAACCTCAAACAAAAAAAAAAATAGTATAATTTATCAAAAAAAAAAAAAAAACCTATAATTTCTAGTCAATCAATTGATTTTTATTAATCATTAATGAGAGTAATAATTGATAGAATAAAAAAAACGAATTAATAAATGATCTCGAACCTTCAATTGGATTTGCTGCACTAATGCATCATATGTGCCGCTGTTGAAGGGAATAAAATCATATGGCAAGTAGTACGGCAACAGTTTTACAGTTTCTCTGAAGACATCTATTGAAAATCCAGTCACTGAATAATTATTTGTAGAGTAATCATATTCCACCTTCACCAACTGGATGTAATTGGAGTCGTTTGGCACACCAACTCTCAAACGACCGCTGATCGTTGAAAGAGTCCACCCTCTTGGACTAGTCCGAGGTCCCCCAGGCCAGAACACCTGCGACAAATTTTCCATGGAAGCATTGTAGTTAGCTCCTTTATCAATGCTCTCTGAGAAACCTAATCCACCGTCTGACCAAAATCCAAGCCCTCTGTAACTCTTTCCAATCACGTTGATGATCAAGAACACATTCCCTGGAGCTAATTTTTGTTCTGTGAAATTGATTTTTCCACTTAAGCCATTAAAATCAGTTAACAAAATTTTGTCAAACAGTTGTTGGCGGCTTTCGTTGGTTTCCACCATTGCTAAGGCCACTGCCCGTGTAGCATCATAGGCTTGCAGTGCGAAGATCCCAGGCTCGTAGTTATCTTCTTCAGGATGCTCTGCGCTGAACTTTCTACGAAATCTAGTATGAAAATCTTGAAACTTTGGCCCGGTTTCAGGGAAATAGCTCATGACTCCTAGAACGCCTTGCATTGAAGAAATTGCTGTAGCTTTGTTAATAATGGAATGGACAAGACTGGCTGTGCTGTCGGTGGTGATCCATACATAATCCTTTTCCATCATCTTCATCTTCTTCGCCGTTTCAAATAAAGGAAGAGCCAACGGCAAAGGCGAATGAACCACGAAGACTCTACATTGCTGCCTTTTAAGCTTCTCGAGTTCTTCAGACAATGAAGAGGAAGCCAAAGGCGGGATTGCTACAAATTGGCTTATTTCTGCACCTACTTCTTGTAAGGCATCGGAGAGATGAGGAATGACTCCAATGGCAGCTGAATCAGTGTCCTCATATATCAGGATCACCCGACGCCATCCCCAGGATTGAACAATAGCAGCCACGGCTTTCATTTGTGCTTGTTGACTTGGCGAGGCTTGAATGAGGAAGGGCCATCGCTTTGTCGCCCATGGTGGAGTTGGATCAGCAAGAGAAAGTACAGGGACATTAGATTGGCTACCGACCTCTGCAACTAGTGATGCTTCTTCCCATGTCCGTGGTCCCACAATGGCTTGTACCCGCTGGGTATTAATTAGGTCTGTAGCTGCAACCAAGGGCGGAGTCCCAAAAAAAAATTAGGAAACTAAATTTTAATAATTTTTTAAGAAACTTTAGGAAGAAAATTGTTTTTCTGGACAAATTTTTTTTATAAAATTGGCACCTAAAAAGAGAAACTGTGAGCAAATAAATGTTTTTCTTAGATTCTAAGAAAAGTCTTGAGTATGTAAAGCATAAGAGCAGATAGATATTTACCAGCAAGAGCTGCCTTGATGGGTTCCCCTTGAGAATATTTTAGTTGCAGAATCAAGCTTTGATTGGTGTAGTTGAAGAAATCATCGATTGCCATCTCCATTGCCACTTTCTCTTCTTTACCTATCCGGGAACTGTAATCCACAATAGCACCTACAATACCCTTGACATGGATTATTCTGGTCGTGTTCATGCCTCCATGGACAGTAACCTTTTTTGAAAATGATGACAAGGCCAAGACCATGACACAGAAAAAGAGATGAAACTTTTCCATCTTTTTTGGCGTACCTAGCAAGAGCTGCCACACTTCCCTTTATATAATGTACATGGGAAAGTGTAGAATCTAGTCCTAGTCCTGTAAACACTTGACTCAGCATTTTTTGTAGGGTCAAAAGTCTAATGTTTAGGTAGTTTTAGAAATCAAACTCCAAAAGGTCATTTTTAATTTTTACTAAAATTTAACTTGAGTCAAAATATTTAGTATATATGACTTTGAATTTGATAATGTATTATTTTAAAAAACGGTTCAAATTACCACAATTTTATTTTGACGAAAAAGGAATAATAGTTGAAATCAAAAATAGTATTTTACCACTGTAGTAAAAAAGGGAAAAAATATTACCTTTAACAAGAGTAAAATGACTTTTATCATTGAAATTAGTCTTAGGTAGTATGAAAAAGTTTAAGCTTATACAGATCAAATTTTAGTTAGAGCATTGCGTGACTTATTATCGTAGAACACTAGAGATGACTTTTTTTAAAAAAAATTATTTAATTTCAAATTAAGTAGGATGAACTTTTTTTATACTTAAATACGTGTGTTAATAACAATTTATCATGTTTGTTATACTGACTCGTGTTTGAGAGGAGGAATTTCCTCCTATCCCGACATGTGTGTTGATGAGAGCATAATATTTCATATTTTTAATTCCTTGATATTTGGTTTTATTACATATTTTCTGTTTTAGTGAGTTAATTAATTTATTTATTGAATTAGGGAAGCGTTGAGGGTGAAAGAATAAATTTGGAGTATAATGTGCAAATTTCGGTTTTTTTGGCATTTCGACCGATAGAGCTTCACTTGAGATTTTGATGGTGTTAGAGTTCGAGAATGAGGAAGTGGTCTTCATGAAGTTTGTAGAGGACGTCTTGGGCTTTTCAGAAAGGTCTTGTTTGAGAAAATCCGAGTTCGTTTGGGCCTCCAAACATTGTTTCGAAATCAGGCCTGGGAAGCTGTCTGTGCAGCTGATTTCATGTCCGATTGGCCGACTTCAACAGGCCATAAATTGAGTTTCCGAAGTCCAAATCAGGTGTTTTAAAAGCCTAAGATTATCTACTCTTCGAGGGCTACAACTTTCGTGAAGAGTCTGAGTCAAAATTCAGTCGCTTTGAAATAGAAAAATAGCTCGCAAGATTCAGAAATTAAAATGGGCCTGCTGGAAGAGAAAGAGTAAAGCAGTGCAGTTGGCCGCTGGATGGCTTTTACTCTGGAGCATGAAGAAAATAAAAAAACACAAGAGATAGAAAAAGACAAAAGAAAAAAGAAGAAAGTTCAATTGTGGGTTGTGGGCTTGGCAAGGCACGACTGAATGAAGGGAAAAGAAGTAAAAAAATAAGTAAAGTCAAAGCAAAAGCAGGTGGGCTGCGGTCCAGGTGCCGGCCGAAGAGAAAAAAAGAAATGAAGTGGGGCCCAGGAGGGAGTAAATAAAAGGAAGAAAAACCTAAGAGACTGAGGAAGGCGCAGAAACCGGAGCTGCGCGGCGCAGGGGAGCATAGACGTGAAGGAGGAGCCGCGCAGTGACAATAAGTTTTTAGTTTTTTTATTCAAGTATGTCAGGCTAGATTTTTAATTTAGTTCTAAGGAATTTTAAACCCTCGTTACAGTTTAATGGTTGAATCAATTCAGTAACATTATTTCTTCATTCTCTTAATCTGTTCATGGTAATCTGTTTAAATTGTTTTATTGATATTTAGTTTGATTGATTTAATAGGCTTGTTAGATTGATCAGATTATTTTTAATTGCTAGATTGAGGAAGTATATTACGTAATTGATATGGTTCCTAATCAATTGTGACAAATAGTGATAGATGATTGTGGTTAAACTTTTGTTTATTGTTATGATTATCATGACCTAAGTTAAACAGTCCGAACTTGTGTAATTGTTGCTTAGAATAATCTAATTTCCTAGATATTAATGCTGCCATTATATTAAATTTAGAGAGCTTATTCTAAATTGTGTAATGGTTAGAATCTAATGGAGAGCTTGTTTCATTAGTGAGGAATTAAGGAAAATTTTGGGTAACAGAACTTATTGTTACCTAGGATTATTAGATTCATTGAAGGATAGAATAATGTTATAATTGATTGATTGTTCCATTGACTGTGAAGGTGAGATTGAACCGAAGAACTAAAGTTTTAATTTATTGATTTTTGTTATTAATTTAATTTTCATTCGTAATTAATTTGATCAAAATTCCAACCCCCCATTTATTGTTTTGCTATTAATTGGATCTTAGTTTAGAATTAGTCGGAATAAATAAAAAAATAAATTGTGAACATTCTCTGTGGGATCGACCTTTACTCAGCTAGCTATTGTGTTTATTGTGTTAAGAAGTAAGGTTAATTTATTTTTGGAGTGTTAACGACGCGCTTCCAAAATTTGGCACCGTTGTCGGGGAGTGTTTTCTGTCATTTTTTTTTTTATTCTGGCTAATTTTTTTTTTATTATTATTTTGTTTAATTCATTGCTTTTAGGTCAATTTGTGTTTTAATTTTTGTTTATCAAATTCTAATTTATTATTTTTTTTTCTCTATAGGTTCGGTGGAGTTTTCTAGGTGGCACTATTCATTTAGAATTTATGATTTATTGTTTGGTTAATTATTTTTATTATTTTTTTTCTAATTTATTTTTGCTTTTTTTTTTTATTTATTTTCTATTTCTTTTTGGTTTATGACTCGATCCTCTCAATCTGACGAATTAAGATTTGATCCAGAAATTGAGAAAACTGCACGAAGGTTGAGAAAAGAGACTCGGCGAGCTCGAATTGCGACTGCAAATTCTGAAAAAGCTATTGTTGCATCACCTGGCTTGAACATAGCACTTGAATTACTTTCTAATAGTTCATACAGTGATTCAGAAGAGTAAGATATGGCTGCTCCTAATAACAATAGAGCTGCTAGGACTTTGAGGGAGTTGGCTACTCCTAATCTAAATCAACAACCATTGTGTATTGAGTATCCTAATTTAAATGCTACTTCTGAATTGAAATCAGGACTAATACATCTTTTGCCTACTTTTCGTGGTCTTACAAGTGAAGATCCATACAAGCATCTAAAAGAATTCCATGTGATATGTTCTAGCATGAAGCCTCAAGGAATCATAGAGGAGCAGATAAAGCTTAGGGCTTTTCCATTCTCATTGGCAGACTTGGCAAAGGATTGGTTATATTACCTTCCTTCCGGATCAATACAGACATGGAATGAGATGAAGAGGCTATTTTTGGAAAAATATTTTCCTACTTCTAGGGCCGCTAATATAAGGAAAGAGATATGTAGCATCAGACAATATAATGGAGAATCTCTTTACGAGTATTGGGAGAGGTACAAGAAGTTATGTTCGAGCTGTCCACCATACCAAATTGATGATCAACATTTAATTCAATATTTTTATGAGGGGCTATTACCAATGGATAGAAGTATGATAAATGCTGCAAGTGGAGGAGCACTAGTTGATAAGATCCCAGATGCTGCTAGGACTTTGATTTCAAATATGGCAGCCAATTCACAGCAGTATGGAACCAGAATGGAGCACGCACTTAAAAAGGTGAATGAGGTAAGTACTTCTAACATTGAACGTCAAATTTTTGATTTAACTGCTTTGGTTCGTCAAATGGCTGTAGGGAACATGCAAGCAGCAAAAGTGTGTGGAATTTGTTCGTTGTCAGGACATAATTCAGATGTGTGTCCAACTTTGCTAAAAGATGAAACTGTTCAGCAAGCCAATGCAGTGGGAAATTTTCCAGGACAACCCCAGCGCCGATATGATCCTTACTCTAATTCTTACAATCTAGGATGGAGAGATCATCCCAATTTGAACTATGGAGGAAATAGGCAGCCAATGCAAAATGTTTTTCTAAATAATTAGGCCAGTTTTCAACAGGTTCAACAGCAATATCCACCTAAACAAGCAGTTCCTTCCAATTCTGAAACATCTCTTGAGGATATGTTTAAAGCTTTCATGACCCATACGCAGCAATTCCAACAAGAGACAAGGACCTCCATACAAAATTTGGAGAATCAGGTAAGTCAGCTTACTACTACAGTTGGTCGATTGGATTCTCAAGGCTCAGGTAAGTTACCTTCTCAAACTGTTATTAATCCAATAGAGAATGCAAGTGCTATAACATTGAGGAGTGGCACACAATTGGAAGTACCAAAATCCACTGTTGTAGTTGTTGAGGAAGAGACTAAAAAGGAGGCAGAAATATCTAAGGTAATTCCTAATCCTTCTATTCAAGTTAAGACTAACCCCCTACCTTTTCCATACAGATGTGCGAGATCTAAGAAGGAGGGGCAAGAGAAAGAAATTTTAGAGACATTCCGCAAGGTAGAGGTAAATATTCATTTACTAGATGCAATTAAGCAAGTGCCAAGGTATGCAAAGTTTTTGAAAGAATTATGCACTAACAAGCGGAAATTAAGAGATGATGAGAAGGTAAGTGTGGGGGAGAATGTGTCAGCAGTTCTTCAAAGAAAGCTCCCCCCTAAGTGTAAAGATCCAGGTATGTTCACCATTCCATGTAGAATAGGTAATACTAGATTTGAAAGAGCCATGTTAGATTTAGGAGCTTCTATTAATGTTATGCCACGATCTGTTTATGCTTCTTTAAATCTAAGTTCTTTGAAAAAAACTGGTGTTATTATACAGTTGGCTGATCGTACTAATGCTTACCCTGAAGGGGTGATTGAGGATGTGTTAGTACAGGTGAATGAATTAATATTTCCTGAGGATTTTTACATTGTGGATATGGATGATGATAAATCTCCTAATCCTTCACATATTTCATTGGGGAGACCATTCTTGAAAACAGCTAGAACAATGATTGATATGCATAATGGTACCTTGACCATGGAATTTGATGGTGAAAAGATTCAATTTAACATTTATGATGCCATGAGGTACCCTAGTGATATTAATTATGTTTTTGTTGTTGATGTTATTAACCCTTTAGTGCAGGAAGTTTTTGACCCAACAAGTAAGGAGAATTTGGAAGTAGGTTGAAGAGCAAGTCGTCGGGCAAACGACGTGAAACAAATGCGCTGCTTGGGAGGCAACTCAAGAAACCAGATTTGAATTTCTTTCCCTTTTCTTTTTATTTTTGTCAATTTTTTTTTTCCTTTGCATAATTATCTTACATTGGGGACAATGTAAGGTTTAAGTATGGGGGAGAGGATTTGGCACTTTGTTTACTTTGCTTTATTTACTTTGTTAGTGTTGCTAAATTTTTATTTTTATTTTTATTTTTTTTGTTTTCCCAAAAAAAAAAAATTAAATAAAAAAAATGAAAATAAAAAATAAAAAATGTTTGTGTGCGGAATTGGATGGTTTTGTTTGGATTTTATTTGGCTAAGCTCTTGAAGGTCGCCAATGAATGTGTGAGAATTAATGTTGACTTTCAGGTTTTGGTTGATGTTTAATTAATTAATGAATAATGATAACCAAGTCACAATTCACACTTGAACGGCTGAAAACTGATTTGTTTTTATATGCATAGGTGCTTGAATATGAGATACATGCTTTATTAGCTAAGTTGTATGGATGTTTAACTATGTGCATTAGTTTTAAGACTTAGAACTTGCTTAACTGCTCATTTTGTTTCTAATTATGGAGTTATGTGAGAGAAATGAATTTCAAAATGAAAAAAAAAAAAAGAAGTAAGTGAATCATGTGGTGGGTTGAGATGGAGCGTAAAACGCACTCACTCATAAACACATGCATAAAGTGAGATGGAGCGTAAAACACACTCACTGGTGGGTTGAGATGGAGCGTAAAATGCACTCAACCAAAAATGTATGCAAAAGGTGAGAGGGAGCATAAAATGCACTCACCTAAAAGGAAAAAATAATTGTATGAAAAGTAATAGTGGAAAAGCTATGTTTTGAGTCTTGAAATAGTGTGCATAGTTGTTCTCCCATATGGACTTAGTTGTGAATTCATGTTGATCATAGGAAAGGTACTTGCATGCATGCACTTGAATTTTGAAATTATTTTGTGGAAAATGACAAGGTTGTCGTTGTGAATTGATTGATGAAGTATTAACCAAATGCCTGTTAGTCTTTGCATTAATTTTCATGGATGAGCTATTGAACTTAAGACCTTTGAGAGTTTCGTTGAATAGATTCAAGTGAACCTATTGTTTTGTTCGTAGTTCTGTTTATACGAGGACGTGTAAAAACTAAGTGTGGGGGAATTTGATGAGAGCATAATATTTCATATTTTTAATTCCTTGATATTTGGTTTTATTACATATTTTCTGCTTTAGTGAGTTAATTAATTTATTTATTGAATTAGGGAAGCGTTGAGGGTGAAAGAATAAATTTGGAGTATAATGTGCAAATTTCGATTTTTTTGGCATTTCGACCTATGGAGCTTCACTTGAGATTTTGATGGTGTTAGATTTCGATAATGAGGAAGTGGTCTTCATAAAGTTTGTAGAGGACGTCTTGGGCTTTTCAGAAAGGTCTGGTTTGCAACAATCCGAGTTCATTTGGGCCTCCAAACATTGTTTCGAAATCAAGCCTGGAAAGCTGTCCGCGCAGCTGATTTCTTGTCCAACTAGCCGACTTCAACAGGCCATAAATTGAGTTTCTGAAGTCCAAATCAGGTGTTTTAAAAGCCTAAGATTATCTACTCTTCGAGGGCTACAGCTTTTGTGAAGATTCCGAGTCAAAATTTAGTCTCTTTGAAATAGAAAAATAGCTCTCACGATTCAGCAATTAAAATGGGCCTGCTGGAAGAGAAAGAATAAAGCAGTGCAGTTGAGCGCTGGATGGTTTTTACTCTGGAGCATGAAGAAAATAAAAAAACACAAGAGATAGAAAAAGACAAAAGAAAAAAGAAGAAAGTTCAATTGTGGGTTGTGGGCTTGGCAAGGCACGGTTGAATGAAGGGAAAAGAAGTAAAAAAATAAGTAAAGTCAAAGCAAAAGCAGGTGGGCTGCGGTCCAGGTGCAGGCCGAAGAGAAAAAAGAAATGAAGTGGGGCCCAGGAGGGAGTAAATAAAAGGAAGAAAAACCTAAGAGACTGAGGAAGGCGTAGAAACGGGAGCTGTGCGGCGCAAGGGAGCAAAGACGTGAAGGAGGAGCGGCGCGCAGTGATAATAAGTTTTTAGTTTTTTTATTCAAGCATGTCAGGCTAGATTTTTAATTCAGTTCTAGGAGATTTTGAACCCTCATTACAGTTTAATGGTTGAATCAATTCAGTAACATTATTTCTTCATTCTCTTAATCTGTTCATGGTAATCTGTTTAAATTGTTTTATTAATATTTAGTTTGATTGATTTAATTAGGCTTGTTAGATTGATCAAATTATTATCAATTGCTAGATTGAGGAAGTATATTACGTAATTGATATGGTTCCTAATCAATTGTGGCAAATAGTGATAGATGATTATGGTCAAGCTTTTATTTATTGCTATGATTATCATGACCTAAGTTAAATAGTCTGAGCTTGTGTGATTGTTGCTTAGAATAATCTAATTTTCTAAATATTAATACTGCTATTATATTAAATTTAGAGAGCTTATTCTAAATTGTGTAATGATTAGAATCTAATGGAGAGCTTGTTTCATTAATAAGGAATTAAGAAAAATTTCGGGTAGCAGAACTTGTTGTTTCCTAGGATTATTAGATTCATTGAAGGATAGAATAATGTTATAATTGATTGATTGTTCCATTGACTGTGAGGGTGAGATTGAACCGAAGAACTGAAGTTTTAATTTATTGATTTTTGTGATTAATTTAATTTTCATTCGTAATTAGTTTGATCAAAATTTCAACCCCCCCATTTATTGTTTTGCTATTAATTGGATCTTAGTTTAGAATTAGTCGGAATAAATAAGAAATAAATTGTGGACACTCTCTGTGGGATCGACCCTTACTCAGCTAGCTATTGTGTTTATTGTATTAAGAAGTAAGGTTAATTTATTTTTGGAGTGTTAACGACGCGCTTCCATGTGTTAACCATAATTTATCAAGTATGAAATGCATATGTATTATTTTTTTATTTTTAAAAAATGCTTTATATTCCGATTTAGTTTATCAAATAATGTATTTAATGATATTTTTAAAATTCGTAGATGGGTTTTGACTTAAAGTTTTAAAAATAATTATAATGAATAAAGTCATCCGATTAATCAATCCTTTAATTTTTTCTGTCCGAAGGGCACAACAATCACAACACAGAGAAATTTCATGTCATATTTCTTTCTTCGAATTTATGGGGATATGATCCATCCCAGCAGTTTCGTTATATTGCTGATGCAGCTTCCAGTCGGAATCTTTGAATTTATGGGAATCTTTGACAAGTTGTGTCATTTATTTTGACTGATTGGATGAAGGACTACTTGGATGGTTGAAATCAGGTGTATATAAGTATAGATCGAAAACCATTATTTTAATTGTCATTAACATGGTTCTATTCTGGCATATAGAAGTTGGTCCAAATCTTGCAACTGCAAGCCAGTCTTTGTTGGATTTATTAATTGCTTGCATGTGAAGAAATCATACACTTGAGCTCTAATAAGAAAATGAGATTTAAGATATGTCATATTATATTCAGTGTTAGACTTCCCCAATAGATTCGGATTGAATATTATTGAAAATTACATGGATTATAAGAATAGTTCCAAACACGTTGGTCCAAATCATTGAAATTTCAAGCCTATCTTGATTGGAGTTATTTCTTACCTTAAGAAAATATAGCAGTTCTTGGAGTAATTTGAGTCATTACTTGTTATTATTTATGATGCAGGACATATATTGAATCTTAAAAATAAAAATATTTGTTTTAAAGTTGTTTATTTTTTAATTTTAATTTAGTTCTATTTTTTTAGTTTTATTAGGATTAATATTAAAAATATAAAAATTAGTAGTTTCTTATTTAAATTATTAGTTTTTATTGTATTAGATTAGTATAAAATATGAGTTTTGATTTTCTAATTATAGTAGTATTATTCTATTTCTATAAATATGATGTAATAGTTTTTTTTATCATATTTTAGACCAAGTGTATGTATAGTGCTGGGAGTAAAAACCCATATATATATATATATATATTTATATGCCCTACTCTCGCTAGCTATTTTTAGTATACCTAATATTTTAACACCATGTCCACCAAACAAGAGGGAAGCTATAGGTTGGCTGAGACGGGTTATAGTCCATTTCAAATTTTAAAAAATATTTTTTATACATGTAAATTTTTAATCATCTTTAATCCCATTTAAAACAACTTTAAAAGGATTTCCAAACAACTTAAAAATAAAAGGGTTGTTCGTGTGGTTATCTCTAAGTGGTCCCCTAGAGTACATCCAAAATTGCCAACTATTAATGGATGAGTTTCCTTCCCAATTTCTCCCCATCAAAACAAAGCCAATTCCTTCTTCGAATATGCAAGTTCCATAAAATAAAATCTGTTAATATCCTAGAAACAGGTGATACAAAGTTAAGAAAAAAAACAAAAGAGACGTGTTGGAATGGTAAAGCTCTGTCAATTTTTATTGATAAAGAAAAGGGCCTATAAATAGGCTTTACATCTGAACGCTTCAACCTAGCACTAACCACAACTCCTATAAAATAGGATCACACATAAGACTCTTTCTCAGCCACGAAATCAAATAACCAAATAACTAAAGACTCGGACAAACCTACCAATGACTAGAACTTCCAATAAATATTAATAAATATGAAATAAAATATTTAAATCTTAACACTCTCCCTTAAACTGAAATTTGCAAAAATCAATTTAAAAGAAAATTAACCCTCTGCAAAGTCCTCCTTTACAGCAGCACGTGAACAAACTCCAAGTAGACCACACAACTTCCCAAATGTAGCCAACTTGAGAGGCTTGGTCTGTATATCTGCAACTTGATCTTCACTTCGACATTAAACCAGTTTGATTGTTCCATCATTGCTGAGATCTCTTAAAAAATAATATTTCACATCAATATTTTTGCTTCTTCCGTGTAGCACAGGATTCTTGGAGAGTTTGATTGCTGAGTTGTTGTCACAAAAAACTGTAGTAGCTTCAACTTGCTTGAACTGTAGCTCTTCAAGAATTCTTCTCAACCAGATAACTTGACAAGCAAAAGCTGTTGCAACAATAAATTCAGCTTCTGTAGTTGACAAGGTGACAATTGGTTGCTTTCTATAGAAGACCATGAAACGGCCCTTGTGCACAATATAAAAACATAGCCCGTAGTGCTCCTTTTATCATCTTGATCTCCTGCATAATCACTGTCACGCCCCGAATTTTCATGAACCCAGGAGTGAGTGTGCGGAACTAAAAGTGTAATATCCCGACCCGGGATACTGGGTCACATGACACGCATTACGAAGAAAAAGAAATTATATATATAGATAATTAATTAATTATTAAATTAATTAATTAATTATGGAAAAATAAATATAAGTATGTATAAATTAAATGTATATATATATATATATATATATATGAAAATGTTAAAAGAAATGAAAAGTGAAAAAGTTGAATAGCATGCGAATGTGTGTGAGTGTGTCGGCCGGTGTGTGTGTGTTGTATTTTATATATATATATATATATATATATATATATAAATGATTTATAATCAAGTAGGTGGGGGACAAGAAAGCATGGTGAAATAAAATAAGAGAAAGTGGGATTAAGTAAAGGAAAGAGCAGAAGAAATCAGTGGGAGCACATAGGAGAGAGAATTAGTGCTGCCTTGGTGGTCTCTATTAAGCTGAATGATGAAAAATTATGGGCAGCTAGTAGTGGATATCTAATTGCATTGGAAGCTTTTGGAGGATCGTTAGTGGTGGCATAATGATGGCCAACAAACCTCTATATACACATGTATACATATATGGTATATATATATATATATACACACCCATGACACATGGACGGAAAGAGAGAGAGAGAGAGAGAGAGAGAGAGAGAGAGAGAGAGAGAGAGCTCTGGAAGAAGGAAGTTGAAGCAAGAAAGTGAAGTGGAAACCGAAGAAGGAGAAGGAAAACTGGGAACAGTCCGTTTAAACAGGTAAGTTCCCAACCAAAATTCAATCTGATTTCATTCATATTTTGGCATGAAAATTATAGGGTTTTAATCTATGTAGAATAGGCTTCATTTTGCAAGAAAAATTATGTAAAATCATGGAAAACCGAGGGAGAAAACTTGAGTTATAGTAGGCAAGAAAACATTTCTGAAATGCAACACCCAAAATGACGGAACTGAATCACCTTCACCAAACCGTGTTTTGAGTATAGGAACCTCAACTAGACACCAAGGGTGTTTCAAACACCTACACCCGCGACCACGAGGCTCAAGAAATGGCCACCAAATCGTGAGTTGCAGGTCTCGGCCTTCAAACCCAACTCTACCAAAACCGCAACCAAACTGATTTGTAAGAATAGGAAAGGAACCCCCATGCCCTAAGGATCACACAGAACCCAACCCCATTGAAAATGGTTGCGAGATGAAGGTTTATTGTCAAATTATCCAGTTCGGCTATCATGTTTTAGACCGAGCATTTGGATTAGCTACACGACTCCAAATGAATGCCAATCTACGTGATTTCCTCTTAGGAACATTTAGAGATCAAAACAGTTGAGAAAGATTGATTGGAAATGCACGAAATAGGAAGAAAAGGTTCGCGATTTAGGGTTTCAAGGGGGAGTCTCGTGGGGAAGATGAAGACGAGTCAACTCGTTTTAAAAATAAAACTGAGTCGACTCGGACAGGTGGCAGTCTCTGGACTTGCCACCGAGTTATTGGGACGACGCCGTTTAGGCATTATACGATTATATAAAAACAGTGTTGAAAAGAATTAAGGGAAAAGGAAGCAGGGTGATGCCAAGGAGTATCGAACCCCTGACCCCCACGCACCCACGCGTGCCTTATCCACTCGGCCACGCGCTCACATGTGACCATTTATGGATATGATATATATATATATATTATAATGAATTAAAACAGAAAATTAAAAAAAAAAGGTGCAACGCACCTGGTGGGAATCGAACCAAGTATGTATGGGGAGGGAGATGGCACGCTGGCCAGCGTGCCATCCTATTCAACCTAGTCATATTCTGTATTAAATAATATATGTATTATACTTAATTAAGATTTAATTTAATTAAATGAAATTAATTAAATTAAATGCTTCGAAATGGCCCGTTGTCCAAATAAGACAAGTTATATATGTATTCCTACTATATTGGACCCCCTGAGTCCATTGGTGAGGTCCTCCACATGAGATGAGGTCCCGAAAAATTTGAGACATGTAAAAGGGGTAAAAAGACCAAAATACCCCTGGTACCCTTAAAGCCAAAACGAAATCAGAAAAGGTCTAAATTGACTTTCTTTGACATCCCGGACTCAATAATGGAGTCCGAATTACGAAACGACGTACAGAAAAATATGACACGTAAAACGATAAATGACCATTTTGCCCTTTTACATAGGACAGTCCAAATTAAATGTTAGGAAAGCCTAAACCGACTTTCTTCGACACTCCGGACTCAATGGTAGAGTCTATTCGACCAAAAGAAATGTCTAAAATAGAAAGACATTAAATTGTGTCATAGTTTAAGAATACAAGTTACGTAAGTACATATAAATTTATGAAGTCGGTTAGGATTAATACGAACTAAGCATAAGATAAGAAGTATTAGTAGGTGATATTGTGATGAATGTGAAATTGATGAGATGTTATGAATTGTTCTTAGGAACTACAAGGAAAGTGGGAAAGCGCAATATTAGCACTAACCCTAAAGAACCGAGGTGAGTAACCCTGTGTTTGAATTGGAGATTTAACTCCATGGATTTAAAAAGGTTTTAAGTTCAAGATATGAAGCATTTGAAGTTCCAAATTCAGTATTTACATGATTCAGTTTTTAATTAGTATGTTTTATAAACTCATGGTGACGTGCTCAGTGATTGGTTTCTGCAACAGTTTTTCCTTCAAATACTTTCCAGCGCATGTCTAGTTTAAAATGCAATTATTGTTAAATATTCTGAATTTGCTTATTTCAAGTATACGAATGTTTATCACGAAGTTATAAATGTTATGTTTTTAAGTACTCACGAGAGTTATCTATTTTGATGTACTCACATGTTAAATATATTTTAATGCAAGATTAATGGTGCATAAGCACATAGACAGGATTCTGAGTTTTCAGTTGCCCTGTAAAATAGGCAGGATTTTGGGTTGTACGGAACTCAATTGCCCTGCAAAATGCCAGGTAGCAGGATCTAATCCCCCAGGCATGAGATATCTCCACGATAAGTAATATGGGTGTCCGGTTCGAAACGGATTCCACTAATGGAAGTGATAAGATGACAAATGGTTTGAAAATGGAAGCAAGTTTTTACTCTCATTTTCAATATGCATATGTTGAGTTTTATATACTCTATTAAAGAAATACATGACATGTTATATGTTTTAAAAGTTCTCAAGTATAAGTATAGCTTGACTACTTTAAATGTTTCAAAGCTATTGTTTTATGAGATGCTCATGTTTTGAGTTATATACTCTATTTGACAAGTATGAGCTTAGCTTGAATACTTTAATTGTTTCAAAGCTACATGATTTAAGGAATGCATATATTCTGTATTCAAAATATACGAACAATTGGCAGTGATTATTTTACAAACTCTTATGTACTAAACTACTGCTAATTGAAAACCCCATGACGAACACTTGAATTGCTCACAAGCTTAGATTAGCTTACCCGGACTTTGTTCGGACCCCCCTTTCAGGTAATGCAGCAGACAGAGTCTTAAGGACGTTGATGATGAGTCTAGCTGATTTTGGGAAGATATGATTCAAGTAGTTTCTCTTGAGAAACCTATGAACTCTAGTAGTACATTTTGTATTAGTAGACAATGTAAGAATATGTATTAAGCCTCAGGGTAACTGAACATGTATTGTTCTAATGTTATAAGTCTTAAGTTTTTAGTTATACTCTGAATGTGTAACCATGTATGCTATGTATGGAGCGGCAGTACCGAACGGATGTGCTTAATTTAAAAATGAGAAAAGAAAAAGAAAAAGTTTTTCACGCTTCCGCAAAACGTATGTTGCACATCTATTCGATACCGCTGCATATGCGAGCCTTGTCTCGGGGCCCTCGGGTCTCGGGGCGGCGATCGCGATCCGGTGATCCGCAGAGGGTGGATTTCGGGTCGTGACAAAAAGACAATAAAATAATAAAGAAATAAAGGACAATCACATGCATTCCAAATGCTAACCCAATTCCTGTTCTGATACAATCCATAAGACCTTGTCCGTTGTCTCATAACATACAAATAAACATGAAATAGTCTCGGGCTTATGCCCTTGTATAACATCAAAAATACACCCCACGGGCCAAATATAATTCAAAGTTCTTTCCTCCATTAAGACATCATCGGGTCTCATGTAGTAGGGGCGTCATCTGTAATATGTTATCCCACGAATGGGTCAGCTCAACTGCTGGTATAATATAATGTTAATGTAAGGAACAAAATCAAGGCGTGGCATGTACAAGTATACATTTATATCTACATGTCATTCGATATCATCAATACAGTACATGAATAATATGTATGATGCACCCATGCAAATATCTATGCCACACTCATGACTCACTTTACGGACCTTCCCCGACGGGATGAGTACCCATGTATGTCTCACTTTACGGACCTTCCCCGACAACCTGAGTAACCACTTATGACTCACTTTACGGACCTTCCCCACCGGCTTGAGTAACCACGTATGACTCACTTTACAGACCTTCCCTGACGGCCTGAGTAACCACGTATGCACAGCACCAAGTGCTCAACTCACACCATACTTCCAAGGAATCACACTATGCCAAGATGCTTTGATTTCACCATACAACAATGTAATCTCATCGAAACCTTTCATCCATACATGAAGCATGCTTTAAACAATAATATTTAAATCACAAAATTTCTTCCTCATGTGCATATGCTTTACATATTCCATTTAAACACAAGTTCAAGTTCTGCATTCTCAATCTGAACAATCTTTAAAGAATATCAATCACACACTGTGCCAACACATGGAATATACATGTAATCATGATTCACATTTATCACTCAACCAAACTTCCAAGGAAATAGAAGGGAATACATAAGCACATAAACAATTGAATGAGTATACGAATCATGAGATCAATATGAAAATCAATCCTAAACTTAATTCTATTCCTTACTTAGCACAATATATCATACTTGATGGGTTTGTCTCAACCCAAGAAGTCATACTCGTAGAGTAGCGGAACTAACAGTAAGGGTGCAGAAGGTTAGACCACTTTCTCTTTGCCTTTCAGTGTTCCTAAAATCATGAAGTATAACTCAGTTCATTTGCTACTTGAATTATGCTATTCATCAAATTTTATGTCTTTATTTTATGAGTTTCTATTTTACTAAAATAAACTTTACCATTGAGTCCGGAACGC